>CM069450.1:33120628-33557088 GCA_035610835.1 Ophiura sarsii | reverse complement strand
AAATCAGTGACAACAATAAGAAAATGAACAATTAAGATGCCTTAGAGGACAAACATTAGCAATCATTTTGCTGCCCACTTAGTGTGAAAGATTTCAAGAAAATTAAGCATTCCGTGGACAGCTAAAAAAAAGGGGTTCTTTTTATTAAAACAGGCATAGCTCCTGATATAAATGATCGATTCCAATGATTCCTGTTGTAATATTAGCGGAATAAGTTGCTCTTTGAATACGTGCCTCATTGGTTTGTCAAATTTGTTTGGTCTATTTTTAAACAAATACTCATTACCGTATAACTTCTTTTTGACTCACCCTGTATGGTATGATAATGGTTGAGCAGGTCCATATTTTCACTGTAGTGGATGCCACCTACTGAAAATATGGACCTACTGCGCTGACATCAACTACTGAAAATATGGACCTGATGAGCGGACATCCACTACTCAAAATATGGACTTACTGAGCGGACATCCACTACTCAAAATATGGACCTGCTGCGCCACCATCCACTTCTCAAAATATGGATCTGCTGCGCCACCATCCACTACTCAAAATATGGATCTGCACATCCATTATCACACCACAGTCTGGCAACCTAACTACAATTTCCATCTTTTATTCTCCCAAATTGTCGCTATTCTTTCAAAACCTCGTTTCTCAAACTTTCCTCAAAAATTTGTTTGTGTGTGTTTATCATGATGTCAGAGACATTATGCAAATGATGGTAATGTTTTAATTTGCCACAGCCAATCAGAAGGCAGAACAAATTTGTTTTTTTAGCACCTGTGTTTCAAAATCTCGTATGTATACGAGGTTTTGAAACACAGGTGCTGAACCATGTGCTGAGGGAAACTTCCAACATTTCTTGATATTTCGCAGCAAATTTGTGGACTACAGGTGAGAGTTAATTGCAAATGGCTTGAATTGATATACGGATTGGTTAAATGACAGCGATATCGTAATTATTTTTTCAAAACCTTGTATCTCCAACTTTCTTTTTTTCATCCTCCTGTAAACATTTTTTTTGAGGAGATACAAGGTTTTGAAAGAATAGCGACGAAATTAGAATTCTGTAGTTTACCTTTGTAGATACGTTGACAGATCTGCCGGCAACTGGTATCTCTCCTCCAACTCGTACTGTGAGAATGAAACGGCCGCCAGGTCCTTCAATGTCTGAGGCTTGTTGTGAGAATTCTCCTTCCAGAACAACGGATGCATGAAGTTGTTGTAGACCCGTAGATAGCGTAGACTTCTTAGTTTGAGGGCGCCACACGGCATGGTTGTCAGCTGGTTACCCTCCACGTTGAGGGCTCTTAGGGCTCTGGATAGAACAAAATATTAACAAAGTGTCTCAAAAAAAGGACATAAAATAGAGATTTATTTTGAATAGAGTTGACATATTGAAGACAAACCTGTCATTGTGACATTGTGTCACTGCAGACTTTTTTAAAAGACTTTATTTCAGTTTGAATTTGATGGTGACAATTAATTTAAAAATACCAACATATATTGATTTTTGATAAAATAACAAGATAGTGGCGTTTGAAATAGAGAGTAGTGGAGCGCTGTTTGTGGAAAGAAACTGAATACCTTAGTATCTCTGGTCATATAGGTCTAATTTCAATGGACACACATCACATGAGGTTTGGACATTGCCACACATCAACATCAGCACATATACATTGATTTTTCATTTTTTTCTTCTTGAAACAACACATACCTATAAGCAATTCAGGCTCTAACTTCCTTACTTTAAAACTTGCAATGGAAAGTTTTGATAATATGTACCATATATTTCATTTTGCCCGAACCATTTTCATTCCATTTTTTCTTTTGGAAATTGGTAACAAATCATTTTCCCATACCTAATGAATATCAACCAAAAGAGAAAAAAGGCATGAAAAAAAGCCTGACCGATTGATCCAACCTTAGATGTCTGTTTGCCCATAGAACAGGGGGGAGGGTTCGCTGCCTTAGGTTGATTTTAATTGAACCCAAAACCACGTCATGTCAGATAAAACCAATTAATTTAATCCAACTAAAATTTGAAATGAAAATAAGAAATCACTTACTTTAGCTGTTTAATATCATTTGGCAACACCGTCAACTTGTTGAAGGACACGTCCAGAAACTGAAGCTTCCTCAACTGGAATAACCTGAGATGAATATGGGAACAAATAGCATGTATGTAAATACCATAGATTTAAAAACAAAATCCGGTACAAAATGTATTGCCCTCTCTCTTTACGAGTAACGGACGTCATTTTAGAATTTCCATCATGGAGAGAAATTTGTGAGGGATGTAGGTATTTTTCGGAACTACACAAAAAAAATGCAGACAGCTGCGTTGGCGTACTGGAGCCATATCTCTCTCCCTGTTAACAGGTTTGAAATACGCGGAAAGAATAATTTATGTCCAAAAATCGACATCCAAATTTGTCCCCAATTATGGAAAAACAAAATGGCGGCGCTTTGGATCTAGTTAATAAATCTGTGGTAAATATTCAACAACTGTGAACTTTGTTGCCAAATTTTGTGCCATTTCAATGAGAGGTTTGTCACTGACCCTCCATTGAACAGAGCAAATCAACCATATGGGGTAAAGAGATTCAGAAAAACCATGAGATCAATTAGGTCTTATACAAAAAGATTGAATAGAGATTGAACAGAGATGAGGGGGCCCTCTTCTATCTATCGTATATCTATGATATGATCTACGAGACGTATCGTTTTTCACAAGATAGACATATGATGTCAGTGGATGACAGGAGATTGATATCTGAGGACCTACGTCGGTCATGACATAAGAAACTGTCTAGTTAATCTCTGTATTTATTACAATGAAATAGTGTGCCCAAAATAAGGAACACACCAAATGCACTCCAGTCCCTCTGATGATTTTTAATTTGGGTTTTCAATTTTACTACACAAAAAAAACTTGTTTTAATGGGCCCTGACTGATCTAGATTGTTATGAATTGGGAGGGGATCTTCCTGTACAAATAAATAGTGACCCATATTTTCAACATTTGGATTTACTTATTTCTATTTTTTTTCTTCAAAATTGACAACATTTTTACAGATTTTTTGTAATTTTGTTGTATCATTCGGATGAAAAAAAAGTGTGATTGACCAACATCCACCCGTAAAACAGGTTATTTAATATTTTTTCGTTGCCTAAAGTTCACCACAAAGACCTGGAGCCTCATCTAGGGGCAAAGTCCCAGGAATTTTGACTTATTCCAAGCACTGTGCACATAAGGATAATTGATGACATACTCACCCAACAGGCAATTTGGAGACTAAACAGAAGGACAGCACCAACGTCTTCAACTTGGTGAGTTTGTTGATGTCGTTCGGTATCACTTTCAGCGGATTATTGCGAAGTTTCAACACGTGGAGATTCTTCAAGGTAAGCACCTCCTGTGGAACTACCTGCAGGGCCAGATAAAAATGTGATGTGATCAAGTAAAATGAGTCAGAAGTTGCAAATATTGACTTAGAGATATAACCAAACAAAGGGTAGAAATTCAAAGACTTTTAAGGCGCGAAAGTGCGATCGCGCGATACTGAAACTGTCTGTGACGGCGCGATTTATCGCGCGCCTTGTGACTGTCCAAAGCTTATTAATCTGATCCCTCTACACGTTCTTCAGATCATGCCAGAGTGCTCTCTTTGACAGCTTTTCTATAAAAATGAAACAGGCAAAGTCGCCTACAATTCTCGCAAAAAATGTTAAGCCCTCGCCCTGCATTGTAAAAAAGATCGCATAGCGAGAAAAGCATTTTTAAATGGTCGTGTAAGCTATTTGGGCTACTGAGCCATTCAACGGCAACTCTCATCAATAAAAAACACGCGAGTGACTGACATGTAAACAATTGTTGCAGAATAATACCCAGAATGCACTGTAATTCTTTTTATCGGTATTATATGTTATGCGCATCGTTCGACCTGTCGATTTGACAAAGAACCATGTTGATGTTGGAAACTGACAAGCAAGGCGATCGCCGATGATCATGGGGAATATTACAGTGAAATTTGCCACTCTTAGGGAATGGAATTTTCAAGACATTGGTTTTGCAAAAAAAAAATCAATAATGATGATGGGATCATGTACATTAGTGAAGTTTGGTGCGAATGTTTCCCAAATTTACTTGTTTTCCGGTGAGTGTAATTTTATGGATCCGAACAACAAAAAATGCTCTTCTTGATTACCTGGGAAGAGCTTTTTGTTTACTCTCCTATTGCTCCCCTTAAAGGCTCCAGGAGAGTTTTTTACTGCTCTCCTGCTACTTTCAAAAGTCAGTCCCTGAATTCCTGTGTTTTCTATTGTTTTGAATACCCTTCAATTGCTAATATCTTAAGAATCAAGCGTCCGTTTCAAATGGGCTTTTCTGCCAAATGTAGCAATGCAAATGCCCGATAAAATCGCATAGAAAACTAAAATTGTGATAGTTTCGACTACAGACTCATTTTGCTTGATCGAATCACAAATGTTTTATCAACGGGTTGTCAGTTTAGTTTCAGGTTGGTAAACCAAACTTCTTGTTTAAAACTTGAACACAGGATTATTGCTTCACCTAATGGCACCAGTGTGGCAGTAAGCAGCATTCAACCTAACCAACTGACACTCATAAGATTTTCAGATTTTAGGGACCAGCACAAAACCAGGGTCAGAAGTTCGTCAAAGGGTGCTAGAATCCATTTAGATTCTTGCCAAGTATTTAGCGTGAATCTACGGATTCGCCTCCATTCAAATACTGTGTTAGACAGATTCTCTCATTAGAATCCACTTGGATTCATGCAATTAACTAGCAGGAATCCTTGCAAGAATGGATTCATGGATTCTCGGATTATCCTGAAATTTAGGACCCTGAAAACTGATCAAATGAACATTTAATCGCTAACAACAGCTGTCAAATACCGCCATAGAGCATTTTGATACAAATTAAGGCACAATTTAGATGGCACTGACTTTTGGCTTGCTATACAGGGTGTATAGGGTGTATTGCTATTCAAGGTACATAGTGTAACCAAATGATGTGTGCATGTGATGCACCACATCAGCGGGAACACCATGCCCACTTTTTGAAAGAAAAACTAGAAGAGTTTGACAAATTTGCTATTATGGGACCAGTATAATCCTATGTATAATCCTATGTATGTATTTCAATGATATCAAGGTTTTTTTAATTGATGAAATACTTTGTTAAAGCAAGCTATTTTGCTTTATATTTTAAAATCCGTTTGGCCGAGAAAATGTACTAAATGATGTGATGTGTCACAAAACAACTTTAAAAAATACTATGTAGCATACACAATTCTACATAAATATTCTTAAACATCTAGCCAAAGTCATTGTAAAACAAGCTGCGACATTTGAGCATCTTAATGGGTCATGCTACCTCTATAGTTTGATCAGCTCCAAATTGGCGAAACCTCCTTACAGCTGTGCAGTGAATGGATTCACAAGGACGCGGACTTGCATGAAGACAACAATATAGTTTGGGCTCAATAAAGCCCAAACTCTTTTAACCACCGAAGCGGTAATTGTCAATGGTCATTGTCATCTAATTGTGGGCGTCCTTGGTTACCGTTTGACCATTCACGGCTACTTCCGGTTGCCCGCGAGCAGCCCTTTGTTTGATTGTTTTGCTATGCCCATTTGGTACATTTTGTACTTCATTCGCTCTGTGTTTCCATACTATGAGGATCTGTTGTTAAATAAGTCTGTCTCCGTTCCCGTTTCTTCGGTTGTTCTGTTGCATTAGTTTGGACCATCGATTTTACCGCGGGGTTCTTCTATTGCTGTGATCATCCGGTTCTACAAACGGTTCATTATATACGGTAAACATTCTTGTTTTTGAACAATATTCCTCTGTTTTAAGACTGAACTAAAATTAAAAATAAACGTATACATCATTTCCGTTCCGTTCCCGTTTCCCTTTTGGCTTTATGAGATAGACACTGGGTCAGCGGTCTGCTAACGGAGCTGCAATTGGATCTCATTTTTCATTCGGTAAATAGACTTATTTTAGACTAAAATAAGTGGATGCTATCAGTGGTCGCGTAGCATCAACAGGAGGGCCTAATGCAGTCGTCAGGCATCCCGTGTCAACCCCGACCGAGTGGCGGATATCAAGTGGTAAATAAATGGATAGATTTCATGACTTTTGAAGCAAGTGCTGCAGATTATTATCCAAGCTGTTGTGGAAACAAAGATGTGTGGCTTTATCCATCACTGCTTCCCAATGATATATTAGTAAGAACAAATGCTGGAAGTCATGCTTGTGTGATGAATTCGACTATACTCGTCCCGGAAGACAAGCTCCGGGGGCAGAAACAACGGCTGACGGTAACAGTTAACACCAACAAGTGCGAGGTTTACATTGGAACAGTTTAATGATTGGAAGGTCTGGGTCGTGGAACAGCTGATTTGCCGCAGTTCGACGGTGAGTTAAATTAAAAATCGTGATTCAAATGTATTTAACTAGATAACTAATGTATCTTATGTTATAACGATTCGCCGATTATAATTCGGTTATTAAATATGCCCCCCCCCCCCCCCCCCCCCCCACTTCGCCATATTAACTTTACAACTCAATAACCTCATGATATAATAGAGTTTACCAACCATGCTGCGGAAATGAGGACATTGTTTACGCCATTGGTATTGAATCCCTGGGGGATTATTGATGACTATCGACAGAATATATCCATCTTGAACAGGGTGAATGGCGCACATTATCATGGCTATATTGATTTTACGCACGGCGCTGCAGGCATGTCATAATCTCATGATTTATAAGTGCTAAGCCTTCTATAGGCCTTATAATTATCTATTAACATGATCATAACACCTTCCTGATCATACATATCAGGGTTGTTCAATTATATTTATGTTATACATGTATGTTATAATCAGTATATTGCAGGCGATTATATCAATGACTAATGATATATATTTTGTCCATTAAAAACCTGATACTAACATAGTTTCAGTTTAAACCATACATTTGGTTTGGTTGCTTGGTCTACGTTCTGACAAATATATGGGTTCTACTGTATTATAATACCCTAGCGTTTACTCCAATTATAGGTAGTATAGGCAGAGAGACATACCCTCTCGCCACATTGTTGGTATTTATATTTGTGCGCAATTGACGTTATCACGTTACGTTAGGTCCCGCCACAATGTTGGTATTTATGTTTGTTTGTTTGTTTTAAAAATAAAATAAAAAAATACGCAAATGACGTTATCACGTTAGGTCCCGCCACAATGTTCGTATTTATGTTTTTACGCAAATGACGTTATCACGTTAGGTCCCGCCACAATGTTACGCAAATGACGTTATCACGTATTCGGGTTGTTTGTTAACCCTTTTCTAAACTCGCAAGGAGGTGCTTAGAAATGAAATGCTCAATATTATTGTTGATGATCATGAATGATCTTGGTGTAGTTTAATGCATGTGTTTTATTATTGACCTTGTCGGAGTTATTGCAGTTATCGCGGTAAGATGAATGAGGGTTTTTGTTTTATAAAAGAATGTACTCTCTCCGGATCTGCTTCTGCTTTTTCTTCTTTCTCTCTTTCAGGAGTTGAGACTATAGTACACATGGCTGCCGTGAGCATGGTGAGGGCTAATTTTCGTTGGCTTCAACGTTCCATTCCGTTCCGGGATGAGCTATAATATGATAAAGACACACACGCCTAAGACTATGACAAGTACCATGGCAGAACTAGTCGGCTACCGTTGCTGCTTTCACCCATGGGTCTAATGCTGGTGTGGAATATTCTTTTTAACTGTCAATAAACAATATAATAATTAAGACAAGATTATTCACGCCAACGTATCTCTGGTCTTAGATGAGTGAAACATTAAATCTGGTATGGTGTATTCAACATGTCAAGTGGATACCACTACTTATCGTCTACTGTGGTTCATCAATGGTACGTAAGATCTGTATGTTGGCAACATTATAACCATGGCATTGTTTTAACTTCGCTAACTGTGGTATTATTCTCAACTAACATTTGTGAAGGACCAGTGTCCGGGAACAGCGGACATAATAGCTGACAATACGGCATCTGTTTCGCCCAGCTTAATGTCATGATTATTGTCATAGACGTTTATATAAGCGATGATCAAATAAATCGACGACGGATAACAGAAGTAGCCATAGTGGTTACTGCATTAGCTATTACCACCGGTAACACACTTTTCCTGAAATCTAATTTAAAAACGGATACTTGCCAATGGCCATTCGAGTGCTACTTCACATCCAGTATTTGCATAATGTTACTATTATACTTGTTTCATTTCTAGTCTTCAATCTCTCATAGAATCAGGTTCTTCCGGAGAAAATACAATGTGTCTTATTATAACTGTACTATGGCAAATTTTGCAATGTGTGTTCATGTGATGTCTAGCCTGTCGAGTGCCATGAATTCATACATTTCCCCTCTCGACAAATGTATCCCATAACTTTACACAACGTTTTTGTTTATTGATAACACGTTGATTAACAACACTAACAATCACGTCTGCAAAACAAACAACTCTTGGGTTCATAAAACAATTGATAAAGTTTAAGCAGGTGTTCAGAACATATTGTGGCTTTACAAGTTAATACGCTTTAGCAAATATATGATTTGTATTGTATACATATATTTTTGTTTCATTTATTTTAAATGCGTCCAAATTCATTACACAATGTTTTATATTATAAAACAGGAATTATATACAAAGATTTACATGGTGACATAGATCAATGCAATGTTAATGCTACGTGCGGTTCTTAGGCCTTATTTGCCCATATCACAATCCATCATAGCAATGAATTTATTGTTGGGATGGTCCTATTAATAACCTACTTCATGGCAAAATCACAATGTGTACACTAGAGAAATCTGCGTGGTGCTAACAAACTGTCAACTCAAAAGTGCAATACAACTCGTTATAATTGGAATAGCATGGGTTTTGAGTAGTAGGCTTAATGCATTCCAATCTCCAATTTGCCTTAATTCATTGCTTTTTACTTAGTATATTATGTGCAATATTGCTAATTCAGTTTGCATTTCTATGGTTTTTAATTTGGCGCGGTTACTTTGAACATTTAGTATGATGTGTATTTTCGTCTATTTACTTATATTTTGTATACATTGTATATTGTTGATAATGATATTGTTGTATTGTATACTGGCCGCAATTTAGAGTATGACTTCTATGGTCTATTTTAATAAACCTTTTTATGAATGAACGAATATCCTTAGTCAAAAAAGTCCCCGTCTTAGGTTTTCGCCTGAGATTGCTTTGCCTTAAGCCCAACCAATTAGGGCAATTGTTGATCTTGTTCACAATTCTGAATACGGTTCTCTTTTTAACAATTTACGTTAAGACTATTAACTGCTGGTAATTATCAAAGATTGGGATATTTGCTTTTGGCGATACTTAAGATTTCAACCCCCGGATTGGCTCGGGATAGCAAGCACTTGGAGCCAAATACTATGTTTCTCGTTTTCTCACAGAGTTTTTCGAGTTGTTCGCAGCCGGCTGCTATCATGGTTAGTCTTGAAAGTTTGTTCTTAACATAAAAGTGGATGTATTCTACTAGCCCTACTTTGTTTCGAGTTATGAAAAATATGATTGAGTGTTCAAGTCACGCTTTGAATATGTTCTGCTTATTTAATTGCAACTCCTTTAATCACAACCCCAACAAGTTTGGCGGCTATCCGCAACTTGTTCCCTCTTACCAGGATCACTTGGTCCTGGATATTCCCTAGGTTTCATTTTAACCGGGAACATCGTCGCGGTGCTGGTAGCAATTGCATTCGTAACATCAATAAGCACGCCTACCGAGTTTGCTACTCATGCCCAACACTCACGTGATCCGTCGTTACAAGTTTTTAATAAGGACACTAGACATCTTTACAGATATGAGGGTATTCATTTGAATGATGAAGGTTTACCTGTGTTCAGGTCTCACTTAGAGTCAGCACTTTGCCTTTTCAGTGACAACCCTGATGTATTCACATATCCTAAGGATTAGAATAAATTAAATTAAGAGCTATGATTCTTATATTAGGTCCGATTCCCTTACCTCCTTTTAAAAAAGGGGAGGGGGAATAGTCAAGTCTCCTCAATGTCGCCTTGTTTGGAGAAATTTTTAAAAAGTCAGGGATTTAAATCCCAATTATTCTCTTTAATATAAGAAATATTTATAAATGGTAAAAGAAAGTTATTCAATTTATTATGAAGTCAAAAGAAATGTATTACTGCTTCATCCTATAATTGGTATTATATTAATTAGGCCAACTCATTTAGAGTTCAACTAGTTAATTACCGTGCAAAAATCAATTTTCTGAAACTATCACTTGATAAGATTTCATCGGTGGTAGGGCTGTTGGCCATTTAACCATTCCCCTCAGATTTGATTATTTTATATTTCAAATTGATGATTTACAAATTGAATAACATTGAAAGAAAGCATTGATAAATTAGGCCAAGTTTATTTAAAAGTTATAACCATCTTTTAAAATAATTGGAATTCTGTTGAGCTGTTCTCTAAGTTTATGTCCCTTAGGTATATCACTAGGACCCCCAATTATGGTTTGATAATTGTGTATTATTATCCTTTTTTGTACTCGTATCCTTTGTATGGCCAAACATTTAAAAATATTTATCAATGTAATTATTGTAGTATAAGGGCTGATGCCCCTGCTAAATTAAGTATCAACTATTCAACTTTAATTATGTAAATATAGTTGTATAATAAAATCTAATTAGTATGGAGCCTCAGGGCTATATAATCTATTTTTGTCTTTGGCTGTGTTTTCAATTCCCGCTGTCTAAGGGTAATATAGTTTGGGCTCAATAAAGCCCAAACTCTTTTAACCACCGAAGCGGTAATTGTCAATGGTCATTGTCATCTAATTGTGGGCGTCCTTGGTTACCGTTTGACCATTCACGGCTACTTCCGGTTGCCCGCGAGCAGCCCTTTGTTTGATTGTTTTGCTATGCCCATTTGGTACATTTTGTACTTCATTCGCTCTGTGTTTCCATACTATGAGGATCTGTTGTTAAATAAAACCACTCCCACCCTCCCATATTCATCTTGTTCCGCTTTCAATCGGGATCGTTTTTTGTTTCGTTGGTTGTTTCAGATTAGTTGTTTTGTTTTTGTTTTTTGTTTAAAAATAAAAATAAAAATAAAATATATTGTACTAAAATCACGGAATATATTCGTTGCCCTCGCGGCTCAACCATGGTGGATTAATTGCCATATCGCCCGGTCTTAATTATTCTTTTGTACCTTGCCCACGCGGCTCAACCAGGGGGGACCATTTGCCATATCACCAGGTCTTAATTATTCCTTTGTACCTTGCCCACGCGGCTCAACCAGGGGGGACCATTTGCCATATCGCCAGGTCTTAATTATTCCTTTGTTTCTTGCCCACGCGGCTCAGTCATGGGGGACCAATTGCCATATCGCCCGGTCTTAATTATTCCTTTGTACCTTGCCCACGCGGCTCAACCAGGGGGGACCATTTGCCATATCGCCCGGTCTTAATTATCCCTTTGTATCTTGCCCACGCGGCTCAACCATGGGGGACCAATTGCCATATCGCCCGGTCTTAATTATTCCTTTGTACCTTGCCCACGCGGCTCAACCAGGGGGGACCAATTGCCATATCGCCCGGTCTTAATTATCCCGTTATATCTTGCCCACGCGGCTCAACCATGGGGGACCAATTGCCATACCGCCCGGTCTTAATTATTCCTTTGTACCTTGCCCACGCGGCTCAACCAGGGGGGACCAATTGCCATATCGCCCGGTCTTAATTATTCCTTTGTATCTTGCCCACGCGGCTCAACCAGGGGGGACCAATTGCCATATCGCCCGGTCTTAATTATTCCTTTGTATCTTGCCCACGCGGCTCAACCAGGGGGGACCAATTGCCATATCGCCCGGTCTTAATTATCCCTTTGTATCTTGCCCACGCGGCTCAACCAGGGGGGACCAATTGCCATATCGCCCGGTCTTAATTATTCCTTTGTATCTTGCCCACGCGGCTCAACCAGGGGGGACCAATTGCCATATCGCCCGGTCTTAATTATTCCTTTGTATCTTGCCCACGCGGCTCAACCAGGGGGGACCAATTGCCATATCGCCCGGTCTTTGATTATCCTTTATTTTATATATATTAATTGAAGTTACCAATTGTTCTACTGCATGATGTAGTGGATGGCATATATTGTAATTTTAAGGAGAAATTTTTAAAAAGTCAGGGATTTAAATCCCAATTATTCTCTTTAATATAAGAAATATTTATAAATGGTAAAAGAAAGTTATTCAATTTATTATGAAGTCAAAAGAAATGTATTACTGCTTCATCCTATAATTGGTATTATATTAATTAGGCCAACTCATTTAGAGTTCAACTAGTTAATTACCGTGCAAAAATCAATTTTCTGAAACTATCACTTGATAAGATTTCATCGGTGGTAGGGCTGTTGGCCATTTAACCATTCCCCTCAGATTTGATTATTTTATATTTCAAATTGATGATTTACAAATTGAATAACATTGAAAGAAAGCATTGATAAATTAGGCCAAGTTTATTTAAAAGTTATAACCATCTTTTAAAATAATTGGAATTCTGTTGAGCTGTTCTCTAAGTTTATGTCCCTTAGGTATATCACTAGGACCCCCAATTATGGTTTGATAATTGTGTATTATTATCCTTTTTTGTACTCGTATCCTTTGTATGGCCAAACATTTAAAAATATTTATCAATGTAATTATTGTAGTATAAGGGCTGATGCCCCTGCTAAATTAAGTATCAACTATTCAACTTTAATTATGTAAATATAGTTGTATAATAAAATCTAATTAGTATGGAGCCTCAGGGCTATATAATCTATTTTTGTCTTTGGCTGTGTTTTCAATTCCCGCTGTCTAAGGGTAAACGCACCATGCATCATATAGGCGAAAAACACGGACGTATGGCCATAATCGCGAGTGTATGCTTGGATTACTTTACTCGCGGAGAGATAAGATAAGAACCAAATTTGTCTCACCAATTTGGAACTGATTAAACTATTATAGCAGCATACTTGCAATTAAGTGTGCCTGTCTTCATGTACCCATTGGTCTTTCTCATGATTCATGTCCGTACTTACTTTAAAATCATTGAATGATAGGTTAAGATATGTGAGCGTCTTAATGAGCGGTGATACCTCCGGCATACTCGCGATGAAGTGTGCCTTGAGACTGAGTGCCAGGCCGCCGTTGACTAAGCAATCCAAGATGGCCAACTCTGACGGGGAGATCGTAGCGGATGTATCTTCACCTGCAATGGTATCAATTTTATAGTCGGATAATAGTTTCATAAGGCATATACATGTAATTTTATGTGACCATCCAGCACAAAGGGGACGTAATGTCGGCAAAGCATGTTTGGGAGATATGGTCCAATAAACACTTTCTGTGCGGCTATTAGTAACCATTTACAAAACCGATTTTTCAAAAACATTTCCCAACTTTCAAAGTCTATCTCCAGGATTACCGAACCAATACTAGGCATGTTTTGTATTTAGTTCAATGCATTTTTCATGGTGATTCCAAATATGGTAATAAAATTCAATAATTTTAACATTTTTGAAATGTTGGAATATCGTCTGCAGGTGCCGCTTGGAGAGTGTTAACAGTTCAATAAGCACAATAGGAAACAAAGGAGCTTCCAATGGATTTATTGATTTTATGCTACATAATGTAACAAGGAATATGGGCATGCACAAATTATATCATTGTAAAACTGATTTTCAGGAGAAAATGCCTATTGAATTTTTTAGAAAATGTTTTAGCTGAATTTACATCGCATTTGTGGTGGATGGTCACGTACGTGGAATTACATTACATTTTCATGAGATCATTTCAAAAATGATTTGATTGTTTGCCAATTTGGGGCACGCAAAAAGGATACGAAACAGCTAACATGACTGACCCATCGGTTCACTTATGCGGTAAAAACCAATGCTCACTTAATTGTGTCCTGGCATGATGTTTATCTAGTTTAAGACTTTCCCCGCGGCTATTACCACATACAAAACAGATTTTTCCAGAAACCTTTCCCAACTTTCAAGGCTTATCTCAAGGATTACTGAACAAATACTAGGCATGTTTGTACTTAATTTAATGCATTTTCATGGTGATTCCAAATATGGTAATGAAATTAAATAATTTTGACATTTTTTAAACATTTTGTGAAATCTTGGAATGTTGTCTGCAGACGCCTGCCGCGTGGAAAGTGTTAATGATGATATTCTTGTTTAGAATTCCACGCAGGAAGTCTATACCAATGGGAATGGGAATGAATATTGATGAAGACATTAGCATTTCTCAACATTTTACGATCGGGAGAGGAACTGCAATTTCATGTGGTTGACATCTGACTGTTCCAAGATGTTTTCTTTTATGATAATTGCAGCGTCCATCATTTGGAAAGTTTACTTCATCATTCAGTGAACAAATTAGAATACACAGCTTTTTCAATGCTTTTAAACAGCTGCAGATATATGCCATTCAAAGAACAATGGTGTTATATAGTTGATTTCAGAATCAAGACACATTTCCTTCCACAATCTCCAACACTATTCATCAAATGGATGCATTTGATTAAATTTTGATTCAAAATTCAACACCTTTTGGCTCGATGCACAACACATAAAACACATTATATTGGGGCGTACACCACTAATTCGGTTGTGCGCTGCACTTTCGGCAAACTTGAGTTCCTATTTGACGGAAAGAATGATGAAAATTAGAAATGAATAATTATTGTATTTGTATTATACTTTGGAATATATTCATAATTTTTAAAAAAGAAAACATTTACTTTTAGCTGAAATAAAATGTTCCTGTTCGATTAACTCACACGTTGCGTGCGCGGGTAAAAGCCGACTTATAAGTAACCAAATCAATACGGTACATTAAGCTGGCTTCTAGCAAGCATTCTACCTGATGAACTCTGGTTCAAGTTCAGATACGTTTAAGTATACTGTTTGTGTTAAAATATGTCCACATTTCATAGACTTCATCACAAGCTATCTCAATTTACAGTAATTTGAACATAGAATATAAAGCATGCAGGTCTATGGAAGAGCGAATTAGTGATGCACGCCCTTGGCATTCAGATATCGTCTACAGAGACTACAATTACAACTTTTTACTGGTCTACTTACTGAATGGTGAGTTGGATCTGCGCACTCCTTGGAAGAACTTTGACGCCGGCATACCAAACAGTGATGGATCCATACTGGCATGCTGCAACTGCTGACCCCTGTAAATATATGACATACAATATGACATATGAAACTGGACCTGAAATTACCTTTGACCTTGGTATGTGACCTTTGACTTCATTACTATTAATGTATTGGTCACTATGAACCTGGACAGCCTGGTCTTTGATGATCCAAGTTCGATCGAACCCCCTAGTTGTTCAACGTACAAAATACTCTACCGCCGATAAATAGTTCACTGCTACTGGTCCTAAATTATGGAATGAATTATCCATCAACATCAGACTCTGGGATCCTTCCAAATCGTGTACATTTTTTAAGAAACATCTAAAGATGTATCCATGGAGTATACATAATTTACTTATACATTTTTGTTGTTGTTGTCACAGGCTGAAAAAGTAGGCAATACGGAAATCTCCTTGCAGGGAAATTTGAGCATTTGGAGGGAAATGTTACTCTTTCATTAAGAAATGCATTCCGTTTTGGAGGGAAATTTGGAATCGCTTGCCGGGAAAAAAACATTTTTTCAGGCCATGGTTGTTGTCTTCAGCCAACCATGAACACATTTCTATTTTCACAAATAGTGTGCATGCTTTGGTAAAAACAATGTGTCAATTATGTGCATTTTGTAGAGCTTTGCCATTGTGGATTTGTACGATCCAAAAAACAAAAAATAAAAATAAAATATATCATAAAAAGTATGTTTTTGTAAGTTGCAGGGGGTGCCCTGCGCTGCATGCTACAAAGTTGTAAATCTTACCCTTCCTGCTTGACAGGAGATACAGCAGCTGTTCCCGGTGGTGGTGCCATCAAAGCGAGATTGCCATGATTGGGTGGCGGCATCAACGAGAGTATCTCATCGTGGGCCATCTCTCTCATCTGACTCCTGATGATGTGCGCCATCTCCAGGAGTATCTGTTGTTGGGGTACCCTTGGTATAACTTCAGGAATATCTTCACCTAGTGGTTGGGGATATGATAAAAGAGATTACTATATGATTAAGGATTAAGGGCTAATGATTTAAATGATTCCAAAGAGTTTCTGCTGTTAAGGTACACTCATGGTATTACTTCGTATATATCTTCCCCTGATGGGCAGAATATGATACAAGATTACAAAATGATTCGGGTTAAGGACTATTGGAGTTTGGATATGTAAACAAGATTACAGCAGAATTAGGGGGTTAAGGACTAATGCTATATGCCATCTCATGCCATCTCAAGAGGTAACAATTGATTAGGTACAATTACATAGATAGGATACAATTTCACAATTTGATTTGAGGATTGATTAGGGATTAAATCATGTTTCAGCGTATGTGTATCACCAATCTACAGTTCAGCGTTCGCATCGTCTGCATGGTTTTTATTTCACAAGGTGGGCAACGTCCGAGTGAAATAAACATGCAGACACAAAGAATGTAAGTTGTTGAATGGTGATGCATATTTACGCTGATGATTTAATCCCTTTCAATAACGACCATAGATTTGAACGCCATTTCATAAATAGACAATGCAAATAAGAACAAAATTAAATTGTACTGAACAATTCCATTCAAATTATTTTTCATAAACCTTAACACTTAAATGACCACCTTAATATAACAATCAAGTTCCTTTTAGTTTCAATTATCCACATGGTGCGGTTCGATCGGCATAATGGTTTCCATAGCGATGAGGTTTCTCTCAAATTAAGAACGCTTTGCTACTGTACTTAGGACATGGGGGAGTTGTTTAAAGGACAATTATTGATGCCATCTTGGTATAACTTCGAGAATGTCTTCACCTGGTTGTTGTTGGTATGATTAATTTCAAGGTTGAAACTTGTTTTAAGGATATCTAGATATTATTCTTTAGCTGATTGGTGTTTTGTTAAAAGTTTTTAAGCAGGCAAAAAGTTTACCACACTTTTTCAACATTAATATTCTAAACAAAAAAACATATTTTTTGGACTTTCAAAATTGAAGTTTGTCTTCTTCATTAATCTGTAAAATGCTTTAATTCTGAAAGATACAAAAAAAATTATTTCTAGAATCTGAAAAATAGGAATTGAAAATTAGGATAGGTTACCGTTTTCAGTTGTACTGTAATTTTGTTTTTAATATTTCGAGTTTTCAACTTGATGAGTTACATGCTATATTAAAAGCAGACTTGTCTTCCCTACCTTTGAGTTGCACTGTGTGGACTCTTTCTTGCAAAGGTTTATCAACAAACGAAGCAAACAAAGTTGTCATCTTGTTAAAGTTCTGTTTCGACAACACAGCCTCTTTTAATCGACTGTGTGGAAATGCTGTCTTGACGTCCCGCGGATCGATGGTGAAATCATCGAGGGTGAATTCCGGGACTTCGTGATACCTTGGGTCGTCCGAATCCATGTAGAGAAATTCATGCCTGAGGATAAAATAATATCCAGAAATATGATATTACCAATTACAATAATTTGTAATTATGGCATTGAATCACTATAATTCCACTCCGGAAGTAATCACCACAAAAATATTGACATGTTCATAATAATAATAATAATAATAATAATGGCATTTATAATGCGCCGTCAATCTAGGTAAAACTATTCCGAGGCGCAACATATAAAACAAAAATACAAATTAACATGAAAAATACATAAACAAGGATGATTTGCATATACATGTACATGTATATAATACAAAGAAATCAATTATAAACTGAGTCAAATAATCTTGTTTTTAACAAGTTTTTAACAAGTCTATTTGAGCTCAATAAATTACAAATTTCCACTTTTCAAAAGCACTTACCTAATATCTGGAAGACGCCTCGGTTCCCGTATAGGGAAGCCATCCGGTCCTTTAGGCTTGATGGGTTTGACGAGTGATTTTGGCTCAAATGTGTGTGGTCTCTCTTTGGTTAATTTGTATCTAGATTCTAGTATGAACTTCAGGTCCGGGGACATGGCGTCTACCGGCGATGGGTGCACCTTGCTTTGATTAGGCTTCATTGGGCTCCACGGCGTATTGGTAGGTGTTGGATGCCTGTGTAATATAATTACAATTTAGTAATAACTTTTTTTCTTCTTCTAGAATTTCTTCAATACCCCCAGAATACACTGACACAAAAAACAATAATCTGATACAGGGCTGGAACTTTGGATTTTATTCAACCAGCCAGTTGGGCAGGTAACTTACAGAAATACATGCCCAACAAGTATTCCATCAGCAAGTGTAACTCACTTACACATTAGTTTGAAAACTATTTACCCGCCAGTCGGTCGGGTACTTTTGCATCTTCACCCTTCCAATGCAAAAGTTACCTGCTATGGGCAGGTGAGTGGGTTCTATTTCCTATTTAAAGGGGAACACACCTAAATTCTGAAGAAGAAAATATCCTGAAAATTCCAGACGACGGTGGCTACGAACGGCCGTTAATTTTGAATTTCCGTTGGTTTCAATGTAACAATGGATTTTGATTATATGACCCCATAAAATTCATCATAGGTTAGAAGAAAAATTTTCCAATCCAAAACCGTTCGGGATGGCTAATCATCCCAATTGTAAATGCTATTTTTTTAATTTAAACCGTTGTTAAGCGGTCGTCCCATTCACTTGATCAGGTAACCTCGTTCGCATATTTTAACCTGAATACTCGTGAATACGCCTATGTCCAGCGTCGTCTGGAAAATTCCAGAAAATCACCAAGATTGACTTTGATGATCCTTGCAAGCTTACATTAGTTTATTGGGACACACTTGAAATATACACAGGGGCCCTGATGTTCTTAAACAAACCGTCTTGCCCCAGGACCATTTTTACCACCAATGGCCTTGGTGCACTTAATATGCACAGCTTTATTCTGTCTCACACTAAGGATACCTCTGTTCAGTGATTTAGCAGTGGGCTTTTAAACGAGTGGCCTGTGAAAAATTGAATTTCCCAGGCCTGGTCAAAATGGAGGCCCTTCATATGACGTAGTACTATACCGGAATCATGGCGGACTGCTGAACTCTGTTTCCCAGAAAGCTAAAAATCCCGTCTCATTCATACAAGTTACAATTCATAGGATAAACTGAACGGACTACTGTATAATACACCATCTGGTGAATGATGCATGGTAGATTCGTTTCTGTTGAAGGGAGCACACTAATTTATTCCCTCGCTCAATACGGCTCTCGTCCGTGCATACAATAAATAAATCGGCCGGTAAAATAATATTTCAGCTAAAATTGATGCGTTTTCTTTTTTGTATTGGCGCAGCGGTTGTTCCCTCGCCTTGCACCAATGAAACCTGGGTCAATTCTGTGCATGACCGCAGGCTTTATGTACATTTGGTTTATGGTAGCACGCCTCTAAATAGTTCCAGGCGAAAACTTGCAACTCTTATTGCGCAATACTTCTTATCAATACGCGTGATTAAAATAGTGATTTCTCGGGAACTACAGTGATTCAGCAGACGAGGTTGGTATCAAATTAAAGCTAACAATATGAATTTTAATGATAGATCATTCACAAATAATATTAACTATTTTTTGTTAATAAATAGAAGTCCTACTTTCACGGTGCACGGCCGTAAGTCTTGCGAAAAATCAACTTGAAAAATGACCGTAGAGGGCTTAGATGCTCGATTGCTTAAAATATAACGGTTATCCATGTATATTTTACAATTTTAATCATAAGCTTGCTAAAATAGCTAGAGTTTACTACCAAATTGAATGACTTTCTATGTGTAAATTTAAAAATAACCTTGCCAGAACATGGTTTAAATCTTCGGAAAATCTAATAGTACGTTGGCCTGCGTGTATAATGCGTCATAGTTTGGGGGCATAAATAGAAATTTATACATAGAAATTCTTTCAATTTGGTATTAAACTCTAGCTATTTTAGCAAGCTTTCGATTAAAATTGTAAAATATACATGGATAACCGTTAGATTTTAAGCAATCGAGCATCTAAGTGCATCGGCCGTAATTCAAAAACTTGTCTTTTGCTAATGTCGGGTTTCTAGCATAGTCGTAGGCCTAACATTTTCCTAACTTTAAATCGTTAAAATCGATCTATCGTTATAAACATATTATAGGCATTGTCTTGGGCTTAAATTTGATACCAAAATCAATTTCTAAATCACAATGGTCATTGAGATATCATCTTTTGAAGCGTCGCGCATCGATCAAAATAAGGTGCAAAATGGTCGTCTAATTTCGACTTCCTATTATTTAGAGGTGTGCTACCTTATCACTAAATAAAGAAGATACTCTCTAAAGAAGGCCAAGCATGAATTACCCATTAATCCGAATTAACACTTTCTAGCGGCAGGCTTTTGCAGACGACATTCCAAAATTTCACAAAATGTTCCAAATGTCAAAATTATTGAATTTTCATTTGCATATTAGGAATCACCATGAGAAACAGTACAAACATGTCTAGTATTGATTCAGTAATCCTTGAGATAGACCTTGACAGTTGGGAAAGGTTTTTAAAAAATCTGTTTTGTATAATGGTAAAACCAATAGCCGCGTGGAAAGTGTTAACTGGAATTTCCCTCTTTACCTTCCACCCAGTTGTGTCTGTATCTCCGACTCGAACGACGGCGCAGGTGACACGTATCCCGTCGTCAGATCCTCTTTGCTCCTCATGCTGGCAGCTGACGGCACACATCGTGTCGGTGTCGGAGACCGTTCACGCTGTGGTGGTGGTGGAGGTGGTCTGCTGGATATAGTCACTTTATGCAATGAAGGCTTGGGATCGGGAGGTGGTGCAGGAGGTATAGGGCGACGTAACAGCTGCTTGGAGGCCCGGTGTTTTTTGTGGCCCTGGAAATGGTGGAGAGGATAAAGATAGTGAAGTTTTAATTTAATACACTGCAGCTGAAACAGGAGATCATGATTACCAAAAACTGAACAGCTTATTGATTTCAATTATTTGTCTCAAAAAGGTCCAGGGTATAAACCCCCATAGTCGCTTCCATTGAAACGCGTGTTAGAAATCCGGTGTTCAATCGCTTCTCCCGGAGTCCCCCTCCTTACTTGGAGTATTCATTTTTGTTGTAAAATCTTTGTCTTTTTGTTTTCTTCAATATTATCAACATTTCACGACATAACTTATCGACACAGTGACAGTCCCAGTTTTTCAGTAAATTTCGCAAAGCACTCGCCTTTAGGGAGTGTTCATTATTTACGCCGGGGGGGGGGGGGGGGGGGGGGTGGAGGAATTAAGGGGGGAAATAATGAGAGAAAAAAATCTGTAGAGACAGGGGGGAACACAATTTTTTTTGATTAACTAAGGGGGGAACTTTGCGCGCATGTGTCCTCCAAATAAAATATTGTTGGGTACAACCTTGTTTAGAGCCAAAATGTACTTAAATCATAATCAAAATAAGTGTAAAGTTTAAAATTTTAGCGCGCTACGTGCGCATTGCTTTAGTAAAGAAAATCTTGTCGGTTTAATTCCAACCCTCCCCCCCCCCAATATCAACCTACATGTAGTGATGCCAGTGGGGGACAAACGAAAAAAAAGAAAAGAAAAGGGTAAGGAGGAGGGGGGGGGGGGGGGTACAACAAGGCGGGAGGGGAGGAATGCGAGGGACATAAGAACGTTTAAAGTTTATTGGAAGTTGGTCGTGATACATGCGTGATCAGGTATTGCTTACTTAGCTTTCAGTATATATTTTTGCTTTAATCGCATTCTGTGAAAATGCATTTTCATTTGATTTGCATACACTGTACATGTAGAGCAAGACAAAAACATCCAGGCCTTTTGTGACCAAATTGTTCTCAGTGTTGTTGGATCATTTTGGCCCAAAATGCAGATCCTTTTGACACTATAGCCCTTAATATCATTGATGTCTAATCATTTTTTGACCATCAAACAATATTTGATGTGCGGTTCATGGATATTGACCAATTTATGAATTGCATAAATTGAATATATTTTTTTGGGGGGGGAACATGAATTTTCTTTCTACTATTCAGGGGGAAATTAAAAATTTTAAAAACTTGAGATGGGGGGAACTTCGAAAAAAGGGTTCAAAAACACCAAAATCCTCCATTCCCTCCCCTGGCGTAAATAATGAACACTCCCTTATAGTGCATAAAAAACAGGCAAATCGGAGTTTCGGGCCGCTTCACACATGTTATCAAGACTTCGCCCAAGAATAATTCGCAACTTTTTACATTTCAGATTACAATCGTGAAGGTTTCAACTTTTTAATAAGCCTATTCGCCATTACAACCGCGCATGCTCAGAAGTTTTACTTCCAGAAATTTATGAGAGATAAACATGCCGAGGTTGCGCGTGTTTTCCCAATGTGGCGAACTTCGTAATTATCCTTAAAATGACTGTACTTGCAGTTTTTATTACCGTAACACCTCCATTTTTTCATGAAAATTGCACCTTGGAGTATTGATTATCATGCGGCTGAAAATAAATGAAATGATTACTGATGGCACAAACAAATCACAGGGGATTCCCCAAGAGTCGCAGTAAAAAGCCCGCCCAACCCTTGACACACAACTTCGGCAACAACGAAGATGGTGTGGCGCTTCAAGGTATGTTCAAGGTATGTTCATCACATGGCCGTCTACGGTCGAGTTTGTCTTGTTTATCTCCCATTTATTTCCGGAAGTAACACTTCTGAGCATGCGCGGTTGTAAATGCCTGGCGAATAGGCTTATAATACAGGAACCCATACGTTGGTGTGGTTTTTTTTTTTTTTTTTTCCCCTACCAACGTATGGGGAAATTGCATAGCGAGAAACTGTCAATTTGATTTGCTGTATAAAGTAAATGGTGTGACTTTCAAATGAGGGTCGGGTGCATTACAGCAAAACGGCTTTTCCGTTGATTTTCATACTAGCTACGCACCTTCATAAAGTCCTCATCTTTCTTTCCAGCCACTTTTTAAAACATGAAAATGCTAAATTATTCCATATTTAATCGTAATTCTCCGCCGTGTAAACGCAATGGCAGAATTTTTTTTAGACATTTCGCGAGTATCGAAGTCCAGATTAGTCTCATTCCCCATCGCAAAACGTCAAACGTCTATATACGCTACGCACACCACATACGAACTAACGAAAATATTAAAAAGAGACTATTTATTAATAAAACATGGCGCCGATTTCGATAAACACCGCTAGTGCCGTTAACTGAATGGGCTTAGAATTTCACCTTAAATTTCAAGGGAATAGTGCATTTGTACACAATGTTAAGCGAATGGCAAGATAGATGAGAAAGAGTAGATAAGAACAAGCACAAAGAAGTGTGTTTTTGAGCTCTGGTAAGCGATACAGAAATTACCACAAAAATCATATTTAGAAGGAGTCATACTTAGGATGGGGACAGATAGTGAAACATGCAAAATACCCTATGATGAATAATACCAACTGATGACAAATATCACTAAGTATGATTTGTTGTACTAGGTAGGTACCTAGCTTATTAAACAAAATCTATTCTATATGGCGAAAATCTGGTCAAAATATTCACATTCGAAGCAGCATTCAAAGTTTTTTTAGGGACTTTAGTACCCCTGCACTCTGGCATGCGGAAGGTTATGGTGGTGTGTACTAAATGCAAAAAAATGCACCGTTGTTGACGATGCTGTAAAACTAAGTATTCAAGTTAGTAAGTATGCCGAATTCGGCTCGATTCGTGAACTCCGATTTTACAATTCGCGTAGGCCTATATAGATTGTGCTACGATTTATAAGGGCTGCTTTTTAATTGAAATAGTAGAATGTTGATACTGCCATCTTCTCAACAACAAAAATAAAATCGTTGCATCTCCTGTTTTGGTGAAGAGATCTTTTCGTTCCAAACTTACCGCAGATTTTCTCAAAACAACTGTCGCCATTTTAATATCGATAATCTATCGATTAATTTGTTGATCGAAGTTGTCCTAGTGACGTATTGATTATCATTCACACTGTGTTCCCGATCGCATACGACCTGTTCGGATGCACACATATTAATTGAAACTAGCGGGCACCAGCGCTTCGCGCTGGACCCGCTAGAAGATTTCACGGGGAATAAGTAAACAAAGCGTAAGAAAATGTGATACAATAATATCAAGAACATGCCCTACATGTATACATAATCCACGGGGCCCTAAATAATCCAAATAGCGCAGGTGCTTTTGATAATCCAGGTATACATGTGCCTACGTAGGTAGGCCTACGTTTGTGTTTCCCGATACCTATGTAGGCCTCCCATGAGACCTGAAATGCAGGTACCCGTTGTCCCATTATATCCAGGGACCCCATAGGCCTAAGCCCTACCCCCTAATCCAGTTGCCCCAGGTGCCCTTAATAATGCACCGGATACCACATAATCAAGGTAGGCCCACTGCAGTGTGCCGTTATCTCGAGATACCCAGGTGCCTTTACTTTATCATAGTCAAGTAAATTAAACGCGGGTGCCGAAGATAGCGGGCAGTAAAAGTCATATTACAATAGGCAGAGGTCAAAGCGTTATAAATGTTTATATAAATATCAAAAGTATGTCCTTAAATAATTCAGGTACTAAAGTGCCCTTGATATAATGTAAGTGACATGGTGCCCTTATATACACCATGAGCCTAGGCCCAATGTGCTCTTAAATAATACAGATACCCATGTTCCTAATCCAAGTAGGCCTACTCCATCAACGTGTTTTTAATACCCCCAGTTATTACCTCCTGTCAGCGCATGTCTCTACCTATTTTGTACCCCAAATAATAAAAAGTTGAATTTTAATGTCAAAATTGAAAGTTACTTAAAATTTAGATTTTAAATGTCTCCCCCGATTCTTTTATTGCCCCGCCACCCCGTTTTCCTCCTTTAACATTTTGGTGCTGGTGTCGCCACTGCCCATATGCACATACTGTATCCAGGTACAGGTAATTCAGTAGGCCTACGTTCTGAGCGTTATAGTTTTATAGTCGGTCGTTTAGTTTTATGGTCGGCGGAGTCTATCATCAAGATCACTTGTACCATTCCACGCTTGTACTTGAGCACAATGTATGCCATCCGGGTTTTGTTTGGCCTATTTACATTAAATACATTATTCCTCCAATAGGCATGTGGGGCCTTACGTATAGTATGTAGTCCCTTTGTCATGTTTGCTGTGTTCTATAAAGCCTCCCGAGATACTATCTGAGTGTACACCCTTAAAATCCAGTTATCAAAGGTTGCCCACCTGCGCATAGTATATCCAGGTAATTTGAGACTCGTTTTATAGTGAACCCCGTAATCCAGATACCACGGATGCCCTTAATAATCCAGACACTCTATAATAATCATGATAATGTACCACACAAAAAAACGTTCCGTTTATCCAGATGCCCTATGTGCCCTTACCAAGTGCGGAGAGGAGGAGGTGGCTTTAGGGTACACTATTAGAAAAAGGGTGCTTCAGAGGGGTTCTTGGCTGTCCCGTATATGGTTTAAAGGTTCTTTGATTTTAAAGGCCCCCAAAAGGTTCTGTAGAGAACCTTTAGAGGTTCTAAAGACCAATGTTTGCCCATATTTTGCCCACTTTGAACTTTAAAATGGTTCTTTTTGGAACCTTTTAAGGTGCTATAAAGGGTTTCATATACGGGACAGCCAAGAATCCATGAAGCATCCTTTTTCTAAGAGTGTACGGACTGTCTGCTTTCACTCTGCCCCGTTACAATGTGCACGGTTTGCGCCACAAACGCGTACAATTTTTGTCTGCGTTATTACGTGTGCGCCGAACCGCGTGCGCCATGTTAAACGCCGTTGCGCAGCACAACATAGAAACGGTTGTTATGGTACCGCCAGTATCTTTATCGTTAGCAAACTCCGCGTTCATCTATGTTACTAATGTGAAAGTGTCACTTTAAGATCTGTGTAAGAGTTTTTGTTTACATTTAGAAAATGTCGTGAAATACTTTTTTGTCGGGCGATAGTCCCGTAGAAATGCTTGTACTCATGCGATCTTTAAGAATAACAAACAGCCGCATATACAGAAATGTAGCTATATCCCTGAAGAAAATATTTTGGGTGAAGACCATATGTCATCACTCACTCCGAAAACCACAATTTGTGTCCGAACAGTAGCTACCCGAGTAAAAGAAATTCAACATTTCGGATTTTCACATGTGATCCTTTCTGCGCATGTCTGAAAACGGTAAAAAACGGGCATTGAACTATCTAATTAGCTCGTGTATTAGAGGCGCAATTGCCACGCTTTTTCAGTTCAAGGGGGACGCGAGTGTAAAATTATATTGAACTATCTAATAAAGCCATGTTCCGAAAATTAGTATATAGATGAGGAAATTATTGGTTTGAATTTAATATTGGGGACGTTTTTTGTTGAACCTAATTGTTTTTTGTGAGTGCTGTTTTTGGCAATATCCTCAAATAAGTCTTTACACACGGAATAAAGAACAAGGCAGCTATCAGTTTTACAATGTAAAACAACTGCAAAACAATTGCTGCCTTGTGCTTTATTCCGTGTGTAAGACCGGATATTGCTCTGTTTTTGAACTATGACTCAAATGTAGATAAAGTATATTTTTTTGGAAAGGAAATAAATCAGAGAATCCAAATTTCCCTCCCCAAATTTGGCATCAATTTCGACCAAAAATGTTGATTTTAGGGAATATCATTTTTCTCAATATGTTGATGATACTGTTCTTTTCCTTGATGGTTCTGCTAAATCCATGAGCTGGAGTAGGCCTAAGTGCAGAGGGCAATTTTAAAGCTCTCGGAATTGTATTCTCAACTAAATAGTGAGAGTATGGTCAATTTGAATTATGAACATGCCATGGAATCTATAAGAAAACTAATTTATAAATGGTCAAGAAGAAACCTCACAGTATTGGTAGAATAACAATAAAAAATCTTTATTGTTATCCAATAACCTCTTAATTTTAACTTTACCTGATCCTCCTGAGGAATTTATCAAGGAACTGAGCTGTTTGCATACTTTTCTAATTTACTTCATTAATATAATGCATGTAGGGCCTATCTGGTTTGTGAACAATCACTAATGTGAATGACGTCTTGAAATAATCATGTTAATCACTGGATATAACTTCCTTACGAAATCTACATTCCGTGGTGTTACTTTTAAAGAAGCCGATGCACACGTCGGGCCAGGCAACATCGACCGTGGGCCTGCATGGGACTTTAATATTTTGTCCACTTTGGCCCGTTAATAGGCCTACAGGCCAAAGTGGACAACATATAAAGGGTCCCATGAGTGCCCACGATCTATGTTGTCTGGGGTACCGTGTGTCAAATAGTTCTGAAGTGCAAGTCATTAATTATAAAGAACTCTCACAGCTTCTCATGGAACCCTTTTTTCGTATTTTAGGGTTCTAATAAGGAACCAGTGACTCAGGAAGAACCTTGCATTCTGGGTTTGGAACCATTTGTATTCTTCTTATTAGAACCATTAAAGGTTCTTTGAGTGCAGAAGGTTCTATATCGAACCGCGAGCTTACTCAAAGAACACTTTCCGAACCATTTTTGCTGAGAGTGTATAACCCCGGCGTATAATAGGCCTAACTTCATATTTATAGAACGCTCGACAAGGTTCAAGATGGTTATATGGTTAACTCTCATGAAAACAGTGCAAAATGAACTTTTTGATGTCTTTGGTCCATTTCTGTGTTATGCAATGTTTTCTTGCTTGAAAAACTTCTTTTCTAGATAGATATTGATGTTTTCTACTTGGATCTATATACTTTGATATACTTCTGAACGTGTTTTCACTCAAAAAAATGCCCTCATATACCCCAAATTAGCGAAATTTCCATGTCCGCAGCATGAATGTATATTTTGCCTTTATTAATTACAATACAAATAGGGCACCATTTTCTACAAGATATGTCATAATTTGTAGGGAACATATAGCGATATTCCATGGATAGAAAAAAAATGCACATCTTTTACGATGTTTACCTGTTTTAGTTTCATATATGTTGTCCGAGATGTTGATGTTTATTACGTTACCTGCGACATATTGAGGATCAACATTGTTCAAAATTAACATTTAAACATTTAAATGTACATATTCTGGATCTAAAAGAACATGGGTGTTGGAAAATAATATTATCAAAAATCTATAGCAGCATGTCTGACCTTGAGAAGAAATCAAAATGCTGCAAAGCATGCGACCTTGTTAAGGATGTTTATTACGTTGTTGAGATTTCTCCCGAACTTTGTATCAAAACACACTTTTTGGTTAAAAACCAATTTGATACATATACATAGACTATGTGGTTACTTGGAACACTCGCTAGCTCTTTCCAGATCGTCTACATGGTACTTTGAGTACGAAAAACGTTTACTACGTTATCGTTTATTACGTTGTCGAATAAATCGACAGAGAGACAGCTGCTCTCTACGACTGTATTAAACAAAGATACGTGGCAGGCCCTTTTCGCAGGCATGTATGGGGGATACTCGATGAAAGTACAATGCAAACAAACCACGACGAATGGTAAGAATTCCTCATTTTTTCTTGTAAGTAATATGAACATTAAGCTGAATGACAGTTGAAGTCATTATAGATCTCTTAAGCACATTGAAAATGGACCTATGATATCAGAATGGGGTTAATAATGTGAAGAAATGCAGTAGGTATCGTTAACATCTTCATTGATTGCTTTGTATATACGTTATAAGCCAGCATTAGGCACTGTTGCAGTTTCCAATAACGTAATAAACGGGATAACGTAACCAACCTCATTGTCTAGTCTCATGTCAATGTTGGCGTCAATTCAGTAACTTTCATGATTGATGTACTTGAGTATCATACATTGTATCCAATGTTATAATTGTAATATGTGGACTATTCTATGTGAGGACTGAAACCACCTTATAATGGACAACGTAATAAACTTTCCATCATTTGATAAATATAATTGCACCCTGTTCATAGTGATTCAACATTTATAATGTGTTTATGAATGTTAACTTAGTGTACATACATATTGTCTCACATACTGACACAATCTCGTTTGTTTGCATGCTTCAATGATGCATAGTTCTATGGCTATTGGATAACGTAATAAACCAATTCGTATAATTGTGTGAATAAATACGGTATACCTAGCTGAAACAGCTGCAATATATGTCATTAACTTTGTTTTGTTTTTGTTATCTTTATTATACAGAAATATATGCCACACAGTGCAAAAAACCAATGGCGATACCGGCAGAACCAAATGCAACAGTGGAGACAAATAGGTCATCAGAGTACAATCTTATTAACAATTCTACTACCATCATTTTAAATAAAACAAATCAATATCTTACTAATTTTAAGAGATAAAAGGCTATTCAATATTTAGTGCTATTAAAATTTACATAAAGGTAATAATGTCATGGTCTAACAACATATCTGTAAAGTGCCATGTTACATCTGTCGATTTAGTGACCATGTTTATTACGTTATTCACCATATTTACCCTACATCAAAAGAGCAAGTCGACAATATATAGAACTGTCTTTTAGTGGACTTTAGGCAACCTAACTTTTACTAAATACCATTTACAAGATATGTCTGTGTACAAAATAAACTGACTTGGTCGATGTTGAATATATTTGTTTACATGTGTTTGTATATGTTTATTACGTTACCCACCCCATAAAGTCCGAATACCAATGCCAGCGTTTTTGGTAAAGCATAATATTTATTGTTTCTGAGCTAACTTTTAAAAACACATTATAACGCTTGGAAAAAGATACGATTAAAGATATATTTTATACTTTGCACAAAGATATTCATTTTGGAAAACCGTGCATTTTTTTAGTTTTAAAGCTGAGGTTCAAACAGTGATGTGAAGACCAAAAACAATTCATAATACTTGCAATTTACAAAATTACATTGCATTTTGTTCGCTGTAATTGGTAGAAGTATGCTTTCGTAACTATCATTTTGTGTTTTTGGCATCACAGTTTGTAAACTCGTTCTGATTTAGAGCTGATAGGAAGTATATAACGTAATAAACATGGAGCAAAAGCTGCAAACAAGTGATATTATAATATAAATTCAACGTTATATTGTACAAAAATGCAATGAGTGTTGTTCACAAAAATTTTAATCTAGTATCCAGTACATGTCTACTATTAAAAAATAGTGTAATAAATAAAATTGGAGACAATTTTTTTCTTCAACTTCTGAAATCTCATTTGCACTATTTTCATGAGAGTTAACCATATGATTAATCTCGTCTAAAGAGGTCAAACGAAAATGTATAGATAAATGGGAAAACAAATTAGACATATCCTATGGTTCGAAAAAGGGTAGGTTATTTTTCGGTCAAATGTACCGTTGACACAAAATTAAGATGGTTCCAGTTTCGCCTTACTCATAGAATTTTCCGCGTAAACTCTTTTTTGGAAAAGATAGGGCGGAAAGAATCAAATCTATGCACTTTTTGTAAAGAAACAGAACCATAGGCCTACTACACATATTTTGTGAATGCTCGATCATATTAAAACTATGGGAAAATGTTGTAAAATGGATTAAGGAAAATATAAATATCACCATCATTATGGATAGACAGATTCAACTATTATGGGCTAGCCAACTACGGTATAACATGAGTACCTTCAACGTTATTTTTTACAAGATCAAAATGAAAGAGGGCCGCTACCATTTTTCGCTTTGTTCCAGAAGGAAGAAAATCGGTCCTTCTCCCTTGAAAAATATATCGCCGTAAAAAACGGGAACATTGCGAGTTTCAACACAAAATGGAATTCCCTCTTCCCATTATGGGACGTGTAAGTATAATTATCAGCAAAGGACCGTGTAAATAACATTTATGTAATGCTAATTATCGTCTCTATTGTATATTATCATATTATGAAGAAATGTGATCTATATTATACTTTGTATTGAACATATGAGGATTGTGAAGAAGAAAAAAAGAAAGAAAAAAAAATCTAATTATATGTAGGAAGATAACAAGCCTACTTTCTGAGACAAATATTATAGCTAATTGGTACACATATTTTGATTATTTGTGACAATATTTGGAATGGAAGATTTTGAAATCATTACAATCATAGATATTTGTATTATGTCGACCTTTTTATTGTTTTTTTGTTGTTGTTGATATGCTAAATGATTAATGAATTATTTGATGCTGTGAATGTATATGCTTTGTGATAAATGTGTAAAATGATATAGGAAAATCAATTTACCGCAAAATTGTTTTAAAAAAACAACACTGAAATAACGTCACGCTTAGTTTTATCGCCATAAATTTAGCATAATGATTATATTAATAAAGGCATATGAATCATGCCAATAACCTTCTTCAAATTTAATCATTTCGAGAAGAAGAAGAAAATCAGTTGCACATTTCCAATATTTTACATGATAAGTTAATCAATTATGTTTGATATAACCTACCCAATTGCTATTTATTATTGAACCTGTATTGAGAAGGTTATCCTGACATTTAAGTTTGTTTCCATAAAGAGGTTTATTCAATTTCCTACTATTTTGTTCATATTGTTGGCAAGAGCAGGAGTGTTTTCAAACACTGTGAAACGTTCAAAAAAATAGGAAAAATAATAATAATTATATTGATCCTATTGATTTTCAAATTAATTACACGTTTTGGATTAAATGAAATGCCATGGCATGGCTTAATTATGAATTGAATTTATATAATCACAGATAGTTGACTATTCTGTGATATATTTCAAGAAACGTTGAAAACGTTTTTATTTCGATGCATGATACTTACATTGTAAAAAATAAGTTCATCAATTATGTTTGTGTTATAATTGCTCAACTTTATATTAGTAAACTACGTATTATAATTTGATTTAATGAATGATTGCAAGTAGAAATAAAAGCACGAGTGATTTCAAACACTGTGGAACCGAAAAAACCCACAAAAAACCCACAAATAAAACACAGGTAAAAAAAAAATGTTATGATTTCATACATTTTGAGTTTTATGAGTCTAACCCGCGAACAAGTAAGAACAACCTGGGTAGAAACGTCAGGGCCGGATTAACCTTTTTTTTTGGGGGGGGGGGGGGGGAGGGGGGGGGGCGGCCTGCTAGGACAAAATGTGGAGCCCCCCCCCCCCCCCCCCCAACTTCACTCGGGAACCATCTCCCTACCAAGTGGCTAGGCGAGAATAATCAAGGGGACATCAGTGTAGTGTACCATCGTGGAAGTAGGGCCCGTTCCCCGAAAATTGCCAATTTGATGACAAGAGGTTTACATTTATTGTTTTGAATGATCAGGTTTATGCTTTACACACGTGTACAAAAATGCAACATACACTCAGAAAATGAAGACAATGTATTCCATTCACGACACAGATTTATTGTCGTCATTCAACTTCAACTTTGCCATGACTTTATCTTCTTCAGTACTTCGTGTATCCATTATCATTATCCACAGGGGTGTGTGTGTACAAAGGGGTTGAGTATGCGTTTCCCGACGTTTTAAAATCACAAGAAATTCAAAATGTTCTTGCAATTGGGGGGAGGGGGAACCCCTCCTAATCCAACCTCATACACATGCGTATGATATAACAGGCCAACATTTCAGAGCCCATTTAAAACCATAAATGTACCTTAATTATGACCAGATTCGGGTACTTGTGACAAAAAAATCGCGCGCGTTCTCAGAACTTGCTAAGGGAGCAAATCAAAACTCGACCGCGCGGCAACCGGCGGTTCCGCCCGGTTGGACCGCATATCATTGTTTAGAACAATAGAAACCGGCTGTAACCTCACGGAACTGCACGGAACCGGCGGTTGCCTGGCGGTCGAGTTTTGGTGTGCCCCCTAACCAGGCAAAATGGTGTCAAGTAATTAGAGGAAATGACGAACCAGCATCCCATCACAGTCAATAGTTAGGTCACCCAAGCCCTATATGAAAGCTATGAAGATTGTTAAACAGGGTCAGTCGTCACAAACATGCACAAACACAATAGTAAAACGACCTTGCTATTGTCATGCTATAATTGTCAACACTCCCTACACAGAGGTCTGCAGTGCAAATCTGTACGATATTCGCCATGTAATGTCTATGGCAGATTTCATTCCGTGGTATAAAGCTATGAGGTTTCCGTGGTCTTCGCTATCTCCAAGCAGATAGAGCAATACGTACACGGACTTTTTTGTAGACGAGGGTTCATTTCATGATTTGGTGAGGTTTAGAATGAGTTAGGATTCCTGTAATTTTGAAGACCACGGATTTTCAAAACGTGAATTTTCCAACATTTTACGACATAAATTTGGTCACCAAACGTATTTAAAACTATACATTTTACCATTCTGCAAATGTTATTGACCCTCCTCTAAATTTCTGCATGATTTTTAACACGTTTCTCAGTTTTTGAGAAGCCCAAATAGACCATTTTCCGTAGCAATTTCTAGCAAATATTGCAGTCACTGATACTCCATTGTTTTCTTGCGTATAACAAAATATGACATGCAGCGTGACCTCCCTACTGGCTGATCAGGTAAATTCTGCACATGCCACTGAATCTATCATCTATAAATAAAAGGAAGAATGTAAATCTTGTCCGCGAGTGTTCTCAGAGATGCCTTGACTTTCAACTCTGATTTTTGCGCACATTGATTGAGTACATATTGCCGTTAAACCATCTGACACTATTTTTTGCAAAACTATTCAATTACTATGATGGAAATAACAAAAAAAAACAGGTCGGTTGCTATGTTTCACGCTTCTAACATATTGCATGAAAACGGTGTCAACGCATGCGCATGGATACCGCCGTTGGTGGAGCTGTTGCCGAGACAGTGGGGTTGCTACTAGACTACATCCCCCAGTTTTCAATATTACCGTACGGCCGCTAAAGCTGTACTAAAATTTAAACAATGTTGGCTAAATTGTTTTAAACCACAAATTGTTATAGATTCAAACAAAATAGTAAAAATCAATTAAGTCTATAAAAGTGCTGAAGTCTCAACATTATTTTCAAACAATATTTTGAAGATAGCGAAAAGTGTTTAATTCATTATAGACAGCGAGAACATCCCAGGTACTTTGATGCGAGCTCTATTATCCGCGTTCGAATTTCTAACAATGCCAACAGGTGCGTCGGCTTGCCGCGCGCTCGGCGCGAGACAACATTGTGCATGTACATGTACATCTCCCTATATAAAACAGCAATCACGGTATGGATAATAAGTGGCGCTAAATTCAAAAGTTACGTGGAGAGTAGAATTTTGAATTCAGTCACAGCCAACAATTAGCCGGTTATCATGGAAGTATGGAAGTGTCTCGTACTTCCGTGAGTATCGCTTATATTGATATTAAATTGAAATAAAGTTGAGGTCAATTATTTTATTTTTTTAAATCAAGAAAAAAAAATCAGTATCGATGCAGTCGGGCCCCATAGTATATGGCGTGCTATGATGTGTCGAACTCTGGGGAGGGGTGTAGGGGTTCAAGTGGATAGAAATAATACCATCGACAGGCTACCGAATTTTGCCGCTGTAAAATTGAGGATTTAAGGCAAGTAGGCCCACGAGTAATTTGCACGCACGACTAAAAATATAGTAAAAAATCTTAAAACCCGACATGGCTATATGGGACATACAGAGCCTAATACGCAAGCAATTGTCTCCACATTTCGTTATATGATTCAAGACAAAATTTGCTGATATATAAAGTGTATACATAGTCATCGTTCCTTTGAAATTAGAGGTCCAAGTTCAAAAATGTATTTTTGTATTAAAAGGTACTGATTTTAGTCAAGTTCGAGCGATTTGAACGCTTAACCACGCTTGTCTGCCGCGTGGAAAGTGTTAAGAATAGCATTGTTTTTAAAATTTGATATTATGAATGGCACCCGTGAAGTGTTAGCTATTCAATTTGACCTAAGATTTATGTTCAGAGTTAAGAAAACACCAGAATTTTACTTGAATTCAAAAATCCATGTCAGGAGATTCTGAGACAACGAAGCGCGCTAAATTATCCATTTAGCGAACTTAGTAAAAAATCTTAAAACCCGACATCACTACATGGAACATACAGAGCATGATATTTATTAATATGCAAGCAATTGTCTCCACATTTCGTGATATGATTCAAGACAAAATTGAAAAGTTGCTGATATAAATAAGAGTGTATACATAGTCATCGTTCCTTTGAAAGTAGAGGTCAAAGTTCAAAAATGTATTTTTTTAATCAAAAAGTACTGATTTTAGCCAAGTTCGAGCGATTTGAACGCATATAAGGATAGCATTTTTTTTTAAAAATCGATATTATGAATGGCACCATTGAAGTGTTAGCTATTTCAATTTGACCTATTATTTATGTTCAGAGTTAAGCAAACACCAGAATTTTACTTAAATTCAAAAATTCATGTCAGTAGATTCGAGACAATTGAAGCGCGCTAAATTATCCATAGTGAAATTAGTAAAAATCTTAAAACCCGACATCGCTAAATGGGACCTACAGAGATTTGTTGTTGGTTTAAGTTGTAATTGTTGTTTGTTGTTGTTATTACACTGTTAAAACACTGTTTAAAAAATAGTTGTTTAAAAAAAATTAGTCAACATTGTTTAAATTTTAAACAACATTGGTTTTGATTTTCATAAATTTAACCAATAGTTGTTTAAAATTTAACCAACATTGTGCAAAAATATGTTAAACAACTGTTGAGCGATTCACCGGTTAACTAACAGTTGTTTAAAAGAGCATGTTTTAAACAACGTTGAATAATTTCTTAACAAGTTGTTTAAAACATGTTCTTTAAACAAATGTTAGTTAACCGGTGAATCGCTCAACAGTTGTTGAACATATTTTTGCACAATTTTGGTTAAATTTTAAACAATTATTGGTTAAATTTATGAAAATCAAAGTATATTTTACCAATGTTGTTTAAAATTTAAACAATGTTGGCTAAATTGTTTTAAACAACAAATTTTTATAGACTCAAACAAAATATTAAAAATCAATTAAGTCTATAAAAATGCTGAAGTCTCAACATTATTTTCAAACAATATTTTGAAGATAGCGAAAAGTGTTTAATTCATTATCTACAGCGAGAACATCCCAGGTACTTTGATGCGAGCTCTATTATCCGCGTTCGAATTTCTAACAATGCCAACAGGTGCGTCGGTTTGCCGCGCGCTCGGCGCGAGACAACATTGTGCATGTACATGTACATCTCCCTATATAAAACAGCAATCACGGTATGGATAATAAGTGGCGCTAAATTCAAAAGTTACGTGGAGAGTAAAATTTTGAATTCAGTCACAGCCAACAATTAGCCGGTTATCATGGAAGTATGGAAGTGTCTCGTACTTCCGTGAGTATCGCTTATATTGATATTAAATTTAAATAAAGTTGAGGTCAATCTTTTTTTCTTTTTTTTTAAATCAAGAAAAAAAATCAATATCGATGCAGTCGGGCCCCATAGTATATGGCGTGCTATGTGTCGAACTCTGGGGAGGGGTTTTGGGGAGGGGTGTAGGGGTTCAAGTGGATAGAAATAATACCGTCGACAGGCTATCGAATTTTGCCGCTGTAAAATTGAGGATTTTACAACCCTCTTACAAGTAGGCCTACGAGTAATTTGCACGCACGCCTAAAAATATAGTAAAAAATCTTAAAACCCGACATGGCTAAATGGGACATACAGAGCCTAATACGCAAGCAGTTGTCTCCACATTTCGTGATATGATTCAAGACAAAATTGAAAATTTGCTGATATAAAATAAAGTGTATACATAATCATCGTTCCTTTGAAATTAGAGGTCCAAGTTCAAAAATGTATTTTTGTATTAAAAGGTACTGATTTTAGTCAAGTTCGAGCGATTTGAACGCTTAACCACGCTTGTCTGCCGCGTGGAAACTGGAAAGTGTTAAGAATAGCATTGTTTTTAAAATTTGATATTATGAATGGCACCCTTGAAGTGTTAGCTATTCAATTTGACCTAATATTTATGTTCAGAGTTAAGAAAACACCAGAATTTTACTTGAATTCAAAAATCCATGTCAGGAGATTCTGAGACAACGAAGCGCGCTAAATTATCCATTTAGCGAACTTAGTAAAAAATCTTAAAACCCGACATCACTACATGGAACATACAGAGCATAATATGCAAGCAATTGTCTCCACATTTCGTGATATGATTCAAGACAAAATTGAAAAGTTGCTGATATAAATAAGAGTGTATACATAGTCATCGTTCCTTTGAAAGTAGAGGTCAAAGTTCAAAAATGTATTTTTTTAATCAAAAAGTACTGATTTTAGCCAAGTTCGAGCGATTTAAACGCATAAGGATAGCAATTTTTTTTAAATCGATATTATGAATGGCACCATTGAAGTGTTAGCTATTTCAATTTGACCTATTATTTATGTTCAGAGTTAAGCAAACACCAGAATTTTACTTGAATTCAAAAATTCATGTCAGTAGATTCTGAGACAATTGAAGCGCGCTAAATTATCCATAGTGAACTTAGTAAAAATCTTAAAACCCGACATCGCTAAATGGGACCTACAGAGATTTGTTGTTGGTTTAAGTTGTAATTGTTGTTTGTTGTTGTTGTTACACTGTTAAAACACTGTTTAAAAATAGTTGTTTAACATTTTTTAGCCAACATTGTTTAAATTTTAAACAACATTGGTTTTGATTTTCATAAATTTAACCAATAGTTGTTTAAAATTTAACCAACATTGTGCAAAAATATGTTAAACAACTGTTGAGCGATTCACTGGTTAACTAACAGTTGTTTAAAAGAGCATGTTTTAAACAACGTTGAATAATTTCTTAACAAGTTGTTTAAAACATGTTCTTTAAACAAATGTTAGTTAACCGGTGAATCGCTCAACAGTTGTTGAACATATTTTTGCACAATTTTGGTTACATTTTAAACAATTATTGGTTAAATTTATGAAAATCAAAGCATATTTTACTAATGTTAATTAAAATTTAAACAATGTTGGCTAAATTGTTTTAAACAACAAATTTTTATAGATTCAAACAAAATATTAAAAATCAATTAAGTCTATAAAAATGCTGAAGTCTCAACATTATTTTCAAACAATATTTTGAAGATAGCGAAAAGTGTTTTAATTCATTATTTACAGCGAGAACATCCCAGGTACTTTGATGCGAGCTCTATTATCCGCGTTCGAACTTCTAACAATGCCAACAGGTGCGTCGGCTTGCCGCGCGCTCGGCGCGAGACAACATTGTGCATGTACATGTACATCTCCCTATATAAAATAGCAATCACGGTATGGATAATAAGTGGCGCTAAATTCAAAAGTTACGTGGAGAGTAAAATTTTTGAATTCAGTCACAGCCAACAATTAGCCGGTTATCATGGAAGTATGGAAGTGTCTCGTACTTCCACTTACATTGATATTAAATTTAAATAAAGTTGAGGTCAATTTTTTTAACCTTCAGGGAGGTGGTGAAAACCGTGATAGGGGTTATCAGAACCAGAATCGTCAGGGAGGTGGTGAAAACCGTGATAGGGGTTATCAGAACCAGAATCGTCAGGGAAGTGGTGAAAACCGTGATAGGGGTTATCAGAACCAGAATCGTCAGGGAGGTGGTGAAAACCGTGATAGGGGTTATCAGAACCAGAATCGTCAGGGATGTGGTGAAAACCGTGATAGGGGTTATCAGAACCAGAATCGTCAGGGAAGTGGTGAAAACCGTGATAGGGGTTATCAGAACCAGAATCGTCAGGGAGGTGGTGAAAACCGTGATAGGGGTTATCAGAACCAGAATCGTCAGGGAAGTGGTGAAAACCGTGATAGGGGTTATCAGAACCAGAATCGTCAGGGAAGTGGTGAAAACCGTGATAGGGGTTATCAGAACCAGAATCGTCAGGGAGGTGGTGAAAACCGTGATAGGGGTTATCAGAACCAGAATCGTCAGGGAGGTGGTGAAAACCGTGATAGGGGTTATCAGAACCAGAATCGTCAGGGATGTGGTAAAAACCGTGATAGGGGTTATCAGAACCAGAATCGTCAGGGAAGTGGTGAAAACCGTGATAGGGGTTATCAGAATCAGAATCGTCAGGGAAGTGGTGAAAACCGTGATAGGGGTTATCAGAACCAGAATCGTCAGGGAAGTGGTGAAAACCGTGATAGGGGTTATCAAAACCAGAATCGTCAGGGAGGTGGTGAAAACCGTGATAGGGGTTATCAGAACCAGAATCGTCAGGGAAGTGGTGAAAACCGTGATAGGGGTTATCAGAACCAGAATCGTCAGGGAAGTGGTGAAAACCGTGATAGGGGTTATCAGAACCAGAATCGTCAGGGAAGTGGTGAAAACCGTGATAGGGGTTATCAGAACCAGAATCGTCAGGGAGGTGGTGAAAACCGTGATAGGGGTTATCAGAACCAGAATCGTCAGGGAAGTGGTGAAAACCGTGATAGGGGTTATCAGAACCAGAATCGTCAGGGAGGTGGTGAAAACCGTGATAGGGGTTATCAGAATCAGAATCGTCAGGGAGGTGACAAACCAAAGGTGTATAATGTAATCCAGTTCAGTCTAAACATGACGTAAATTCTGTTGATAGATTTACTTTAGATGGGACAGTAGCTGGTCACAAAGTGAACATCTTCCGTGATTCAGGTTTTGGACAAACCGCTGTAGATTCCAGATTTGTTCCAAGTAATTGTTATTTGCCAGGACAGTACATGGCACTAACGGGTATTCATGGGGTGGTGTCTGTTCCAATGGCCAAAGTTACTATAGAAAGTAAGATCTTATCAGGTCAATTCAATTTATAGTAACTGTGCTTGAAACACTTAAACATGACGTGTTATAGGCCGTGATTTTGATAGCTGGGACGATTGGATTAACACAAAATCCATCATGGTTATGACACGAGCACGGAAACAGAAACAGGTAGATAATGTTGCCCCTGATCAAACTGCAATGCAGACTTTTGTGGAAAGTAATTTACATGTCATTACTAAGTCATCATGATGGGCCTACAGACTTACAAAGTAGAGCACACCATGCCGTTAATTCCGTTCAGCAAGTGCAACAACCACATAAACATGTACAGGAAAAAACCCTACCTACATGTAGTACTGAACATTCAGGTCAGACAACTTGTTGAGGAACTAATTCGCTTACAAAATGATGATATAACTTTGAAGAGTGCCAGGGACTCTGACTCTATTGTTGAACAGTTTGAAGTCTAGAATAATAGGACCTGTTATTATAGACAAAATGGCATTTTGATGAGAAAGTGGAGTCCCATCAATAAACCATAAAAACAAAATGATGATCAAATTGTTGTGCCCACACAATACCGAGATGAGTATTGCGCATGACAAATCAGGTCGCATGGGTAACATCAAAACTACTGACAGAATAACTCAGCACTGCTTTTGGCCTGGGATACACAATCAAGTGCGAGACTATTGTGAATCTTGTAAGGAATGCCAGTACATGACTAAATCCAAAAAGAGACAAAAACAATTATTGAGACCATTGCCAATTGTAGACATACCGTTTAAGAGAATAGGTATTGATATAGCAGAGCCACTCCCAGAAACCACTGTTTTATTAGTGTGCGATTACGCAACTAAATACCCGGAAGCAATTCCTCTGGCAGATCAAAAGGCCTCCACCATGATAGCTCAGGCCCTGATATCTGATTTTTCTAGAGTAGGTTTACCTAGTGAGATAATACATGACCATGGTACCAACCTGATGTCTAATGTTTTGACAGATATTTGTACAAAGTTGGAAATACAGAAAATACCAGCAACTGCGTATCATCAACAGACAAACGGGCTAACAGAACATGAAACTCATGATTAAATCTCTCACAGGGGACGAAAGGGATGACTGGGATAAACAACTTCCCTTGTTCATGTTTGCCTACCGTAAGGTACCCTATGAATGTTCCACTTACTTTATGGGAGACAAGTTAGAGGGCCCCTAAGTATTATCAAAGATGGGTTCTTAGATAAGGGAAAGGACCAACATGACATTGCAGGTCATTTATTGGAGACCGCTGCAAATCTAACTAAGGGAGCAGTTCCATTTATACGCGATAAATTTATCGCGACTGTATCGGGGCCTGATATGTTTTGGACCCGATGTTTTTCAAGTTGATTCGCGATAAAATAGTCATCAGGCCCCGATAAAATAGACATCGGGGCCCGATACGAGGCCTCTGCCATACCCTGGGGTATGTTTAGCAAATAGAGCGGGACATTGTTTAGCAAATACACGAGGATAATACAATTTACGTTAAACATCCATAATCAATAACATTATCTCTAAAAACATGAAATGCTGAATTTGTACCTTACAACTAGAATAAATAACCCGAAGCTCTATTTACATACCGACCACTTATCTTTCGTTATATTTAAACAAGCGGTAATACGCTACTAGATAAATAATCCTCTGCTACTCGCAACTGTACGCGATAAAAATCTCATCGGGGCCTGATAAAAAACTCATCGGGGCCCGGAACATTCGCGCAATTTTTATCGCGTACAAATTGAACTATTCCCTAAGTGGATGGCAGATGCTAGACACAGAAAGTTAGACGGTCAAACCAAGATGAAATTCATTATAGCAAGAATGCTCAAGATATGTCTTATAGTGTAGGGGAAGAGATTTTAACTAGACTTAAAGTGGCAGGGTCCTTATACAGTTACAAGAAAGGTTAGAGAAGTAAATTATAAAATCTTCATGCCTGACAAAAGAAAATCAAAGAGAGGTGTACATGCAAATGGTACAATAGGCAACATCAACAAGATATAGACTCCAATACAGAAGTCAGAAGAAATGCTTGAAATGCTTGAAAAACACAGTTAAGCGTTTTTTGATGTTCCAGGTAGGGCAAATGTAATTTCTCATTCAAGTTAAAACCACAGTTGAGATTAGGCAGCGAGCATATCGGACACCCCATTCACTAAGACAAACAGTTAAGGATGAAATTGAAAACATGCTGGAGTTGGGTGTCATTGAACCCCGCAAGCGCATACGCGTCGCCAATTGTGGCGTGGTCAGTGGTAGCAAAATCAAGTGGTGATATCAAATTATGTACAGATTTCTGGCCGCTGAACAAAGTAACCGAATTCGACCCGTACCCAATCCCCAGAATTGATTAAATTCTAGATGAGGTGGCAAATGCGGTTTATATATCCACTTTGGTCTTGACAAAAAGCTTCTACCAAGTGCCATTGGACTAGGAAGCAAAAGCAAAATCTGCATTTGTCACGCCATTTGGCCAATTTGCATACAAGTACAACGTAATGCCGTTCGGCATGATGAACGCGAGCGCCACATTCCAGAAGTTAGTGGACACAGTATTACAGGACTGTATGATGTTGCAATATACTCGCAAACATGGGAAGAGCACTTGCGACATGTCGATACAGTTCTGAAAAAGATTGAGGAAGTCGGTTTAACTATCAAACCATCAAAATTCAAAATAATTCAAAATTGCACATAGTGAAGTGACTTATCTAGGTCACACTGTTGGGAATAAGCAGATTAAGCCAATGCTGGATAAACTTGAATCAGTTCAAAAATTTCTCACACCAGTGACAAAGAAAAATGTTCGAGCGTTTCTTGGGCTCAGTGGATACTATCCCCCATTATGCAGACATTATGCAGACATTTCAAAACCTCTCATAGAGCTAACAAGAAAAAGTGCCCCAAACACTATAACATGGACGGAGGAATGTGAAAAGGCATTCCAAAAATTGAAACACTGCCAAGTCAGTAATGCACCAATTTTGTCTACTCCCGATTTCACTAGGCAATTTTTGCTCCATACAGATGCGTCTAGAGTGGGAATGGGAGCCGTACATGTATTAACCTAAATTGACGATGAACGTAAAGAACACATTAATAGTGTATCTTAGTAAAAAGATGTTGTCTAATGGGCTGAATTATTCAGTATCAGAGAAAGAGTGCTTGGCTATTGTCTGGTCAATTGGGAAGTTGAGATATTACTTGCAAGGTTACACATCACTGTGATCACTGATCACCGGGCACTTAAATGGCTGGACAGTACACGCTCTGCAAACAATAGGCTAATGCGATGGTCATTGATACTCAAGCAATTTACAGTTGACATCCAGTATCGTAAAGGTGTGCCTAATACTAATGCTGATGGTTTGTCAAGAAGAGACTAAATTGTCAAATCATTGATTCAGGCATTTAAAGGTGGATAATACCACTTGAACTATTTTTCAGACCATGTCATATATTATACACCTAGCACATAAAGTCCCTGACCAGGTGCTTTGAGGTTGGCTAATTCAAAATATATAATCGGTACCAAAAATCCGAGATATAGATTAAATGAGCAAATGTCTTCTCCGCAGTTTGATACCTCATTCAACAAAATCGAATGGATACTTTTAAAGTTATGGCGATTTCAATGACCGCGCATAACAACAGCAAAGTTGCACTAGGTATAGGAAATCATTGATTTGTTGTGTGACAGTTATGACAGTAATCACACACAATTCAATGAACACTTAGTGCAACTTTGCTGTTGTTATGTGCGGTCATTGAAATCGCCATAACTTTAAAAGTCTCTATTCGATTTTGTTAAATGAGGTATCAAACTGCGGAGAAGAAATTTGCTCATTTAATCTATATCTCAGATTTTTGGTACCAATTATATATTTTGAATTAGCCAACCTCAAAGCAACTGGTCAGGGACTTTATGTGCTAGGTGTATTACACATGTAAAGTTCAAAAGCATGACATCTATAAACATGTCAACGATCTTATTGTACAATACATGTGAACCTTGAAAAATTCTGTAAGATTGTATTTAAGGTAAATTCTGTAATAGGCTAAACATCATAATATTGCATCTGTGAGTGTACCATTGTGACATGTTTAACATTGTGTCATGTAAAATCATTACAGAGGATTGTGACATTTGCCTGTGGAGGAGCTTTCACATATCTACAATGGATGTGGTTCTTGGATTATATCGTGACATTTGCCTGGATGACTCTTTGATTGCAGCACCATATGACATCAAAGAAAGTACCGCACACCTTTGTTTATAACAGCAGGATGTGCCACACACACACCTTCTCTATATTTCACACAACCTTTATGCACCATCATTATAAGACCATGTAGTAACTGCAATGCCAGACTGAATTCATGTGGATAGCCAAATTGAACTGGTGAAAGGTATGACCTCGCCCTAGATATATGACCTATTCTCATGTGACTGAAGAATGTATACCTACAAGGTATTGAAATATATTGCAGAGAGAGAATTCATTTATGTTATGGATATAACTGCAAAGTGCATTGTGTGAAATAAGTTGTGCCGCTGGACCACAATGCAGTTTATAATTTTCACCTACATGAACTTTGGAAGTCATGAACAATCATTTTTAATGAATCCGAACAATAATTCTTTTATCATTTATGTGATTTGTTTATTATACTCTATGATTGGTTACAGAAATTGTGTCATTCATGCAACCAAAAGCATTATGCCAGATTGCATTATTATCTCGTATTCTTCAGGTTTGGAAAAAGTCAATCCATCCCTTCAAAGTGTATATGTTTAAGTGTATGGTATCATGTGTTTGTTAACAGATCCAAAAGTGTGTTTTTTCATTGACAAAAGATTGTCAGTACTATTTAGAACTGGTTCATTTGTGAGAACTTGATGGGCAGTTGACATGATGCATGTGGATCCAATCTTTGCATTAATTGTGACAAATTGTTATCATTTTGTTGGTAGAAGAGACAACTGCTATAACAGTATAGTATGTCAAACAGAGAAATAGCAGTGATCAATGGTGATTGAAATTTAAAATTGCCATTATAATGTTTTGAAAACTATTCATGAAATCAAAACTTTCATTATGATTTAGGTTTAGGCCTATGTGGTGTAAAGATAGACCACACCTGGCATATTGGTAGTATTGATGTATAACTTTGTGATACTCAATTGTTGTTTTGGACATGCTATAAAGCTCTATAAACATGATAAACAGTCACAATATAAATATGCTGGGCTTAAGGGAAGTGTCAACACTGAAAGCCAAACTGGAGTCAGGGTTACTCTATAAAGGGAGTTCAGCCTACGTGTGACTCTATGTCAATATTGACTCTGTTTGGAGAGTCACATGACTCACTTGGAGAGTCAACATTTACTGACTCCTTTGGAGAGTCATGATGCATGACTCTTCAAGGGAGTCTTGTGACTCTTCAAATGGAGTCAATATTGACATAGAGTCACACGTAGGCTGGACTCCCTTTCGAGAGTAATAATGACTCCAACTGGCTAAATAGAGTCACCGTGACTCCAGGTAGGAATAAGATAACTGGGGATGGGGGGGGGGCTTTAGGGTAATTGGCTCTTTGATGTTTATGTTCTTGCTCAATGTATTTGCATTTACTTAGTGAGCAATCACTTCCCTTCCTCAATACCAGTGAGAAATATGCATATATCAATATACATTCAACGGTGTTTAATTAAGGCATCGACTTAATTCAAATAAATTAATAGGTTTAAATAAATAAAATGTGCAAATTAGCTCATTAGCATAATTGAAATGTTATACATGAGCATCGGTGCTAATTTTTGTACCATTGCAATTATGCTAATGAGCGATTTGTGCATTTTACTCGGCTAATATAAGACCAAGTAAAATATGCAAATTAGCTCCAGAGAGTCAGGATGACTCCTTTGAAGAGTCAGGATGACTCCTTTGAAGAGTCAGGATGACTCCTTTGAAGAGTCAGGATGACTCCTTTGAAGAGTCAGGATGACTCCTTTGAAGAGTCAGGATGACTCCTTTGAAGAGTCAGGATGACTCCTTTGAAGAGTCAGGATGACTCCTTTGAAGAGTCAGGATGACTCCTTTGAAGAGTCAGGATGACTCCTTTGAAGAGTCAGGATGACTCCTTTGAAGAGTCAGGATGACTCCTTTGAAGAGTCAGGATGACTCCTTTGAAGAGTCAGGATGACTCCTTTGGAGAGTCATGGCCGATGACTCTTTCCGACGGCTAAGATGACTCCTTTGGGGAGTCAGGACGACTCCTTTGGAGAGTCGGGATGACTCCTTTGAAGAGTCAGGATGACTCCTTTAGAGAGTCATGGCCGATTTACTCCATTTCAAGAGTCACTTGACTCCAGTTTGGCTTTCAGTGTAACCCTATTATTTTGATGATCAACTTTTGCTTCTAAGTTTGAGAATATTGAATAAAAGTACATAAAAGTATACATTTTTAGAAAGGAAATTTGATAAGGAATCCGATGGTGATATCAATGTGATACCAATTATACTAAATTTTGAGAAATGAACCAAAAAGCGGTTGTTTTACCCCAAAAATGGTATTTTGTTCTAATATACATGTTTGTAAATAAGACAATTTTGTCTAGGAGGCAATTTTTTCTTTTTCCAAAATAAGGCTTGGTTTTGGAAATATTGCTAAAAATATCGGAAAAGTGTAAAAGTCATGTTTTTTTGCATACATTTCGCTAGAAATGGATGCATATCTCGAGTTTAAAATCCATAATTGAAAAAATGAAAATTTGCCTCCTAGCGCTGAAAGTCCTCTACACAATGGTAGTAAAAGCTTACCTGATAGTTTGATATTTTTTTAGTTATGTTGTCTGAAAAATCGTAAAATTCCTTCAAATTTGAACTTCTAGAAAACATCGATTTAGTAAAAATATTGACATTTTCCACCATTTAAAGCTAAATGTTCTCGGAATACACGGGCGTGTGACCTAAAAGGCGAGTATACTATTATGAACAATCAAAATAAACTATCAGATTCAATTTATATTGTCACAATGTGAAGAAATTGGAAGAAAACTGAAATTTAAATGATCGTAAGATTGGCCGTTGTTTACATTTTTAGACATTGTTTTGCGCTCTTTTGTTTTTCGCGTCTACGTCGCGGATATTAAGCGGCGCGTCTAGTATTACGCACGGGAAGATTCAGCGCGCGACGCAATGATCGAACAGCTGTCGCAGCATTTGAAAAGCGCGGAACTCCGCTTAATTTCCCGCCAAATAACCATGCGCCTTTTCCTGACTCAAACTTACCAAAACAACAATTTTAAATCACCCAAAAGAACGGGAAATAATCGCTTCCGATTAGTAACTTATGATGGTAATGATAGAATACATATAAAAGTATAAAATAATAGAGAAATATGAAATTTAATTTTTGAAACAAGTGCCGGGTTGACACTGCCCTTAAAAGCTGATTTCGTGATTTTATGAGTGGCAACAGCAAAAATGACCATTATTAATATTAAATTCTGAAGTAAATATAACAAAAATATTTCTTCAACACTACTGCGTATCCATTTAAACTTATAATTCTAGAATACAGGTTTGCGTACAATACAAGTTACTGGGTTAATACCCGTGAAATAGTTCTTTATTACCTAACGACTGCATGGGTGATTGGGTGATCCCGTTATGATTGGTAGAACATGACATTGAGATCATAGTGCATACTTGGGACTTGTACACCATATACCGCTATCTATTGCCTATAAACAATAATGCAACGTAACCGCATGTCAGACTTGGCTTTGTGAACAGATCTGAATTAGACGGAACTCTACAATACAAGTGGTAAGTTGAAATATTGTACCTATCGATAAGCCAAATAAATTAAAATGGTAATCCCTTTAACTAACCTTTTCTTTAATTTTCAAAAAATGAAAGTGAGCAAGTTGATGTAAGCATAACGCTTGGACTTTAGTAGGCCAAGTTATAAATAATAACTTAATTATAAAGTCTTATTCAACTATTGAGAGTTGAGTAAAATACCTTTACACATACATTGAGTTAAATATTACACAAATTTTTAGAAAATTGTACTCGAATAAGTAGTCAGAATTCACTCTTCACAAATAGAGTAAAAATTACCTATCTGGTTGAGTAAAAAAGGAAAAGGTGATGAAGTAAATTATGTTACTCCATGCTCAGGAGTCAATTTTACTCCATACTGGAGTTAATTTTAATCAACATGATGAGTATTTGCTTAATCAATATTATGTCCGATAAAAAAAACCTCCTTAAAACGGTGATCACCTTTTTTATACTGAATAGATTAGGATTTTACTCTATATTGATTCAATTTTATTTACTGTGTATTAATATTTTTATTCAATTATAAATAAGTATAGTGACCAAACGCGAATGTACAATAATTACAACGATTGAATTTGGACTATTACTATTAGTGTATAAGTTCAAGGTTATTAATTGTTGAACTTATCCACGATATTGCTTTATGGTGAATTCAGTGAACCGAGAACGTCATCACAAATTTGCTCCAGTAATGCATAATGTTCAATCCAGTACAACCTGTTTGTAGACTGTGCGTGGAACCCGGAGTGAAACCCAGGGTAGCAGGAATGCTACAGTACAACAGAGCTTAAAAGGGGGGGAACAATTGGCTACCAATAGAATGTTTTACATTTTCGATATCATGTTTACTTTTCCCAAAACAGTCACATTTCCTCTTCTAGATTTGATAACCGCCAAGCCGTCGTCGCGGTATAACTCCACGCTGATAAAGTTATAATTCCGAATCTATTAGCCATAGTATACAATGGTATATATGGAGCCCCACTAATTCGCACACTTCGGTTCCGTCGAATGCTCCCATTGTTACGTCAAAATCGCTTTCGCTGCCTTTCTTGACCCACTCTTTACCGGTGTTATCATAGAGGCAAGGAGAATATATAATAGGAGGGGACACTTAGCTCATTTGCATATTTGCTCATTAATATGATTAACCCCGTGAACCCAGACAAAGGTCGCCTCGAAGAGTCGAGGGGACTTTTCTATTGTTCTCTAACGACAGCGTTGGGACAGCGCATGAAGTTTCTTGTACAGAGTTGGCGATGAGCGATTGAGAAGTATAACAAAAGCATACATGAACAGATCGTAACATGAATAATGCAATGCAACAGGTCACACATGCACAACGTTCAGTCGAGCGACCGTATAAACAGTATACAAGATGCCATTTATTGTGTTCGAAATGTCAACGTTTTTACCAATCTTTCCAAAATAAGGAGTATAATCACATTACAAACACATTTTGTGCGAGAGTAACATATAAATATGGTTTAAAATGTCCAAAATGGCACGATAAAAATCCGTTCGTTATAAATAAAAGAATCAATGGTTAAATAATAAAACTGACACAATTACACTCGTCGATCTCTGTGGCGTGCATACGTTGGCCATATCGTTTGCAATCGGCAATCACGGGTTCGAATCTCCGTGTATTCGTTGTTGTTTTCTATTTTTTTGTTTTTTAAAAAAGAATTAAACTTGATTGTGGATGTAACATCATTTTTATGTCAATTTTTATAATTTATAAAGGCCGCCAATGCTTTTATGGTTTTTTTCTATTCTTTTTTTAATTTATTTTTCTATCTATCATTTATCTCTGGATTTATTTAACTTTATAATCTAAACAAATTAAAATGCGTAAAACAATATATTATTGCTCGATAAATAAGTGATTGAAGTTGAGTTCACTTTGATAATGATAGCAACACTTGTTGTAAAACCATTTTACCAGTGTGCCCAACCATTTCTCCTTTGCACACTTTGTTTAAAATACATTCAGAGATGTCATTTTTATAGCTTGTTATAGCTAGGCTAATATACAACTGTAAGCTATTTGGATACACAAAGCAAACACATTTCCAAAACAGGCCATAGCCAATCGTACAACATGAGAAAGGAGACCGTTTATACCAATGTTAAATCTACCATGATTACCATTTTTTTTAAATCTGTACAACCGATGAATTTCTAGAAAATCTTTGGTACAACTTCATTTCAAGAAAGTTAGTTCTTGTACCAAATTGAGCTAGCTTTAATAAACGAATTGGGAGACGCAATATTCATGTCGAAATATGTGTGGAAAGGCAATCAGACAACTATTGATAGACGCGATCAAGTCTTGTACCTTTGAAGGGTGATTACGGGCACGTATGAGTAAAGTGGATTCCCTCTATAATGAACCAAAATTTTAATTTCAGTGCCAAAGATCTTGAAAAAGGTTACAGGGGACATTCTCGCTTCGACGATGCTCCTATGCGTAGGTCAACTGAAAGCCCGGTCCGATGGTAGACTCCGAATCTCCAGAATCTTAGGAGATGTACACATTTTCTCATAATACTTTATGCTGCTATACGCTTCCAATCATTAGATGGTTATAGCATATGCACGGCGCAAAGTGCACGGTGTCTCATTTAGGCCCACATGCCGGGCGGGCTAGAGAAGTGCTCAGAACCGGGACTTAACAATACACTCAATTTAAAAAAAATTAAACACCGGATTCTACTGTCGCTCTGTTACGGTCGTATAGTCGGCCCCCGGATTCCACCGTCACTCTGTTGCAAGTAAGTGTAGGCCCTATATTCGCCACAACATGTGGGCACTACCGTATAGTTTTATTGACTGTACATCATGCCTTTCGTCGGTATACAACTCGGACTTTTTACTGTCTGATAAGTCCAGCCCCTCCCCCCTCGCTATGGCCCTGTTTAAAGCTGGCTACGCCACTGATTCGCGCATGTTGGATGTGCCGGCCCGCCGCGCGCCAGTGGTCCGCATTGCGGCGCGTTATTGGTCACTCTCGATCATAGTTCAGCGTGACCCCTCGCTACACGGCTCGATCCTCATGGCGGCATTATTATCACATCAAATCACTTCTGGATGTTATCATCAATCAATGCATTGTCGGCTGCTTTAGTCAAAATTAAATATTATATACCAAGGGATATACAACTGTCACTGGATATACCCACTTTGCCTATCTGTGATATACCATTGAACCGTCAACGCCTGAATCTTTTCCGTGAACTTTTCCTGATTGGGCTTTTCCACCCCAAACTGGCCGGAGCCCGGGGGTTAGATCTACGGGTTGATCAGCGCATTACAAGAAGTTGTGTCACTTGCCATGCAGCACATACTCATTAGGCATTTGCCCAAAATTTTAGTGGACAAATCCAAAGCGATCGGACGCATGCGTAGAAAAAAATGTTGTCCCCTTGACTCTCCAGAGGGCCTTTTCGATATTCAGACGATGGCGGACATAGGTTCGTGTGACGAATATTCTAGGTGAAATTCGATGTGGGAACGCTCGGACTGTAGGGAACGATGATATTTCTGACTTCAACAGCGCCAGGGCATCGTTCGGGGACCGTTTGATTATCACTCAGGTCGTGTCAGTATGAAATTAGGTAAAACACTCCGACATAACATTGAAATCAACGGAGATTCAAAGATTACGGCCGTTCGTGTCCACTATGGTCTGGTACTTTTCATTTTCGACTTCACAAATGACGTATATTCATTGATATGATTATTGATTGTATATTCATGACCGTCTATGCTTTCGGCGATTCGAACAATACAGTGTCAGGCGCCTGATAGAGGGGTGATCTGCGTGCAAGCATGATAGTTCTGTATTCGATGTTATTGATGTGGGTATATTGTTTGGCCAACTCTAAGCATTTTTCTCGCGAAGTGAGTATGAAACTATTTCTCTAAACCTGTACTGGTACATGTTCATTACGCTCGTTGCAGAGATCAACTTATTTTCTAGCAAGGTCACATCATGGATCCAGTGTGTGTTTGGTACTTCAGCATAGTGTTAAATAGGGCCACCCAAAACGTCAAGTACACTTGGTGTCATTGGTTCACAAACCCAAAACCACACTATTAACACACAATCCTGTCAATTAAATCACAACAGCTGAAGCATAACTATTTCAAATTATCTATACGCAGCCTGTGACAATTTTGCAGACATATACATACCAAGCCAGAAACAAATTACTAACATGCCTTTGCGCACGTATTTAAAATAGTCCCGTCACTCACCACATTATTGACTTACATGTATACACGATGACCTGAAATAGCCCTGCACAGAGTAACCAGTGAAGATCAACAGGTCATTATGTGAGATTTGGGTTTCTAATTGTATCTTGGCGACAGTTTTATCATTATACTCCAATCCTGGCCTGGTCAACTCACAGTCAACCACTAGCCTGCTATCGGTGAAATATATAGAGTGTATACGAAATGCAATATAAATGTATCACATTCATCAGTGCAGCTGGTTTTCCAGAAAAAATCATAAATTAATACATTAATAAATTCATGAAATGTATGTATTTATTCATAATAAACATATTAATTGATCAATCAATACGTTTATTAATAAATACAATTGTTAATTAACTTATAAATAAATAAATAAATAAATTTCTTTAATGAAATTGATTGATATTAATTCATAAATCAATAAATTCATGAATGAATAATTAATGTTTGATCATTGGTAATTGATAATTAATTAATCATTAATGAATCATTATTAATTATCCATTACTTAATTAGTTATTTTGCCTGTGATGTGATAAGTCTATTCTTAATTAGATACAAAAAAACCTCATATGTTCAGGAGAGTTTGTTTATATGTAAACAATCATGTACAATATAACTATGACTCTATGTTATAAAAACAGATCTTGAAACTAGATTTCAAGAAAACTGAGAGTGCATGTTTTGCGGGATGTTTTTGTTATTTCTGCTACAAACGGCTTTAATATCGAAATCAGGCGTCGTCATCCATTGATGTGTTGCAAAACCGGAACTGGCGAGAGGTGAATTTTAGCCTAGGCTACTCAATTTACTAGGCCTACATGTACGTCTACGAGCCTACTCCTAGGCCTATTTATAGTAGCCATAATATCATGTCAACCCATTTAATTTTTGTCATGTTTGCTGCAACTATAGAAGAAACTACTAACATGACTAGTCTAAGGGACCGAGACAAAGTAAGAGATTTGATTGTCAAAAAGATTCGCGATCCTAATTTGTTGCAGGAATTACTCACCGAATTGAAACGTCGTCTCTATCGCAATCCCTTGTTTACAGAATACCAAGAACGATTAAGCTGGGATTTGATTGAGTTTCCCATCAATTGACCATAAACATACGGTTATTGATGAAATTCGACTTTGATCCATGGATTCATGAATATGATGAGACATCGGGCGTTGACTTTTTCAATGATTAAATAAGCTTACCAAAAAAAGCTCCGAAATTGTTCGGTAGATCTGAGACGAAATATTGGTCTCAGACTCAGGGTAGATTATTATAAGATCCAATTGGCAAAATTGATGTTTCCATGTTTCCGAGGTCTTACAGGATCGGGAAAGAAGAAAATACCGTATAATCCATCCATTGTATTCTGTCTTGATTTTATTTATTTATTTTCTGTGATTGTTTGCGCTGCACATCGAAAAGTTTTAGGTTAATGAGTGGCCCTGAACATGCATAATAATTGCAACACTCTGATTAGTCTGTTCCATAATGCTTCCTTTATAAAAGCTTCTCTGCTATTGGTCAACACGAAGAAAAACAATGACGTAGTGGGGGAACCCTAGAATGCTCCATTATTCAATGGGGGTATATATTTTCCTCAGGAGGAAATCACACAAAAATACGAACTCCAAAGTCAAAATAAACCTTTTTTGCCGCCCCCTTAGGGAAATCCCTTGGTACCAAAACAAAGTCACCGATTTCAAACATGAACCTTAAAATAGTCGTACGCAGTCACCAACCTTAAATTAATGAATAAAACTCCACGATGTCGAAAACTATGAATGATGATATTGAACCATTCGATCACCGATATGGTGCTTTTCCATTCATTGTTTATTTCTAATGTCATTGTGTATTCGGTCGATGAATTGCTTGCTGACTTTACGAAGCTCTGATTTTGTTGGGTTTATAAGCCTGCACTTAGGTTTTGCGTCAACATTCTCCACGTGGTCTTTAAGCGTTATAAACGCGGGTTTTTCAGCAGTAGTGTTTATTCTATCACAGATGTTGAGTTCTTCTTGTGTTTGACTCGGCGGATTTGCATGTCTTGTCTTGGTTACGTCTTGGGCATCCCCCCTCTAAAAAAATCAATTTAGTTAAAATTAGAAAAAATAGACAATTTTAGCATAAAAAGACAATTTTTTTTCAATAAATTAGGTAAAATTAGACCAAATGTTGACATAAAATGGCACAAAAACATTTTGTTCATGCCCCTCTAAAAAAGATTCTTGCCCCCCTTTTGCCCCTCCAAAATTATGAAGCTGGTGCCGCCGCTGCATTTAAGAGCTTATTATATTCAGCACTGTTCATTTTATATCTGTTCCTGGTTTTATCGGCTGGCACGAACACTTTATCGGAGGATTTGATGTTTTTAGTGTCCTAATTGGTGAGTTGTGATTGGAATTGTTCGTTTACTTGCCTGAATTCTACCGTTTCTACCATGTTGATCATGTCTCTTTCAAATCCTGCCATCTCTATGATCGGTGGTGGTGGTCTCTTGATTTAAATCCAAAAACTGAGTGGAAAGTGTTTGACGGAAGCTATTGTATACAGGGCCACAGTCAGTGACCCCATGGAATTAGTAGAGGGTCTGTATCTACTATTTCTATGGTGACCCTGACAGTAATACTACACACACGTATATTGGGCTATATCGGGAAAGCCGATACTATACCACTCCAAATCATTCAATCATAAGTACGAAAAAGACACCGAACTCTCTTCATTCAACCATACAACATCACTTAGGAAATCCACATTGAGCACTCTGCAAGAAGATTGCTTCTTCACCAGTATATATTTATCTATTTATCTATGTATTTAAATATCTATGTATTTATGTATGTGTTATTTATGTATCTATGTAATGGTGAACCCGCCAATCCGAGGACCTTTGTCCCTACCAGCCGGCAATGTGATGACAAAAGAAAATGTGAGGACCTTTTTTTAAGTCCTCGCATTTTTCATGCATAAAAACGTATTGGAGAAGGGTCTTCATCCCCTAAGGTATGTATGGTCCTGTCCTCCCTTAGACGTCAATACACATACCATACAAATGTCCTCTAATGTATGGTAAACAAAATAAAATGTCCTCAGATTGTCTGTAATTTCTATATACTTTTATACGTGTTTTAATACGGGTCCTCACATGGGTTGGTACTCGACTATATGTATCTATGTATCTATATATGTATCTATCGTAGATAAAATAATGTCTTCTTTCGTCACATAGAGTGCTCGATCCATATACGGGAAAGAAGAATACAAGTAAATTTACTCTATATTTATTTCACTATCTCCTATCACACTATGGCCCATTTCGCCCGAAGGCTCGTCAGGCTCGATAGTGTATCTATGTATCTAAACTGGGCTCAAAAAGTAACTTATAATTTTTCACATGGTCATATCTTGAAAATCTGTCCATCAAAATGAACCAAAATGACACACAGGATTACTTCAATACTCTACTCTAATGACATGTCAATATCCAAACGGTTACCTTTATACTGACAAACCTGAAAAATGCACTGGCATGAATCCGCTTGCTGTATCATATGTCACAGCCTGGACATTTCAGCAACATAGAATTAGGCACGTGAAGAAGTCAAAACAAATTGATATGAAGGTAATGTCAGTTACCCAAACACAGACATCAATAGTGTGTGTGTCCACCATGTGCTTGGAAGCATTCAGTGCATCTGCTACGAATGCTGTCCACCAGGTTTCTGATGCAGGCTTGAGGAGATTGTTCCAATCTTCCTGTAGGGGTGTTCTAAGTGTTTGTGCATTCACAGGCGGATTGTCCCTTGCCGGAACATGTCGCCCGAGCTCATCACACAGTTGTTCAATCGGGCTGAGGTCTGGGAAACAAGAGCACCATGGTTAGAGTTTAATGGTCTGCTCTGTGTTTGGGTAACTGACATTACCTTCATTTCAATTTGTTTTGACTTCTTCACGTGCCTTTAACTTGGGCAAGGCACTTTACCGCGCTTGCCACTCTTCACCCAGGCGTATAATTGGGAACCGGCATTAATTCATGTTGGGAAGTAAAACAGACTTGCTGTACGGGAGTAGTGGTGAACCCCCCACAGCCAAAAATTACATGTAGGAGTCTGGCCCAAACGCTAAGGAAAGAGAGATGGGCTTTGCTCGGCGCGAGTCTTAACTTTTTACTTTTACACCGTCATTGATTCGAGTTTTGGAATGCTTTTACTATTCGGCCTTTAGCAACATGACATGGTTGTTGTAATAGAGATGTTTTTAGTTATTGGTTTTTTGTTTTCCACATGTTTTTTTTTCTATTGATTTTTATTTTTTAAACTTGCAACACAGAAAGACATTTACAGATACAGAAAAGTACAAAAATACAGAGTTATACAATTGCATATACACTAAATAATCATATGTATCCAAACGCGGCCTTTAATGATACAAACATAAAAAAGTTTCCAAATATGAACCATGGTGGTATACAAACACTCTAAATGTTTCCAAAAGTGAGTACAACATGTAGCGAATACAAACAAAGTGAAATCCATCGGCAGAAACATGGTATTACTGTAGATGGTTTGGGAGTATATCCCATTTCTGCATGTGAATATCAAGTTTAGACTTTCTTTGTGCGCACTCATACTCTAGTTTGATCGTATCTTTAATCATATTTTTTAAAGGCGTGGATTGATGGATTTGACTTTTGACATCGGCTAATATATATATGTCTTCTGGCAATGAGTAATATCTGATTGATAGTAATGCGGTGGGGAATCTTTTTGTCATATACACCGTATAATTTGTTAAACATAGATAATGTTGGTATAAAATTGAATAAAGCTTGCAGCTCGTTCCAGAAAGAATTTGTAACATTACAATCATTGAATAGATGGTGGATGGTCTCTTCACTCTGGTTACAGAGGTTACAATGATCATCATTAACAATTTTCACCTTTAAAAGCCATGAGTTGGTAGGCAATATATTATGTGTGATTTTATATTGAAACCACCTTAGTTTAGAGTCCAAGGTCGTTTTGTATGGCATAATAAAGATTTCTTTCCACATGTTGTTGCATGATGAATACAACCCCGCATTCAACATGAATAATATTAATATGTAATCATTATCTTATATACAATAATTTAGATTTGGAAATGCAGCTGCATCATTTAATAAATCCTTACCATTTGTTATCTTATGCATTTAGATTTGGAAGTACAGCTGCGTGATCTTTTCCATTGATTTTATAGTGATGTTTATAGTTTCAACTTGCTTTAACACTTGCTATAAATGCACTGGGTGACACTAAATATGTTAGAAAAACGGGGGAAATTATATTGAATACCCTCGCTACGCTCGGGTCCCCGCTAGACAGTCAGGGCAAATGTCCAAATCTGGCAATCTGTAATATGTTTCTGAATCTGGAAACTTATTGCCAAATCAGGCCAAATTGCTCTTTTTGCACTTGGTTTTTTTCTGTGGATTGAAAAACTACTTTTGCATGTTCAGTTAAGCGGTTACTTAATTAATCAAGTCAGAATCATAACCACTTATCATAAAGCATTAATTGCAAAATTTGTGGTATTTATTTTTGCGACATTGAGCCTGTAATATATTCGCGAAATTAAATAGAAGCAATATAGGTATAACGAAGAGACCCCTATTGTTAATAAGACATAGAATTCAACACATGTGCAATGAATCATTGCAATGTTGACCAGGTGAAATGCAGCAGAGATGACTAACTGTAGAGGGCAGTATTTAGTGCTGCATCAGAGAGAGTGGGCTACCTTCTAGCTATTCCAATAAAGTCAGTTACATTACCTTACTTTCTATTATAAATTGATCTTTTCAGCATCTATCGCCATGGCAGATGATTGGAGCTCTATTAGAGTGTTAACTGCTAGTTTCCTAATCAATGTTTTGGAAATAGGAACATTTAAGAGTTTCGGTGTATTTCTCTTGTCAATTCAAGACAGCTTACGGACTACAAATGCATCTCTTGGATTCACGGTGTCTTTGTGCTCATCAATTGGTTACATTTGTGGTAAGATGAATCTGTTTTCAATATTTCAATGTATACAAGTTCAGTTTTTTGTCTCTTCAATCAATTAAATTTATCATGTAAATTTAATGTATTCACCTTTTTTTATAACGAAAACAAATTTGGAATATTTTCTTTTAGGACCCGGCAAACATACACAGGAAAGTTGCAAACCGATTGGTTCGAATTCGCTTCAAAACAAAACTTTAACAAGGAATGAACATAAACTGTTGCCAATTTGCAATTTTTACATTGTTTTAACAAACATCAGACATGACCTTTATGACCATGTAAATAGACTTCTCATCTTTGGCGTTCGTATGTATTTTTAATGTTAGGGTTTGTGGGTATTAGCATCTCATAATGATCTCATATACCATGTATACCTTGTGCTGTCGTATTATTTGTTAATTAGAATCCTTGGCGTTGGCTGCTTGACAGCAGGGCGTAACTAGGATCTTCAATTGGGGGGGGGGGGCATGTGGGGGTCATCAGGGGGTCATATCTGACTCTTTTTTTTGTATACATAGGTATACATAGAGTTTGTCATTTCATTTGGGGGCATCAGGGGGCAAGCCTTCTGTCAGAGGGAGTTAGCCCCCCCCCCCCCTCCACACCCCCCACCCTCCACCCCCCCCTCCACCCCCCTGGTTTATGCCACTGCTCTACAGTCAACACAATATTATGTAACTGACCAGATAATAAATGTGCAAATAATTTGAGATATTGCACGCTAGGAATGGTTGATTATTGAGCAAGTTACAATCCCATAATTTATGTCAGGTCAAGTCTGATATCATTTTCACATTTTCCCTTTTCAAAACGGGGAGAGTATGAAAGGTAAATCGTGTGTGCCGTATTGATCAACCGTAATAATGCGCATATATATTATCCCGTCCGCAACTTGTGTCCCAGGACCACAAGTGTTTATATTTTGACACCGCTGATATGAGATTCATAAACAAATGTATGGCAAAACACTCAGGGGGTTGGTGGTCGTGGACGTAAAAACAAGGATGGCAACAAAAACAAGGATGGCAACTAGGACAGCCTACATTCTTAAACTATTTGTCAGTGTTATTTCGCTTTATTCCTTGCGGACAGGATTGTATTCGGTTTTCGGTTTCTGACAAAACAATAATTCAATGTTTGTCCTGGTCAACATAGCGTGTCAACTAATCAGATTTACTGATTAAATATTGCAGGTCCATTTATTGTCCTCACTACCGATGTAATCGGAGAAAGACTGATGATAATGATCGCCGGTGTGATGTGCAGTGTTGGTCTTATGTTATTAGCGTTTGTTACTGATACATGGATGCTGGTCATAACGTTATCTGTTGTTGGTGAGTAGATATTTCACTTTTAAGGACTCATGGAAAACTGTCTTTATATAGATTTGATCGTGGTGATATATTTACCAGGATATACATTTACTTTTTTTTTGAAAAGAGTAAAAGTTCAAAAAGCAAACTCGATGTTAGTCACCAATTCCGATAACAACATGACACCTAATCTTTCTTCTATATATTTCAGGTTTTGGAAATGGCATGGCTTACATTGCTACGACTCTGATCATTTCAAAGCATTTCAGTCCTGAAATTAAGAATACTGCTATTGGGATAGCCAGTTCCGGTGGGGCGATTGGCATTGTGATATTCCCTCCCATTGCTGAATGTTTACAAGATATATATGGATGGCGTTCAGCAATGCTGATCATTGGTGCTACCAATGCTAATATGATTGCTTGCGGTGCACTTATGTCTTCTGTTACAACTAACAAAGCCTTGCATTCATATGAAAATGTACATGATCCCAATCAACGGTCAGGCGTATCTTATATGACGAGTATAAAGAATAAGATAGTGTCTATACTCAGACCATTCAATATTCTAAAAGAAACACCAATCTTTACGACATTTCTCATCACAGAAATTCTCAGTGGTGCAGTGTATTCAGGTTGGACTATATTCCTGGTGCCTCATGCCATCTTAAAAGGAATTACACCATTACAATCGGCATTATTGTCATCTGTAGGTGGAGTTGGGGCTATAGTTGGTCGGTTAACTCCAGGTCCCATAATAGATCATGGTTACGTCACAGGTCTGCAACTCAGTTTTATAAGCAATCTAGTTAACGCATTAGCATATCTTCTTGATCCACTTTCCAACACCTTCTGGTCGTTAGCAGCACTTGCATTAATTAATGGTTTCGTGTTTGGGTCTACCATTGTTTTGGTATTACCCGTTTGTGAGGAAATGCTAAACGATGAGAACGCAATAAATGGCTACGGACTCGCTATGATTCCTGGATCAATAGGCGGTATACTTGGTGGCGTGTTAATGGGTGAGTCATATCAAAATACATTATTTGAAATTTTAAAGAGTGTGATCAGGTAACAATTCCATTTATACTCGATGCAATTATTGAGACTGCATCGAGACTCGATACGTTTTGGGTGCGATAATTCTTAACCCCCTGAGAACTACCGGCCGATTGGTTAAAAAGATGGATACATCATTTATTGCACCAATGAGAGACATTGTTAGAATAATTGGACTAATATTGGTTTTACATTGGCGCTCTTCAATTGGCATCATGTTGGCAACCGATATTGGTCCATTAATGGGCACAATATACCAGGGGCGGAAAATGCCACCATTGATTTCATATGGTCTAAAATTGACGCCGCTGTTTTAAGTTATCGCTTCCCGACCTTTTGGCTATAGGATGTTGTTCCTTGTCCTGTGCCTTGTCCTGTCCCTTGTCCTGGGCTTGCCCTTTGCCAAAGTTGGTCCTGGTCCAATATTGAAAGCCAATATTGGGCCAATGAAACATCCATATTGGGCCCATATTGTAATGTTGTCTGGGTTAAGAAGTTTAACCAACATTTTTTAACCAACCACTGTTGGTTAAAGCATATTAACCAACAAATGATTAGATATTGTAAACAACCACTGGTTAAAGCTTAACCAACAGCTGTTGGTTAAAACATATTAACCACAAATGATTAAATTTATAACCAACAACAGATTAAAGTTTAACCAACAGCTGTTGGTTACGGTTTTTACCAACCAATTCGTCGCTGTTCTGACATACCGGCACATCACAACAGAAATAAGTAAAGAGATGTGCCGGTATGTCAGAACAGCGACGAATTGTGTGGTTCACGTGGTAACCTCCCGCTGGTTAAAATTTTAACCAACACGGTTAAATATTTTAACCTTTGTTCTGAGAGTGTAACCCCTTATGGGGGGTGTGCAACAATGAAGGTAACAGGAAGACACACGGGACAAATAAGGACAGAAAAAATGGTGTGAGCCACCCCCGTGAATCGAACCCGGGCTGCCGCGGCCAGGGGATCGTGCATGTGCATCACGCTACGGGCGTTGCGCTCCCAAAATTAAATTTTAAGAGCCTATTATGTAGCTTTGCGTGATTGCGCAATGAGATCTGTGTCGTAGTGCACGGCGGTATGAGTGCGCACCTACAGGGAATGTGCTTTGAAAATTAAATTCACACTTGATTGCTCATTACTAACGTTGTAGAATAGTGCAGTAGTCATGGTCTGTACTAAATCTTGTTGCCCGGTGGAATGCATACGCACCATAATGGCATGCAGGTGCTTTTAAAATTGGCGCTCAGTGATGAGACTAGTACCTTTAGCATGTCTTCAGACCAGGCGCTTATCAATTTGTACAAACAACGGTCACATCATCTATATTTGTCGCTTTCGTTACGCGATATGTTGCGTTGCATTGCCATGATTGCATTGTGTTTTATATTTTGCTACGTCACCACACGCCTTTTTATTTGTGTTCATTTACAAATCTGACAATTGTAATATTGTTTGTTTCTCCGTTAATCCTAGATTAATAACCGATTGGTAATGTACTTGTGTTGTTTTCAGGTTACTTCTTTGATGTCGGAGTTGGTTGGTTTCTGATCCTCGCTTTAATGTCGGTTTGCTCTGCTGTGTTATTTGCCATTCCTTTAATATTAAGATATATCCGTGGATGTGATTAAATAGATACAGTAGTTAGTTATAGACCTACCGCCCTGTCTCAAACTTGGCTTTCATCTCAAAAATAATTGAGAAAGTTGTATCATCTCGGATAGCTCATCACCTCGCTTCTAACAACCTATATGAATGTCTTCAATCTGCTTATAGGAAACACCATGGAACTGAAACTGCATTACTACGTGTTCAGAATGACATTTTATGTAATATGGAGAAAAAAAACGTGGTACGTTTTTGGTCCTACTTGATCTATCTGCTGCCTTTGATACCATAGACCACAGCATCCTTCTGTCGCGTCTCTCATCGTTTGATGTCAGAGATAGTGCACTTGAATGGATCCGCTCTTATTTGACTGATCGAACGCAGGCTGTAAACATTAATGGTTGTTTGTCATCATTCATTCCGCTCCTCTTCGGTGTCCCCCAAGGTTCTGTACTTGGCCCGCAATTCTTCACAATTTATTCATCTCCAATAGCAAACATTGCACGCAAACATGGTTTAGAAGGGCATATGTATGCCGATGATACACAGCTATATTTATCTTTTGACTTGGTTAGTGCTTGCGATGAAATTGCCTCTCGTTCTCGAATTGAATCTTGTATCAAGGACATAAAATCTTGGATGACTGCAAATAAGTTGAAATTGAATGATGACACTAAAAACTGAGCTTCTCATTATTACTTCAAAATACCATCAATCAAAACCTAGCACTAATTTTCTTCAAATCGCTTCCTCCAACATTAAGGCTTCTACTAGTGCTCGAAATCTAGGAATTATATTTGATAACACGCTGTCAATGGACAACCACATCAAAAATGTGTGCAAATCAACATATTCCAAATAAGGAACATAAATGAAATTCGCCAAGTGCTTGATGATGATACTGCTGCTACACTTGTTCACGCCTTAGTCACATCACGTCTTGACAATGGCAATGCTTTATTATATGGGATCACTGAATGAAATCTCAATAAACTTCAACGAGCTCAGAATGCTGCTGCACAGGGGCGTAACAGAGGTTGGTTGTCAGGGGGGGGGCACAGCCCAAACAATTCCTGGTTAGAATAATTCCGTCCCGGAATTTTTCGTAGAAGGTTGCCCCAAATCTTTCCCAGTCAGTCACCTCGTGAATTTCACGTAAGTGGGAGGGGGGGGGGGGGTGGGGGGGGGGGGGGGGTGGGGGGGGGGGGGGGGGGGTGGGGGGGGGGGGGTGGTAAGGGTCAACAAAATTCGCACGGTCAAAAAATGCTTTTTGTACTGCGAAATTTTCTTTCTTTCTTTCTTTCTTTCCCTTTCTTCTTTTCTTTCTTTCCCCTTTTTCTCCTTTTCCTTTTTCCTCCCTTTTTCCTTTCTCTCTCTCTTTTCTTTCCCTTTCCCCCTTCTTTTCCTCTTTTCCCTTCCCCCCATTTTTCCTGGTGGGTAGGTTTGAATTTCCTGCTGAGCACCTTCAGGGGGGGCACTGTGCCCCCCCTGCCCCCCCCCCCCCCCCCCCCCCCCGGCTGTTACGCCACTGCTGCTGCACGAATGCTCACAAGGACTAGAAAATTTGATCACATTTCACTTGTTTTACAGCGTCTCCATTGGTTACCTATTCGGTATCGCATCCATTTCAAACTTCTTCTCCTAACCTGGAAAGCCCTACATGACATGGCACCTTCTTATATCAGTAATCTTCTCAATCCACACATTCCATCACGTCGCCTCAGATCGTCAGATAAACAGTTTCTCTCAGTTCCTCGGACACATTCTTTATATGGCGACCGGGCTTTCTATGCTTGTGCACCTAAACTGTGGAACTCACTTCCTTCAGATCTTCGATTCTGTGATTCACTTGATGGTTTCAAAAAGACTTTAAAAACTCATCTATTTAAGATTGCTTATGATTTGACTGATTGACTTCTATGTAATTGTTTTTATATTTTAACTGTTTGTTTTTATTTGTTTTGATGTTTGCGCCTCGGAATAGGTTGTCTAGATAGATGGCGCATTATAAATGCATTATTATTATTATTATTATTATTATTATTATTATTATAGAAGGGCTACGTTCTTTTACAGGAAATCCTTGCCATAGAACTTTAGCGCTCATATACGTAGCATTATTATTAAACAGATCACATCCGTAGGGTTAAAGGTTTTTTTTAAAGTTTCGCGTTAAGACCAAATCGGATTTAGAAAGAAGAAAAAATTCACCTGTATGGACGTCGCCATATTGATCGAAGCTATGACGAAACAGTTACGTGATTTCAACATCTCTGCTTCTTGTATTGAATTTTTCGACTTATGCATTGAATTCCTGCGTGATGATTACGTGCAGCGATCTGTTGCTGAAGAGGCGGTTTTAGTAACGATGACGTCACAATACTGGGTTTGGCTATCCCATCAGCACTTTCGACACATCAAACCGGGCGCGAATTTCAAATATTCACAGGTTGGGGATGTGCTAAATTCGTTTCATTGAATATTATAGTTCTGTCTTCAATAAAACTGGTCGATATACATTAGATTTTCGTACCATATAATGCTTGGTTTCATGAATAGCACGGTATTCCTTGAAGTCGCTGTCACATATAGCCGTGCGACCGGGCTCATCGTTCGCCTGAAAAAATTGGTGCGGACGGCGGCACACAGTGAGGACACATGGTGGGCCGTTTCCCGTCCGTTGAACACGTTCAGGAGACTTTGCCGGCCATCCGCGCCCAGCAGGAATTTTGAGCATTCTCAAAACTTCTGCCGGGTGAGTAAATGTGGCGGCGAACGGTGTGACCCCGGTATGAGGACGGCGCACCCGTTTCGCGCTCGTTCGCAGGGCACCGATGGACGTCGACCATCAGCAATGGGTTGCGAACGGACGCATGCCGTCTGAATAATAAGAAATACAGACACGTTGATGTTGCTCGTACTTAGTCCGGAATGAGAGTGAAGCCAGGGATTATATAATTATGGGATAGGTAACTCCTCAGACAAAATTTCGCCTACTAAAACCAAATTCACGGGTGAAGGTTTTATAGGGGGCGCACTATCATGGTCGTAGCAAACCAGACGACATGAGACGCGGTGGTTTTTATCGGCTCAAAACATGATTTGTGGCACAGAAATAGTACATCAATGGTAAAAAAGCTGATTGAGATTTAAAGTAGAACTGATTTGCTTTGATGATGGCAGAATTTAGTTCTTATATGACACGAAACATTCAGAATTGGTTATTTGAAATTAATTTACGTAGAACAAAATACGAATTTTAAATTGTGGATGGCCTCGTCTGGCAGTGACAGAGGAGGGGCGTGGCGTTATTTGCATTTTATGAATATTGTAATCAGATCAGTTGGGAAGGACGCCGGATCGCGACGATCACATCGTGTGAGGTCATGAATAGTCATGGCTGAATATTCATTCACAACGAATGATTGACAGTTTACGCTTAACTTCCGGATGAAGAACTGATAGAGTGCGCTTGCGCTATACTGTGAACCAAATCTCAACAATACGGTCAGATATACTGTATATGAGAGTAATCCCACTGGTGAAGCGGCGAGCTTTAGCGCTCAGCTTTTGATGACGTCATCAAGGCGGTTCGGTACCCAGGTGTTCTGGCCGGTGAGGACCCGGTGAGGAAGTGGTATGCACTCCTATGCGTATTTCTCAGTGCCCCTTTAATGCATAGTTCATGATGTTATGCTGAACTCTACTTCAATTATTTTCACGCAGACAGAGAAAAATGCCCATATAATTTCTTTTATTGTTTTTACTTTCGAAAAATAGATAAATACGTCTTATTTTTATTCATACATTGAATTGAATAATGGTACACTTTCTATGCATATATACACATGGAAAAAAGTATCGCACCACTGCTTTTTTTTTTTAAAGTGCAAATGTGGCCTCGAATTTTTCCACCATGGTGTGATATTAAGTATCATTTGTTTGCGTAAGCTGTCCAACAAAATGTTGTGCAATAAAAGGGCCACATTTTAGTTTGTGACGTAATCGATGTAATGTTTTTTTCAAGGCCAAGGGGAAAATGCATGTTTTTGTCCAAAAACATGCATGGAAAAAGTTTGGGTATAACGCGATATTGAGAGGCCCGATGATTAATCTCTAAGTTGTAATCTTTGGTAACACAATTAAGTATTCCAAGGTCAAAGGTCATCTGGGGTCAAATTTTAAAAAAAAAACTCCCTTTTTCGTACGCCCAACGGTTATGGGGTCTAAGGTCAAAATAGGTCAAATTTTAAAGAAGTTCAAATGACAAAAGCAATATCGCGAAGGTGTTGACCTAGGTCAAATAAACAAAAACAAAATCAACGGTGACTAATATAATGACTATTTTAAGTTTTTAACGTCTATTCAATATCGCGTTATACCCAAACTTGTTTCATGAATGTTTTTGGACAAAATCATGCATTTTCCCCTTGGCCTTGAAAAAACATTACATCGATTACGTCACAAACTAAAATGTGGCCCTTTTGTTGCACAACATTTTGTTGGACAGCTTACGCAAACAAATGATCCTTAATATCACACCATGGTGGCAAAATTCGTGGCCACATTTGCACTTTTCAACAAAAAAGCAGTGGTGCGATACTTTTTTCCATGTGTATATATAATCAGCAGCTGCAAAGTAAAAGTATAGTGCACATTATTAATGAAAACCCAAACATTAAATATTCGTGTGGCTTGGTGCAGGACCATTTATTCATCTATTTATTTATTTAGAGATATAGATGAACTGTTCGATATAAAAGTGCTCGATTCATACATTAGGAAGAGCATAACCATAACTAGTTGGCGCGGTTCTCGGCTTACGCGGTAATAGGATCCTATCGGAACCGTATACTGGTTAAGTTGTATGCTGGTTCAAATGGCGTATAACGCATTAATTCAATTTTCAAAAAAAAAATCATTAAATGCATTAATTTTTATCCCCCTGGATTGAAAAGTCGGGGGGATATTGTGATCATGTCATGGGGTTCGATTTTTTCCCAAAAATGTGATTTTCATGATTTTGGAGGTAAAAAATCACGTTTTATGGCACTTTTTGGTCTATAACTCAAAAAATAAATAAGATATTAAAAAAACAAAGCACCCTGGGGAATGTTATCAGGATTAGGCCTATCATAAAACTAGTATGACAAAATTTGACAAAATAAAATATATTTTGAGTTATCTTTGCAGAACCTAAAATGGGTCAAAAAACGTGTTTTTTATAATTTTCTCACAAATGGTCAATTTCATTATCATGGTTGAATTCATTGAACCCTTTTCTTCACAAAACTGTATACTTATATAAAGATTAAATGAATATTGAAGAAGTTACGGCAGTTTTACAGAGGCTGTACCTGAGAGTCCACACCCCCCTTAACACATGTTTTTGCACCGTTAGTTTTGAGGGAAATTCCTGTTGGCACCGTGGTGGTGCTGAGTATGGTGGACTGCACAAGAAATCTTCTTTGCCCCATACCCAAAGAAGATTTTAAAGATTGCGTTTTTGCAAAATTCCCTTAATCTGGTCTCCATATCGTCTCGGTTCCCATAGACATATCCACAAAATTAATGGCATCATTTTGCATTCTTCGTTGGAGCTCTTAGATTCTAGTTTAACATCAATTAATAAATTAGTTCTCAGTGTTCCCTTTTTCTTATTTCTAAAACTTAAGAGCTCCTCAAATGCATCATGTGAAAAAGCCTTAGTTGGCTCTCGCAATTGTGGGATATCCTTAAAATCTTCTTTGCCCCACACATATCATTCCCTCCCTCTCTTCACCCATTGTTATACCAGGAGAGCCTTAAATTTATATTTACCAATCAAAATATTCAGACATTAAACGTTTAAAAAATCAAAACCCTTAAATGTATAGATCTACATAAATCAAAACTTTCAGAGTAAAGTTAGGTAGGCCCATTTGTAATACACCAATTAATCCAACCATTAAAGGAGGTGTCCCGCCAGTATGTCAGAACAGCGACGGTATGTTAGAAAAATAACTATCGAGTCCAACTTTTGTAACTATATAGAACAAAACACCACACTTATGACAAAAACAAATAGAAACCGCAATCTCTCAACATGCACTTTTAAAAATTCGCGGCGATCGAAAGTCCCAGTGTCGATGATGTCATAGTTATACAATGCGCATGCGCAAATTTGAGCACCGATACCCATGACGTCATCGAAACCGGGACTTTCCGATCGCCGCGAATTTTAAAAATTGCATATTGAGTGATGGCAGTTTTTATCGAGTCCAACTTTTGTAACTATATAGAACAAAAACACCACACTTATGACAAAAACAAATAGAAACCGCAATCTCTCAACATGCACTTTTAAAATTCGCGGCGATCGAAAGTCCCAGTGTCGATGATGTCATAGTTATACAATGCGCATGCGCAAATTTGAGCACCGATACCCATGACGTCATCGAAACCGGGACTTTCGATCGCCGCGAATTTTAAAAATTGCATGTTGAGTGATGGCAGTTTTTATTCATTTTTGTGACTAGTATGGTGTTTTGTTCTATATAATAACGTAATTATTTTCTAACAAATAATGCTCAATGTTGTGCTTGCGGGACCCTTCCTAGCGTAAAAGTAAGGCATCATTTATATCAATCAAAACCTTATCTACCCAAATTAAAACTGTCAGTGTAAAGTTAGGTATTTTGTCTATACATACGCCAATCAAAAACGTTAGTGATAAGTTAGGCATTTGTTACACCAATTAATCAAAACTTTCAGTGTAAAGTTATGCATTTGTATTTACACCAATCAAAAACCTTCATAAAATTAAGCATTTGTATCTACGCCAATCAAACTTTTCAGGATAAAGTTAAGCATTTGTATCTACCCCAATCAAAAAAGCATTTGTATTTACACCAATCAAAACCTTTAGTGTAAAGTTAGACATTTGTATCTACGCCAATAAAAACTTCCAGTGGAAATAGTTAGGCATTTGTATCTACGCCAATCAAAACTTTCAGTAAAAAGTTGGGCATTTTTATCTACGCCAGTCAAACTTTTCGGATGTAAAGTTAAGCATTTGTATCTATACGCCATTCAAAAATGTCCGCGTAAAGTTATAAGGCATTATTTACACCAATCAAAAACCTATATAAAGTTAAGTATTTGTATCTACCCCAATCAAAACCTTCAATGTAAAGTTAGGTATTTTGTCTATATTTATTTATAACATTCGGCAGTGATGCCAGGCAAAACCCAATATTGACAAGCAATAAAATGAAGGGATGCCCAAATACACCAAACAAAATAAAAATGGACAGACAAAAAAAAATAAAGAAAGCCAAAAGCAACAACGGAAAGACAACGAAAATGAATAACCAAGGAGGACCAAACAAAATGAGGATGGAGAAGGCTGACTACAAAAGATGAGTGAACAACTGACTTAAAGGAAGCTATGGATTGACATTGGACAATTTCCTCAGGGAGGCAGTTCCAGAGAGTAGGGATATAAGGATAAAAAGATCTCTGGGACAAGGTCAGCCGGCAGAAAGGAGGGTACAGAGCACGGGAGTTGAGGTTACGAAGATTTGGCCGGGGATGGGGCTTGTAAGGATTAGGAGATGAGCACAAGTTATGCACAATTTTGTATAGGTGACAGAGAGCGGCGATGTCCCGACGTTTGAATAACAAGGGAAGGTCAGACTTCAAAAGAAGGTCTTCATGGGATGCATTCCATGATTGAAGGATCACCCGACTGGCAAACCTTTGACATGACTCAAGGCGGTTGGTAAGGGATTTGTTGAGGGGGTGCCATGTGGTGCATCCATATTCCAGAATGGGTCGAACCAGGGCCAGATAAAGGATACGGCGAGTACTGATAGGAGCACTGTGGAATGCCCTGTGGATGAAACCAATAGTTCTGCGAGCTCTCTTGCAAATATGATCGACCTGAAGGTTCCAGGAAAGATTATCACTAATCCAGATCCCCAGGAATTTAGCAGATGAAACCCGCTCAATTGGTTGATTGTTGAGATACAGAGTCATGTCAGGAAAGGGGTTCTTCTTGGTAGTGATAACCATGGATTTGGTTTTAGCAGCATTGGCAGTAAGCTGATTACTGTTGAACCAGTCATGGATGACATTGATATCAGCTTGGAAGTCAGACAATTCGGAGGATTGGGAAAGAGGTTTGTAAAGAGTGGTGTCGTCGGCATACAGGACCAGCGAACTGTTTGAAGAGAAATTGGAGAGACAGAGGTCATTCACATAAGTGAGAAAAAGAAGTGGCCCCAGGACAGAGCCCTGGGGGACGCCGGAAAGGACAGGAACTGGATGAGAGTTTATGCCATGAATCGCTACCAACTGAGATCTGTCAGAGAGGTAGGATCTGAACCAAGAATGCAAGGGACCAGTTAACCCAACAGCCCTCAGCTTGAGCAGGAGAGGACCATGATGAACACGGTCAAATGCTTTGGACAGGTCAAACAGGGCCATAGCGACACTCTTGCGATCCTCGAGATACCCATACCAATCATGAAGAGCAGTAGTGAGGGCATCGGTGGTAGACGATTTGGGCAAGAAACCAAATTGCCGTTTCGTGAGAATACCATTGATGTTTTGAGATGCTGAAGGATATTCCCATGGATGATTTTTTTTCCAGTAATTTACAGCAGATTGGTTGAAGCGATATGGGCCGGTAGTTGGTAACTGCATGCGGGTCCCCAGCCGTGAAAACCGGGACCACTCGGGACAGTTTCCAGGCATCTGGAATCCTTCATGTACTGAGAGAAAGATTGAAAATGCTGCACAGGATAGGAGAGATGGATGAGATAGTGTGCTTAAGCATCAGACTTGTGATTCCATCAATCCCTGCTGCCGAGTTGTTTTTGAGCTTGCGGATTAGAGACTGGATTTCAACACTAGAGCAGCTGAGGAGAGAGAGAGAGGAAGTAGTCGCATAGTGGGGTATGGGCACATTGGAAGCCAATCAAAACCTTAGTGATAAATTAGGCATATGTTACACCAATATTAATCAAAACCTTCAGTGTAAAGTTAGGCACTTCTACGCCAATCAAAATCTTTCAGTGTAAAGTCTGGCATTTGTATCTATACACCAATCAAAACTTTCAAAACTTTCATAGTAAAAAGCATTTTGTATTTACGCCAATCAAAACTGTCAGTGTAACGTTAAGCATCTGTATCTACGCCAATCAAAACTTTCAGTGTAAAGTTTAGCATTTACGTATTTACGCCAATCAAAACTGTCATTGTAAAGTAAGCTACTTTGAAATGAGCAGAAGGGAGCATATTTACCCCCACTAAAGCTATCTAGTGATATAGCATTTACATGTTTGTAATGCTCTCTGTGTATTTGAAGGTTCTATGAAATAAATCGGGTCTCTATCCAATTTTGAGTAATATCATTGTAAAAATATCAAAAAAATTATCCCATTGTGCTTGTATGTCTGACGTATTCAACCCATAAGAGTTGGGCCAAAAATCATGGTTTTAGAGTGAATTTAGAGTGAAAATAAGTTGTCGCGCAGACCTGACAGTTTATTTTCAGTCTTTGAACCATGATTTTGAAGTAATTAGGAATCGTATCGCTCTGTAACTCAGAATATATTTATGATTTATGATCAGATATGTAAATCTGCTAGAAATTCTATCTTCTAAAAAAAAAAAAATCATGAATAGAGAGCGCCCCCTGGAAAAGATCACATAATATGGCTTTAATGGCCAATCGATATTATCATCATTCAGCATGTCAGTTTCATTTGTATTGTGGTCATGTGTTTTAAACTCACCCCCCAAAAAAGGGTGATGGCGTTGCATTTTTGGTGACGAATCATCCCATGTGGTAGCGCTATGGTTGAGTTGTCATGTAAAAGCCTATTTATCTAGCTACATTGTGTGAATAAATCAGGTATTTCCATAATTGTTTGGCGGAGATATGGTTGATTATATTGTGAAAGTCAGGGCGGCGGTGGCGGCGGCGCTGTGTACAATCTCTATAGGGAATATAGAAAATGTTCGCAATCATCTACGTTCAATTTACAATAACTCCTCAATTCTGTATGGTACGAACATGAGTTTGCTCTCATTTTATAGATTATTTTATATTCTATAAGATTCTGTTTCAACAAACGTGACAACTATTATGTAACAATTGTAATCATGAATCGATTGCATTGTCCTTGGCTTTTCCCCTATTCGCTACACAGTGAACTTGCCCTAATTCATCGGTTTTACGTGCATGACTATAACACAAAAAAAGTATTTGACCGATGGTAGCAAAATTATACATTTTCAAAAATTGGCGTTTAAATCAGGATAGGGTGCATACCCAAAAACTCTAATATTTATGAAATTTAAACGTTTGTGTTCAATTACTTATAGTATATTTCAACAAGCAATTCTTAGGTGTGTGGATCGTGTTTCTTTATCAAATTGGTTAGAAATTCATCCATTTTAGAACATTTGAAATTTTTAATGAACTATGCACCTGGAAAAGTATGATGCCAAGGGCATATATTTTGCACGTAAGTCAATACAAAGGTTCAGAAAATCGACCAAAATATGACGTCATAACCATTGCTTTGGGACAAAATGGCGCGGTACCCCCCCCCCCTAATGGGGAATGTAGAAAATGTTCCCAATTCTACGTTCAATAGATTCATAAAGCCCATTTATAAACGTTGCTGTAAACATAAGATATTGTTTTCACTCGATTCAAATCGATGACTCGTGTTTTATTTTGCTAATATGTAAATTATGTAATCTGTGTTGTTGTTGTTGTTGTTGTTGTTTTTGTTGGATGCACCGTTTACTTTACGCGTACCTTTTAACAGAGTCCAAACAATTAGTAAACAAATGTTAACGGGCGCATTTATTTTTTGTTGGGGTCACCGGGTCCATACCGTTATATACTTGGTCCTCACCGGCCGAGTACCGGACTCACCGCCCTCATACATTTGTAGCTTACCGTTCTCACCGGGTGCATGACACTGCCTCCTCACCGTGTCATCGGTCGATACCGTTATACAGTCTGCACCGGGTTATCACCGGCCTGGTACCGGGCTCACCGGCCCCATACAGTTTTATCTTACCGTTCTCACCGTGTCCTCACCGTGCGCATACCACCTCTATACCGGGTCCTCACCGGTCGGAACGCCTGAGTACCGGCCGAACCGCCTTGAAGGACCTCCTCAGGCTTTCTTATAGTCCAGACGCTAAACATGTTTTTGTTTATGTTTTTGCCTTATTCACTTTTTGTGAGAGTCCGTTCTGTGAACGTTTTACTCACCCGCCAGGACTTTTGAACTCCGGTGGCCGGTAAAGTCCAACGGCCCACCGTGTGTGCCGCCGAAGTTCCCATTTTTCACACGGTAAGAGGCCGCCCAGCTCACACGGAAACATGTGAGGGGCCATTAGGAGAGTTGTTGTTATAAAATGATAAAGTAGGATGTTGGGTGGGTGTAATAATAAATCAACTTGGTTTTATGTGGTTTCAGCGCCGCGTTATATAATTATATCAGATTTAGCGGTTCGAAATGTATGTTTGAATTTTATCTTTGTGTTATTAAACGTATACGCTTCTATGACAAACCGTGATAGAATTTTCGAATTTGACATAAGTACAGAAAACAAAATAGCAATAACCATTGGATTCATTCATTTTATTTAAACAGTTTTCTACTATAAAAATGGAAAAAACAGACTACCCGTAAACCTCAAAATGCCCGTTCTTAAACGTCGGTACTATTCCATTTCACGCGCGCGTCTTCAGGATGACATATTTCTGAGGTTTAAATGTTACCCTTTTGCCTGGTATGTGTTAAATTGCCCCTGGTCCTGAAAGAAAATCTGTGAACCAGGGGTAAATGTGTGTAAAAGTTAGCTCCTGGTTCTTAATTCCTTATTTCAAGGCTTGGTATTTTGTCTATACGCCAATCAAAACCTTTAGTGAAATTTCGGTACCCGGACATGGTAGGACCAAGCAATGGCCGGATATGACGGTTGGACTATATTTGTAAAAACACCATTCAAATCGTTCAGAGTAAAATAAGATATTTGTATCTACGCATTGTCGGTCTTTTTGTCTTTCTTTTTTCTTTTTGTCTTTTTGCTGAAAAAGATTATTCATTTCAAATAGAAAGTTGTAATATTTTGACCATTTGGGTAAAATGTAAATTTAAAAAAGAAAGAACATTGCCCTATAAAAGTCTTGGTTCCAGTGGCGGCGCCAGCATCATAAACAAATGGGGGAGGGTGGGCAAGAAGAAAAATGATGCGCGCAAAGCGCAGATATTTTTTGCCATTTTACGCTACAAACTTCAAATTCTAACTAATATTAGAATGGTATAAAAAATCCCAAAGTTGATTCTGTGAAATGTTTGCACAGATCTTAAAAGATCTGTGCAAACATTTCACAGATTGTGTATTGAGGCAGAAACCCGTATCTTATTAGCTTTCCAAAGAATTTTTATTGGTTGAAATTGGTTGTGGGCAACATATTTAATGCTCATTTTGCGTAAAAGTCGACATTTTACCAACCGAACAAAATTTGCGATATTTTCTCTTATGAGATCTATGGAATTCCACTATTAAAAACGGTCCACATTCTAGTCCGAGCTGAGTCCGACTATCACAAAAGCCAAATTTGTAATTGACATTATTTTGTCATTATTTTACATTTAATATTTGAAAAATTATTGAGAATATTTGATATGTCTTTATTAGTTAGCTATTGTGTACCATGCTTGAATACACTTGTTCATTACTATCAAGCATTATCAAAATAGTCATATCGGGTAAACGGTACCATGAAATGTCATGATTCTTTTTGCTAATGTTCGTGAATAAATGCATCGATATTGCCGCATACATTGGTTACCTTCATACCTTCATATTATGATAACAAATACTTTTAATAATCATTTTACTTAAGTACACTTTTTTTTACTCACCCTGTACAGCCTTTTTGTTCTTTAAATTCACTTTCCGTCAGTCATTCGTCCTCTCACACTCTCTCTCTCTCTCTCTCTCTCTCTCCCCCTCTCTCTCTCTCTCCCCCTCTCTATCTCTCTCTCTCTCTCGCTACGCCACTGGGGGCACTGCAAAGTTAACGCTAGTTTTAACGCTAAGTTTTAACGCTAAGTTTTAACGCTAAGTTTTAACGCTAAGTTTTAACGCTAAGTTTTAACTTTACGCTAGTTTAACTCAAAGTTTTAACGCCAAGTTTTCACGCTAAGTTTTACCGCTCACTTTATACCCCCCCCCCCCCCCCCCCCACCCGTTTCTACTCGCGTAAAGTTCCACTAAGTGTATCGACCCTAATCGATGGGCCACGACATTTAACCTTTTGTCATACCAAAGAATGCCGCCTCACCTGATACAGACTGCGTCACAATGCGTAGAATCCAGCGTGTACGTGTATACGTCCGAGTCACAGAACTTAATGTTAAGATTTATCGGGTGGCTGTTTCTACTGGGAAAGCTACATTTAATTACCGTTAAAAAACCTGGTTTGTGAAGGTTTTAATTACCGTTATCTGGCTGTTTCTATTGGGTAACTTCACGGTAATAGTACCGTTAAAGGTAGATGTTCTGATTGCTGGCCTGATTTTCAACTTGATGTTTTCTATTTTACATGAAAGATCATCCTTATAATTGTCACATTCCAAAGTTTGTGTTGCATAACTCCAAATTTTAGAAGCACAAGGTCACGATAATTTTGCCCATTGAGTAGTACACAAGCTGGCTGATGGTTAACCACCTTTGGCAGTAATTCACCACATTTTAGCCTATAATTTATAAATGGACCATTTTTCAGCCCCTATGATTTTACAGACATAACGAGACAAATATGGGGATTCTTCTGATATCAAAATATCATGATGTGAAGAAATAAATCATAGCCAAAAAAGGTGATCGGAACATACACCTTAAGTTCTCCAGTAGAAACACGCTCCATGGCCGAAAACAGTATTGTTATACCGGGTGTCCATAAAAAAAGGGTGCACGTGTTTACCCCACTTGTTGACCACGAAGTCCTAACATTTTGTGTAAGATGTTTACATATATTAAAAGATTAAACACCTGGCTTTTAGATGCTGCTTATTTCATCTGATTCGGATTTGTCAATCCTGAGATATGGACAATTAACTAGAGCTACCCAGAATCGACGTTGTGCCACTTTACAGTTTCAAAGGTTGAACTCCTAAGATACAACTTCCACTTGTACGATTGCCTTTCACCAGTGTTATGCAAAATAACATTGTTGTATAGAGATTGAATAGGTTTAAATAATAGAATGAGTGCCTGTGTATCCAAGCAGAACTGAATAATTATAAAGATGTTTGTTACATGATTCGAACCAGTCCTTTTGACGAGGTTTCACAAAATGTTTATTGGGCCTACATTTTCAAAACAGGACAGACGTCCATATGGCTGGGTGCGGCCTCAATTTTCATTAGAAGAGGGTGTTCATGGTCTTAAAATATCATGAAACGAGAAGTCCAGCAGAAGTCACCAGAGAGTTTGCCATTCATTTCCCAAACACTCACGTACCATCTAGGAATACACCTACAAAGGAGTATTGGAAACACTTGGTAGATGATACAAGCACCAATATGAATAAAGAACACTGGAAGACTAAGATAGGAAGTGGCAGGACACAGTAACACATTGATAACGATCGGCCTGCACTTCAGAGGGATCCCAGAATATGCTCGTAGAAATCCCTTACCACATATTCCAAGGACATGACATTTGTTCCTCAGCCTCTTTTAAACAATTCTGGTCAAATGCCCACCCCAATGTTTCAAGACGATTGATGCCCATGGATAGACCAATGGTAGTATCGTTTTGACCCTCATAATCATTTTTTCTGTTAAAGTGGCACAACGTCGATTTTGAGTAGCTTTGATAAACTGGGTATATCTCAAGATTGACAAATCCAAATCAGATGAAATAAACGGCATCTGAAAGCTGAGTGTTTTTTCTTTCCGTTTGTATAAACATATTACATCAAACTTTAGGACTTTATGGTCAACAAGTTGTGCAAACATGTGCACCCTTTTTTTAGGGACACCTTGTACATGGAACAAACAATAGTATTTTTACTATGCAGTCAACGCCCGTTATGTTACGCATCAGACTTAGTATAATTTATTTTCGGTCGATGCATTTGAAAGCTATTTATATACATTCCATACACCAAAATCAACATTTGCCATTTTAAAGGGATAACAGTCGAAACAACCTTTTTATTATATCTATATACTAATTTTCGGTCCCTCGCCTGATTAGATAGTTCAATAATAATTTTGCACTCGCGTCCCTCTTCAACTGAAAAAGCGTGGGAATTGCGCCTCTAATACACGAGCTAATTAGACTGTTCAATACCCGTTTTTTCCCGTTTTCAGACATGCGCAGAAAGGATCACATGTGAAAATCCAAAATGTTGAATTTATTTTACTCGGGTAGCTACTGTTCGGACACAAATTGTGGTTTTCGGAGTGAGTGATGACATATGGTCTTCACCCAAAATATTTTCTTCAGGGATATAGCTACATTTTTGTATATGCGGCTGTTTGTTATTCTTAAAGATCGCATAGTAACAAGCATTTATACGTCCGACAAATACAAATATTTCACGACATTTTCTAAATGTAAACAAAAACTCTTACACAGATCTTAAAGTGACACTTTCACATTAGTAACATAGATGAATGCGACGTTTGCTAACGATAATGTATTTAATGTATTTATTATTTGACATTCACCAAACATATAGGTATGGTCAAAGTACACAAAGATAAGGAAACAAACAAACAAACAAACAAACAAATGTACATAATTATAAAAATATCATATACCATTTAAACTCCTGAAGATGTACGCAACTCAAACGCAGAGTTTACAAAATTAATAACTGGACGAATGCAATCAAATTCGCTAACCCTCATTATAGTCAAGAAAATGTCATTGTCATCTAAGTTATCAAGATCATATATTTCACCAATTTCAGATATCATTTTAGTACGCATATCATAGAGCGGGCATTTCATAATTAAGTGAAATTCATCTTCGATAACATTTAGATTGCATGACATGCATATCCTTTCATTTGGGGGGATTATCGGGTATACATAGCGCCCCTTTTCAATCATGAGTGAGTGAGCGCTAACTCTTAATTTACAAAATAAAGAAACTGGCAGTACCATGTCAACCGTTTCTATGTTGTGCTGCGCGACCGCGTTTAACATGGCGCACGCGGTTCGGCGCACACGTAATGACACAGACAAAAAGTGTACGCGTTTGTGGCGCAAACCGTGCACATTGTAACGGAGCAGAGTGAAAGCAGGCAGTCCGTACACTCTTAGAAAAAGGATGCTTCAGGCTTCAGGGGTTCTTGGCTGTCCCGTGGAACCCTTTATATCACCTTAAAAGGTTCCAAAAAACCCCATTTTAAGGTTCAAAATAGGCAAAATATGGGCAAACATTGGTCTTTCGAACCTCTAAAGGTTCTCTACAGAACCTTTTGGGGCCTTTAAAATCAAAGAACCTTTAAACCATTATACTGGACAGCCAATAACCCATCTGAAGCACCCTTTTTCTAATAGTGTACCCTAAAGCCACCTCCTCCTCTCCGCACTTCCCTTACTTGATAATCTGGATATAAGGGCACATGGGGCATCTGGATAAACGGAACGTGTGGTACATTATCATGATTATTATAGAGTGTCTGGATTATTCAGGGCATCCGTGGTATCTGGATTACGGGGTTCACTATAAAACGAGTCTCAAATTACCTGGATATACTATGCGCAGGTGGGCCACCTGTGATAACTGGATTTTAAGGGTGTACACTCAGGTAGTATCTCGGGAGGCTTTATAGAACACAGCAAACATGATAAAGGGACTACGTATACTATACGTTATAAGGCCCCACATGCCTATTGGAGGGATAATGTATTTAATGTAAATAGGCCAAACAAAACCCGGATGGCACACATTGTGCTCAAGTACAAGCGTGGAATGATAAAAGTGATCTTGATGATAGACTCCGCCGACCATAAAACTAAACGACCGACTATAAAACTATAACGCTCAGAACGTAGGCCTACTGAATTACCTGGATACAGTATGTGCATATCGTCAGCCTGCTTCGATAATTGCCTAACTCATTTTTTCTAGTTCTTAGAAAACAACAAAAGTATGAAACCTGTTACCTTTGTACCTGTTACTCATTTTGCATTATTGATGGATGGATATTCATTATGTGGAATGATGCTTGTATTGTTGATGTGCCTTAGATTAGTGCATCCATGCACGCCAATTGAGGATTACGCCAATTGAGGATTGGCGTGCATGGATGCACTAATCCAAGTCATATAGAAACGGATGAACACAGCCATACAATAATTTGATTAATTCCATGGATTTGTCAATCCCGTTGTCAATGCAAATTCAATAATGCAAAATGAGTAACATGTTAGAGTGGTTTGGTGGCCTTTTTGCAACAAATCTCTTCATTTATCAACACTTTTGATTGGTCAATGACTTAGGTATTATAACAGAATGTGCATAATGTAATGAAGTCACGATTTATGCACAAAACTCAATTTTGCTGAAAAGTGAGTTAGGCAATTATCGAAGCAGGCTGACGATATGGGCAGTGGCGACACTTGCACCAGCACCATATGTTAAAGGCATATTAAGTGATCTTTTCCAGAGAGCGCCCTCTAGTCGTGATTTTTTTTAGAAAGCAGATTTTCTTGCAGATTTACATTTCTGATCATAAATCGTACATATATTCCAAGTTACAGAGCGATACGATTCCTAATTACCTCAAAATCATGGTTTTAGAATGAATTTAGACTAGAATAAAATAAGTTGTCGGATATCCGACAGTTTATTTTCACTCTAAAACCATGATTTAGAAGTAATTAAGAATCGTATCGCCCTGTAACTTGGAATGTATGTACGATTTATGATCAGAAATGTAAATCTGCAAGAAAATCTGCTTTCCATTGTTTTTCGATGTTGAGGGCGTTCCATGGAAAGATCACATAATATATATACCTTTAAAGGAGGAAAACGGGGTGGCAGGGCAATAAAAGAATCGGGGGAGACATTTAAAAGCGAATTTTAAGTAACTTTCAATTTTGACATTAAAATTCAACTTTTTATTATTTGGGGTACAAAATAGGTAGAGAGATGCGCTGACAGGAGTATAACTGGGGGTATTAAGAACACGTTGATGGAGTAGGCCTACTCGGATTAAGATCTTGGGTATCTGTATTATTTAAGAGCACATTGGGCCTAGGCTAATGCTGTATTAATAAGGGCACCATGTTACTTACATTATATCAAGGGCACCTTAGTACCTGAATTATTTAAGGACATACTCTTGATTGATATTTATATAAACATTTATAACGCTTTGATATTACTGACCTCTACCTATTGTGATATGACTTTTACTGTCCGCTATCTTCGGCACCCGCGTTTAATTTACTGGACTATAATAAAGTAAGGGCACCTGGGTATCTCGAGATAACGGCACACTGCAGTGGGCCTACCTTGATTATGTGGTATCCAGTGCATTATTAAGGGCACCTGGGGTAACTGGATTAGGGGGTAGGGCTTAGGCCTATGGGGTCTCTGGATATAATGGGACAATGGGTACCTGCAATTCAGGTCTCATGGGAGGCCTACCTAGGTATCTGGAAACACAAACGTAGGCCTACCTAGATTAAGGCAATGTATAACCTGGATTATCAAAAGCACCTGCGATATTCGGATTATTTAGGGCCCCGTCTGGATTATGTATACATGTATAGGACATGTTCTTGATATTAGAGTATCAAATTTTCTTACGCTTTGTTTACTTATTCCCCGTGAAATATTCTAGCGGGTCCAGCGCGAAGCGCTGGTGCCCGCTAGTATACATAATATGCAGAAAATATTGTATTTGCTGTTTTTAATTCAGTATACTGTTACAGTTAACACTTTTCTAAATATTTGCTATCTTCAGTAGATCGCATGCAGTTGAACGTCAATTGAAAATCAACGTTTGCTTAACACTTTCCACGCGGTTATAAGTTACATTTAACATACAAAACCGATTTTTCAGAAACCTTTCCCAATTTTCAAAGTCTATCTCAGGAATTACTGAACCAATACTAGGCATGTTTGTACTTATTTCAATGCATTTCTCATGGTTATTCCAAATATGGTAATGACATTCAATAATTTTACCATTTTTGAAACATTTTGTGACATTTTGGAATGTCGTCTGCAGGTGCCTGCCGCGTGGAAAGTGTTAAAGGTGCCTACTATGATGTAGGTTTGATGAATACAAACTGATTAACATGTCCCCTATCAGTCTGTTTATTTTATCAGGCTATCAGGCTATTTTGATTAGGTGGGCCATGACATTTCTAAACAATCGATGAAAACATGTAAAACATTTAAGGGGGTTTTAACCCAAATAATATGAAATAATGAAGCGCTGTAACTTTTGAACTATTCATTTTTGGAAAGGAAATGAGTCAGAAAATCCATTTTTGTTATTAAATTTCACTTCATTTTTTTTGGACCAAAAGAATAACTTTTTTGGCTCAAAAATCAACGGACAACGTCAGGGGTAGCATTAAGGGGGGTGTGGACTTTCAGGTACAGCCTCCGTAAAACTGCCGTAACTTCTTCAATATTCATTTAATCTTTATAAACGTATACAGTTTTTCGTAGAAAAGGGTTCAATAAATCCAACCATGATAATGAAATTGACCATTTTGGAAAACAATTATAAAAAACACCTTTTTTGACCCATTTTAGGTTTGGAAAAGATTACTCAAAATATATTTTGTTATATTTTGTCATACTAGTTTTATGATAATCCTGATAACATTCCCCAGGAGCGTTTTTTTTTTTTAATATCTTATTTTTTATTTTTTGAGTTACAGACCAAAAGGTGCCAAACAATGTGATTTTTTCGCCCGTTATCTTACATGTACGTGCATGTTTGCTATCTTCGGTAGATAGCAGTCAAACGCTCGTTATGTTACACGCTGTGTTTGCTATCGGTAGATAACAGTCACACGCCCGTTATATAACATGCTGTGTTTGCTATCGGTAAATAACAGTCATACGCCCGTTATATTACATGCTGTGTTTGCTATCGGTAGAAAACAGTCAAACGCCCGTTATATTACATGCTGTGTTTGCTATCTTCGGTAGGTAACAGTCAAACGCCCGTTATATTACATGCTGTGTTTGCTATCGGTAGATAACAGTCAAACGCCCGTTATATTACATGCTGTGTTTGCTATCGGTAGAAAACAGTCATACGCCCGTTATATTACATGCTGTGTTTGCTATCGGTAGATAACAGTCAAACGCCCGTTATGTTACATGCTGTTTGCTATCTTCGGCAGATAGCAGTCAAATGCTCGTTATGTTACGTGTTTTGCTATCTTCGGTAGATAGCAGTCAATCGCCCGTTATGTTACATGTACGTGCATGTTTGCTATCTTCGGTAGATAGCAGTCTAACGCCCGTTATGCTACATGTACGTGTTTGCTATCTTCGGTAGATAGCAGTCAAACGCCCGTAATGTTACACGCTGTGTTTGCTATCTTCAGTAGATAGCAGTATATATAGTTTTTTGTCACATGAAATAGCTGTATTATTTTGTCACTTGCCCTAAACACTTTTGATTTGCTATACCTATAAAGAAATAAGAGGGTTGAAAACCGGCGTAGGCGACACCTGTCTGCATATGGTTATACCATTCAAGCATTAAATCTAGGCCTTTCAATTTGCCGCGTAAAACATGAACCTGGTACGTCTTATTATTAGCAACACATTTACTCCGTGCATTAAACGTCCAAGTGAACTTTAAAATCTCATGACATTTACCGCGCGGTGGATGCATACTTTTCGTAAGCACGCAGTACAATGTACACTTCAATAGTCCATGAACAAGAAGAGTTTGAACGTTTAATATTATACAGTAAGCATCTCCCCTGCCTTAACACTTTCCACGCGGCAGGCAGCTGCAGACGACATTCCAAAATTTCACAAAATATTTCAAAAAAGTCAAAATTATCTAATTTCATTACCATATTTGGAATCACCATGAGAAATGCATTGGCATAAGTACAAACATGCCTAGTATTGGTTCAGTAATCCTTGAGATAGACTTTGAAAATTGCGAAAGGTTTCTGACAAATCTTTTTTGTATATGGTATAGCCGCGTGGAAAGTGTTAAGTATAGTAACGACATTTATTTTGTACAGCTTTCATCGACCTTTCGTCTTTGCAATCATATTCATTTATCCTTTAACTCTATATAAAGAAATGCATTTGTATACATTAGCTTCGCCATTTATCCGGTTCACTATAATACCTGGAAGGGTATAGAAATGAAAAAAGAAACAGCGATAGCGATTGGGAACTTTTTTACACAGAGGAGCCCTTTTCTACTCTATCGCTTGAATAAGCGTTCTACAAAATGTATTTAACCAAATACATAGACATTTATAATCGCTAAATCATGTTTCATAATACGCTCTGTTTTATCGACTCGTGATAATTAACTCGATACCATGCACCATCCTCCTCCTCCAACCATTCCGTCTCTCTCCATCCCTCATCATTACTAGTCAACCATACTCCTTCCTCTGCTTGCTGCTGCTGATAGTACTGCGACAGAATCTTCTACCTAAGAGCAATTTGCTAACCTCGGAGTATATTGGCATATATGACTATAAAACCTGCGCGCGGACGGATCATCATTGTACCATCATTATTATACATTTTTAGCCCGCATCTTTTCAGCTAAGCTTCACACATATAAACATACCAGGGTTATTTAACCACGTGGATGTATATGTATATTACATGGCATGGAGTCATACTTCCGTTTTGTATACATTTGTGGTGTGTATCCGTACTTAACTAATAACTATAGAGCCATGCTGACCGTTTTCTATATACTTTGATTATAATGTGATCCCTTATCGTTAAGGATTGAGCACGGGATATCTATTTATATATGTCTGTATGTAAGACTCTTAGATACTAGATATATATAATATATAAATATATGTGCAAATCTGACCTGCTCTGCCAGCAGCAAAAAAAACGAGGAGCTATTCTGCCTATTAAAAATCATCAAAGGGATCTCTGAGAAAAATCTGAAGTTCACAGGAATATTGTGTGTGTAAATCTCAGTAGCTATATGCATGCATACATGCGATGCATGCCATGCCAGTCTGTCGATTTCAAAAACGTATACATAAACAACATTTGATTAAAGCAACAGTGACGGTGGTTTGTAGCGGAGACTGATGGTACAAGTTAACGCATTTTGATAATAATTCCGTGTATTTCTATGGCGATGCCACACACTACAGTGCTTTCACTAAACTATGCGACACAGGTGGCAGAGACAATAACGTCTGAAATCAGGAATGTCAGGAATTTGTACACTTTATAACCCCGATATGACGATTTTTTTATATTTAAGGCGGTATTATGGCGCGGGCATCGCGTGTCAAACACGATTTGATAAGCATTTCGCCACACAGAACCGTAGTATATTATATTCGACTAGCACTGCTATAAGAGCATAAATCGCCATTTTTCTTTTTAGATGCTAATAATAGTGTAATTTCCGTCGCTAACACAGTCTAGAGGGGGGTTCACCACGGCATTTGCTACCGTCTTCTTGAGTCGACTGTCAAAAAAAACCATCTAAGGGATATATTGTATGTGTGTGATGTTCCTGTATTCTTCGCTAGATATGGAGCCGATATAGCTTTCAACCGGTATCCGAAAGTATAGCTTACGTCTATGGCAAGTAAGTCTACCTAATTCTAATATCCCTTAATAGGAAAATCAAATTTCCCTTAACCGTAACCACCAACTCTCGATAATTTTTATGCCTCGCACCTGTATGTTGCGTTACCGGTGAATTTTGAATACAGACTTTGTGCTTTTTGGTGTGGAAAATAACACCTTATGTGTTAGCCCTAAGGGACTCTGATTTTTATCGCTTCATTCTTTTTCTCAGTGCCTCATAATCGTAGCCTATGCACGTAAAACTGATGATTTAAGAATGCGTTATGAGCCGGTTCATTAAGATATTCATTTGAGTGTCGGCAATTAGGCAACACGTTGTTGAGTCTTATACTATAGATTGAAGGGGCTTTATGAACATGTCATATCCTACTTGATGTATGACCATATAATTATTTAATGGATGTATACCATGGGGTATTACAATGGTATCTCATTAGTTATCACACACAAATGATCATTGTATCACACAGGTATCACATAATGGGTTTCACTTAATGGATCATTTATTATGGGGTCTGCCCTAACATAAGCTAGCAGGTTGTTCTCATGGGGTCAAGGTAGATTTCCCATTGACGGGGCTACCGACTAGCACAATCTTTGCTAAATATACGTGTCATGTATGGGTATCCCACAGGTATCACATAATGGGTTTCAAATTATGGGTCATTTATAGTGGGGTCTGCCCTTACAACAGGCAGGTAATTCTCATGGGGTCAAGGTAGATTTCCCATTGACGGGGCTACCGACTAGCACAATCCTTACTAGATACCCATACCTAGATATACGTGTCCTGTAATAGGTATGGGTATTTCATGGGTAGGCCTATCCAACAGGTATCCCATAATGGGTTTCACATTATAGGTAATTTATAGTGGGGTCTGTCCTAACAACAGGCAGGTAGTTATCATGGGGTCAAGGTAGATTTCCCATTGACGGGGCTACCAACCAGCACAATCCTTGCTAAATATAAGTGTCCTGTAATAGGTGTGGGTATTTCATGGGTAGGCCTATCCAACAGGCATCACATAATGGGTTTCCCATTATGGGTCATCTAGTGGGGTCTGCCATAACATAACAACATGCAGGTAGTTCTCATGGGGTCAAGGTAGATTTCCAATTGACGGGGCTACCGACTAGCACAATTTTTGCTAAATATACGTGTCTTGTAATATGTATGGGTATTTCATGGGTAGGCCTATCCAACAGGCATCCCACTATGGGTCAACTAGTGGGGTCTGCCATAACAACATGCAGGTAGTTCTCATGGGGTCAAGGTAGATTTCCCATTGACGGGGCTACCGACTAGCACAATTCTTGCTAAATATACGTGTCTTGTAATATGTATGGGTATTTCATGGGTAGGTCTATCCAACAGGCATCACATAATGGGTTTCTCATTATGGGTCATCTAGTGGGGTCTGCCATAACAACAGCTAGCAGGTAGTTCTCATGGGGTCAATGTAGATTTCCCATTGACAGGGCTACCAACCAGCACAATCCTTGCTAAATATACGTGTCCTGTAATAGGTGTGGGTATTTCATGGGTAGGCCTATCCATGGGCATTACATAATGGGTTTCCCATTATGGGTCATCTAGTGGGGTCTGCCATAACAACAGCTAGCAGGTAGTTTTCATGGGTCAAGGTAGATTTCCCATTGACGGGGCTACCGACTAGCACCATTCTTGCTAAATATACGTGTCTTGTAATATGTATGGGTATTTCATGGGTAGGCCTATCCAACAGGTATCACATAATGGGTTTCCAATTATAGTCATTTATATTGGGGTCTGCCCTAATAGGAGGCAGGTAGTTCTCATATAGGGTCAAGGTAGATTTCCCATTGACGGGGCTACCGACTAGCACAATCCTTGCTAGATATACGTGTCCTGTAATAGGTATGGGCATTTCATGAGTAGACCTATCCCACAGGTATCACATGGATATTTTGGTATCACATTTCATATGAATTTCATTGATAATGTGCAGGTATCACAATATCTTGCGACTGAGTATGTCACGCGACGCCATCATAGGTTTCACATTATATGTTATCAAATGGGTATATCATGCATGGCCGATGGATATGTTTCATTAGTATCACCCCAATGTATCACATGGATATTTTATGAGTACCACATCACATGGATATCTCGAGTAATCACATGGATATATCATGGGTATCACACACCGAGTATAAGTCATAGCTATTCCATCGTGGGTATACCACATTATGGATATCACATGGGTACATCTGCAAATCCCATGGGAGCACGCGGATATCAAATGATTGTGCTATAATAACACCTTTATCAAATTGATATCGCAACAGGACCCAAGCGTTAAGGTCCGCATGGACCGACCATGTAAACAAACAAACAAACACCCCAACAAACAAGCAAACATCCCTTTAACAAACAAAGAAAGAACAACATAATATTAGATCGTTGAAACTACTTACTTTGGCAACATAGTTTGTGTTGATGGAATGATTGCAGACGGGAATGGGGCGCACAAATGGCGAATATTAACACTTCTAAATGGAACATATCTTGCGCCAAACAGTTTACAGAAATAATGAGAAAAATATGATGTTTCTTCTGATATCAAAATATGTGATGGGCAATAACACACATTTTTTAGCACTTTGTCAAAAAGGTGAAATCACCATGTCTTACATAATAGAATGTATATATCTTGATTTTTGATAAATTCGATATTCATGATTTAAAATTCTAATAAAAGGGTGCAGTATGACAAAGATGATGTAGAAACAACGGGCCAAATCTTATTGATTTCGATGATGTCAAAAATTGATTAACTTAGGGCACCGATGGGTACTGATCATTTTGGGACAGCCTGTACAAACCAATCCCACATACATGTACATTGTATTATCTTAGGCTGGGTTCACATAGAAGTATACGGTATACGATATACGGTATACGGTATACGGTATACGGTATTCGGTATACGCTATACGGGCACGGCGAGTCACATAGGATAGCACGCGAGCCCTACTCGGTCTATTAAATTGCAATAAAATGAGTACAAAGGAGTCCTATTTTTCTAACTTACCCTATTCTACGCAATACATTGTTTATAAATCGTGATTGGGGAAATTCAGAACGCCTGTACACACGAATTGCAGCTGCTTCCTCCAAACGGGCCGGTATACGGTGCACGAAAATCGAACACGCACGATTCCAGGTATACTATACTATACTACACTATACGCAGGTATACGGCCTTTTCGAATAGTGCCCTCTTATGTGACCTGGTAGTATGAAATTACATTGTTTCGATTCAAGCTATACGCGTGCCCTGCAAAACGTGCACCGTATACCCGAATAGTATACTCCTATGTGAACCCAGCCTTAGGTGTACTATGAAACAAAACAAAATGCGTCCGTAAATTACCCATCTTCTGTATATATGGTCACGCGTTATGAACTCGCCTCCCAATAGGGTGGTGCCGTTACATTTTTTAGTTTCATGCTGTAATTTTCCTCAAATATTTTTAAAACCACAAAAGCTATCTCAACAAATTTGGTATCATTTTAAAGCCCTAATAACAAGCTATCTGCCTGCAAAATGGCATTGGTATAGCTAATACAGAATGGGAGATACAGCTGTTTGATGTTTGGGGACCAGGGGTGGTGCTGGAAGGGGTGTTTCTGGAAGGGGTGCCGCCTGTACAAACTCAATGGGGATAATCCCATGTTTTGTTCTTTTTACAATAACTAGTCATCTCCTAATGTTACAAACACCATTCTGGTCCCATTTTAAAGGATAATTAGTAGTCTTTAAGTATGTGGTTCAACAGACTTGTCAACTATTTGTAACAACTAATTAATTATGGATAAGACAATGAACATCAGCTTTCTTCCTATTCGCTACACAGTAAACATGAATAATCAGCCTCAATTTACCGGATTTATAAAAATGACAATAACAGAAAAAGTGTTCAACCTATGATAGCAAAAGTATACATTTTTGGAAAGCTTGTAACTAGAGGAATTCAGAAATGCAGTTTATATCAGGGAAGGGTTCATCCTTAAACAAATATTTTTGAAAATTCTAAAAATATATAAAATAAAAATTGGAGATATTCACTAGCCGGTATAATTACCATACCGACGTAGTAACTTTAATAATTATATATCATCTAATGGGTAATTTCATGAGGAATTCAAATATGTAAAGTAAATAATGATAGGGGTAGGTATAAAAAATATATGGATCTCGAATTAAAAATTAAAAACTCTGATATTTTTCCGAACATTTCCGATCATACCATTTTAGTTCTTAGTCGTACTATAATTTTAATGGCATATTTGGTTTCCTCATGAAATTTCCCTTCAGAAAATATATACTTTTACTACCTCAGGGGGGTATACAAGCAAATATAAATGTGTAAAGTTAAAATCATGTCGTGAAAGCCAAAATCCGTGTGTAACGCGAAAGGAGGCGAGCTTAAAACACATGACCATATATAATACACAAACCACGCCCATATATCAACCAATCTTAAAAAGGTGCGTTATACATAAAAGCACTTCCATATATGCCAATCATAACATGACATCCATCTGGGATTTGTAATAAACCCCGCCCACATATTACGTATAGTACACTCGGCAAAAGAAGTTCTTGGACACTTAAATTAAATTAATATTTAATAGAATATATATAATTATATATATGATTATATATATATAATTGTATATCAAAATAAGCAGAAAGTAATCCTCTAACAGCTTAACATGGAATTTAGACATGATCATTCATACATGGCAGATCCCATTCACTTGACAATGGCAAGAAGATTACAAAAAATTGGATAATCCCTCCATTCAAATGACTGTAAATGCTCATTTCTTGCAATTTCCTTTTATGCACCTTACCATTGCTTAATGAATGTGCTCAGCCATGCATGAATGCGTACATCTTAATTTCATACAGACATGATAGAGAATTATTGTCTGCTTATTTTGACATGCAATTGTTTAATTTATATTAAATATTTATGTGAAATATTTGAACTTCAATGAGTGCCAAAGAACTTCTTTTGACGAGTGTATATCAACAACGCCCGCATGGTACCCCTCTTAAGGTGCGTTCATACTCGCGTCGTTGCGTATCGGTCGACGTCGACGGACAAAAGTTGGCATTGCTTCAACACGCGCACCGATATCCGTCGACGTCGGGCGATGCGCAACGACGGGAGTATGAACGCACCTTTAATGCGCTAAGTATACAAATGACACACCCACATACCTATTTCATGTGTGTAATACACACCCCCAGTGGGTAAGTCACAAATCCACGCCCAAATTCCACCCATTTGTTAAACACTATTAACACTTTCCACGCGGCAGGCGTCTGCAGACGACATTCCAAAATGTCACAAAATGGTTTAAAAATGTCAACATTATTGAATTTCATTACCGTATTTGGAATCGCCATGGAAAATGCATTGGAATAAGTACAAACATACCTGGTATTGGTACAGTAATCCTTAAGATAGACCTTGACAGTTTGGAAAGGTTTCTGAAAAAAAATTGTTTCGGATATGGTAAAAATAATAGCCGCGTGGTAAGTGTTAAAGTTGTGCTGAATTTCGAATGGGCAACATTAATGTACCCAGTTAAAAACATATTATAATTGCGGTCGGTCAAACATGAAATCTTAATATATTCAAACAAACAGTTTGTATTTGAAAGTCTTTGGCTGATATTATTTAATGCAAGTAATTAATTCACGTGAAACCTTTTAGGGACACCCTGTATACACGGGAGAGATATTTTTAGAATAGAATGAAATGTCAAACCTGCGAAAGGAAATTATATAGCTTTGCTCTTAACCAAATACATTATATACAGCAAACGAACGCAATGCATAAAGGATGAATAAAAAATAGAAATTCAACATTTTTTTCATACAGAAACTGTCTAATATTAACCAAGGACAAATAGTAAATTACATTATTAGTTATTCTTTTCTTTTATAAACTCACTTCTTACTTAATGGTGTAATTATTATTATCATTATTTACTTAGCATAGGAAAATATTTTGATGTAAAGAACAATTCTTTTTCGTCTTAAATATGAACCTTAGACAATGATTTTTATTCAGACCAATGTTACGCTCGTATATTTAAAAAGTCATGTAAATGTAATTTTGATACACATTTCATCTTCATTCTATTTATTGGTGTTACCTAGGATAAACTTTGAAGATTATTTTGACAAAGTTCACAGTTTATTATCAAGATCCTAGAAGTTCAAATGAAGCCTAAGTATCGGTAAATGATCACGCGTGTTTGCATCATTTTAACTTGTAAATTCGTTTCTATCTATAAATTTAGGATTGTGGATGTCAATAGTACATATCAACACATTTGACCAAAAATCGAATCAAATTCAAATTCAAATGATAGGCGCCGGTGCCTTACAATATAGGCTATTTAACATAAATTATCCTAATCCTTAAGTACACATTAGCTTGCATTATATATAATCCTTAAAGTGGATGTTCCGATCACTTGAGCTTTTTGCACATCAATATAATATTTTGATATAAAAAAAACCTATATTTTTCTCATCATTTCTGTAAAATGTTTGTCGCAAGATACGTTCCATTAAGACATTATAGGCCAAAATACAGTGAATTACTGCCAAAGGTGGTTAACCACCAGGCCAGTTTGTGTACTACTCAATGGGAAATTTCATGTCACCTTGTACTTCTAAAATATTAGAACCATTGCATCGATGCATAATGCATTAGTGGTTTCCAAATAAGGTTTGCCATCCTAGTAATTTGCATAATATGAACATTGGGTTTATCTTAAATCGACAACGCTTTGTTACTGTACTTAAGGTATGGGGGAGTTGTTGAACTTAACTTAAAGGTGGATGTTCCAATCAATCTTACCTGTTTTTGTCACATCAAAATATTTTGATATCAGAAGAAAACCCATATTTTTCTCATGATTTCTGTAATATCATAGGCGCAAGATATATATATGTGTTCCATTTAGACGCTATAGGCCAAAATGCAGTATATTACCGCCACAAGTGGTTAACCACCCCGCCAGTATGTGTACTACTCAATTGGCAAAGTTCATGTCACTTTGTGGTTCTAAAATAATAACCATTGGAGTTATGAAACTCAAACTTTGAAATATGACTATTTCAAGGATGACCCTTCATGTAGAATAGAAAACATCAAGTTGAAATCGGGCCAGCAATCGGAACACCTACCTTAAATATAGCATATTTGAAAATGCACCAAACATCCTATTAATGCTATCTTCAGAAGATAGCAATTGGATGCCTTTGATGTAACATGCAATACTAAACGCTATAGTTGCGATTTGAGTGCAAGTCTATCAACATGCGGTACTTGCTATTATGTTCGACCTATTTTAAGGATGACCCTTCATGTAGAATAGAAAACATCAAGTTAAAAATCCGGCCAGAAATCGGAACCCCTACCTTTATTGCTAAGCTATCACGGTAGATAGCACAATTTGAGCTTTTTATTATCATTAGGTTTAAATATACCGTTAGATAATACTGCGCACTTTAACATAAGAAAAAAACTCAATAATATAGCATTTGCTATCTTCTAACCAGCGTTCATATTTTATGGGCAGATGTAGTCATCAGGAACTTTGATTTTTTTAAAAATAATTATGAGCTCACACATTGCATCTACCGCAATAGCAAACCTTGATAATCAAAAGCTTCAATTATCGGTAGTTTATGACCATTGCTATCTACCGTAGATAGTTCACGTTGACGTGAGAAAATTGTATCACAGAAAGAAAAAAGTGAGTCATCATCGTAAAATGAGTCACTACATGGACAAAATGACTCATTTTGAGCCATAGTGTGTCACTACACGGACAAAATGACTCATTTTTCGATGATTACTCACTTTTTTTCTTTCTGTGTAGCTTAACCATTGTTATTTATCGTAGCACATTTTTTTTAAATTGAGACTTGAGAGGCGCCAAATGTTATTACCTAACCGTTGCTATCTACCGTAGATAGCACGCCAAAATGTTATTACCTAACCGTTGCTATCTACCGTAGATAGCACATGCTGGTGTAAGGAGCTGAACATTTAGTATAGCTAAAACATTGCTATGCATCGTATAACTCACTTTGAACATGTTGACAAGAGATACCTTAACTATAATTAACGTAACAGTTGCTTCCCACCGCGGATGCACATTTTGACATAAGAAGTTTGGACTATAGTATTATTAACTGAACCATTGCGATCTTACATGAAACATAGCACACACTCGGATGAAGAACTTCAATAGTCATGTAGCCTTTATCATTGCTGTTACGTACCGAGCAATTTTCAAATTAGTATTAGCTCAATTATTGCCATATTATACATAGCACACGATGAAACTCCAACTTCCATTGGCTTTACCATTGCATAGCACAAATCGGTGTCAGAAACTGTTAAGCTTTACCATTGCTTTCTACTGTAGATAGCATACGTTGACATGAGAAGTTATAAAGACATCAAAAAAAGTAACTCGGCTGTTGTAAAAGCACCTATAATTTTAAAATTGTTACTCATATCCTAAAAATGAAAATACCAGGAGACGGAAAATTTAATTACGGTGATTTTGACACCTTGTTTGTTAAAATCGATAAAGTATTGTTGTCGCGGTATGTGCTTACAGATGAAAAGTGCCCATTTCCATTGTTGCGGTAACTCCTATTGATATCTCTGATTCAGTGTGAAGATAATAGCGGGAATTTTGATAGTTTGCCCATGACGATGACCTGTCCTCTCTGTCTTCTCGGGCCGTTTGAGCATTTGGAGTTTTAAATTCATCCTTTTTTAATTGTAAAGAAGTACGCCTGTCATCCCCATTAAATTTGTCCCGGATTATGCTAATCAAGTTTACAGCACAACAAGAACAGCTAATCAAAATTCCCGCTATTATCTTCACGCTGAATCAGCGAGATCAATAGGAGTTACTGCAATAATGGAAATGGGCACTTTTCATTTGTAAGCACATACCGCGACAACAATACTTTATTGATTTTAACAAACAAGGTGTCATAATCACCGTAATTAAATTGTCTGTCTCCTGATATTTTCATTTTTAGAATATGAGTGACAATTTTAAAATTATAGGTGCTTTTACAACAGCCGAGTTACTTTTTTGATGTCTTTATTATAAACTGAACCTTGGTATGGTGAAATTCAACAGTCATTAAAATAATGGATGTAGGAAACTTAACTGTCACAGTACTAGCTTTCTATCGTATATGCACATCTTGACGTGAGAACTTTTAACTATTCTCATATTTAATTTTAACTGAACCATTGCTACTAATATACTATACCATATTTTATTAATATCACACATTAGGGCGTTGAACTTCAAAAGTTCATTAACATTAGGCCTACCATTGCTTCCTACCGTTTACCATGTTTACAACGCACTTGAAATGAGAATTTACTGCTAGTATATATTAGCTTATCGTTGCTTATACATGAAATACTGCTTTGTGATTTATGGTTTAATTGCTTGTTTTTGCTTCTGATATCATCGTGGATGTGTTATTAAGGACTCAGATGATTGTTTATAAATAATTGTGGATACATTTAAATTCGAAATGTTAATATAAAATCTACTATAATGGTTTAACCATCGTGTACTCCGGGTAATACTTGTGGCAGGAGACTGGGAAACGAGATCGCTTAGGTTTGAATTTCAGATGATTTATACCCCATTCGAGGTCTTGTGGCCCAATGGACAAGGCAGTTGACAAGCAATCAACAGATCCTGGGTTCGATTCCCGGGCGAGATCGTTTCCCCATTATTGTCTCTTTTCTACCCCGACGGCGAACCTGTTTAAAATATTTATAATTTGTTTAATACCCGTCGTATAGGCCTATGCCTATTATTTATATGCCTATTATTTCTATTTAACCATACTGTATATAATGGCTATAATAATGATATCAATGGCTATCCAGTCATCATTGCTATTGTACATACTAAAAATCGGCTTGAAACAAACATTTTACACGTCTCTGATTTATGCCTATAATAAACTAAACCTTAGCCATGTTAACACTTTCCACGCGGCAGGCGTCTGCAGACGACATTTCAAAATACCACAAAATGTTTCAAAAATGTCAAAATTATTCAATTGTCTTACCATATTTGGAATCACCATGAGAAATGCATTGAAATATGTACAAACATGTCTAGTATTGGTTCAGTAATCCTTGAAATAGACTTTGAAAATTGCAAAAGGTTTCTGAAAAATCTATTTAAGTTTGTATATGGTAAAACCAATAGCCGCGTGAAAAGTTTTAAATATACTCGTGTTTAGATATGGGACTAACGATGGAAGATGATAATTGTACAACTTGATCAGTATGGGGTTATTGTATATAGAACTATCCTTCTCATAATTCAATGTTGACATGTTCTGCAGCTGGCTTCGAGTAACAAGCTAATTATAAGCCGACATTTTTGACCTTTTAATTAGCCCTCTTATTTCAATTGATGACATCATAAAACTTCTTGATATCAATTATCATTTCTATTCCAATGTTATCTTTAACACTTTCAACGCGGCTATTGGTTTTACCATACACAAAACAGATTTTTCAGAAACCTTTCATAATTTTCAAAGTCAATCTCAAGGACTGAACCAATACTAGGTATGTTTGTGCTTATTTCAATGCATTGCGCATGGTGACTTCAAATAGTATGGTAATTAAATTCAATAATTTTGACATTTTTGAAACATATTGTGATATTTTGAAATGTCGTCTGCAGACGCCTGCTGCGTCGAAAGTGTTAAAGGCACTCGAATCGTGTAAGTTGCTGAAAATGCATGGAACCGTTTCTCAAATGTTACGTTTTAGTGGCATACAAATGCATGTGAGTCCTTGATACAGTGTGTCCCTGTCAATGATTATGGTACACGATCGGATCATGGAACTTTTTAAAATGTTATCCATCCCAACCCACAACCCACACAAAAATGATAACAGAGGAAATGTCAATGCCTTGCTAACCCTTCATATCTGCCAGAATTCATAAATAGGTAATTGATTTATTATATATTCTCGTTATTTCGTACAAAATCCTGCTATATACATATACACAAGGGCAAGGCCACAATAAATTATCAGCATGCATGTATATAAATCATCATTGCACATCTGTGATTTTCGCGCGCATTTTTACATTCAACAACCGACTCTTAACATGCTTAAATAAAAGGTATAGTATCGCCACAGAATGGTGATGATGATGATGATAATGGCGACAAAAAAGATGGTCGAAACTTGACCTCTCGCTGAACCTAAGAGCACACAGTATCATCAAAGGCTTAGCGCAAGAAAGCACCATTTGAAATAGCTGCTCTATGTTATCTAGTGAATTTCCTACGAAGTGCATTAACGAGTCTAATTAAGTCTATCACAAATACAACACATGGGCGCTATTCCCCGTAGGGATTCCTTTAACTGAACATTACATGGCGGCCCTGTGTCACACAATTAGATTGAAGCAAGTACTCTGTAAAAGTATTGATCACAAATAGCACACGGCAGCTTTAGTTTGCACTAGGGGATTTCTTACAATCAACCTTCGATATCTAAAGTGAGTGATAGATCGTAGAGGAGGAGACGTAGTAGTATGACGTCACTTGTATACATACGGACGGCCAAACTAACGCCGTACGTTCGTTCCGTACAAGCCCATCTCATCTCTGCTGGCTATCAACGATAATCATAATCATTGTCGCACCGTGGACTTCTGCCGCGTTTTATGGGGATGAAAGCAGTTCTAGTAGCTGCTGAGGCTATTTATAAACTTGTCTGCACTACACTCAATTCTTCGCGAAAAGAATGTTCACGTGCGAAAAACGTCGTATATAAGGCCATCTAAAAATTTGAGCTTTTGATTCCATTATATATACATTTTTTTATGTTGTTATGTTTTCATATTGTACAAAAAATATGCTATTAACTTTGTAAACGGGTTTGTTGTTGTTGCAAAGTGTGCATTTTGAATGATTTTACAGCCAAATCACGCGATATAGGTAGCATTTAAGGTACAATTTTGTATCAATTGTAAATGCTTTGATTGATATATTATAAGTACTTTATAGAGAGGCATCGGACCACTTTCCAAAAAGGAGATTGATTCTTACCTTAGCTTATTATATAGCGTAAACCTCTCACAACAAAAACTTGCTATCTACGGTAGACAGCATGCAATTGTTAATCTCTACGATATTTAAAACCGCTCTCGTCTATACTGGGTGGTTCAAAAAAAAGTTGACCCAAGTTCTAGGTAACTTTTCAACTACATTTTATAGTTTCAGAGAATTTGTGTTTACTTAGTGTTGATCAGCAGTAAGTTTTGAAATTATCCTGAACAAACGGTAAATTTAGCTTGGTTAGTTCTTCAGATATGGTTCATTACAGAGAGCATGCACAAAACTGCCTTGTCCACGGGAGCGTCCTTTAGTAGAGATAGAATGCACAAAGTGGACTTACACACGATTGGTCACAAATTGTGAAAAAAGGGAGAAAAAGAAAAAAGGAGACATCTGAAACATCTGCTTGGTGCATGACATTACCTACCAACGTACCTACGTTTCTTTGTTGAATGTGAATGGCACATATTAAGCACAGAGAATGGAATACTTTGTAAGGGTGGGATTTGCAATTCTTAAATCTAGAGCATGCTGGATTTTTTTAAGATTAAAACTAAATGACGCTCCCATGGACAAGTCACTTTTGTGCATGCTTTCTGTAATGAACCATATCTGAAAAACCAAACAAGCTAAATGCGCCATTTGTTCAGGATAATTTCAAAACTTGCTGCTGATCAAGACCAAGTAAACACAAATTCTCTGAAACTATAAATGTGGTTAAAAAATTACTTTGAACTTGGGTCAACTTTTTTTTGAACCACCCGGTATGGTAGATAGTATATATCCACGGTAGATAGCAATGGTCAAAACAAATGGCTAATAATAGTTGAAACCTCTCACGTAAAATTTACTTTCTACGGTAGATAGCAATGGTTATGCTGATACTATTTTAAACCTCACACGTCAAAATAAATTATATTTACGGTAGATAGCAATGATTACACTATAAGAAAAGGGGTTCTTAATCTGTCTTTATATAGAACCTCTAATAGTTCTCCATGAGGCATTTGAAGTGGGCTAACTTCAAAAAGGAGGTTAACCATTTACCTTAGCGACAACCCGTCAGCATTGTTATAATATGGTGTAATACTGTAGTATGACATAAAAAGAGATTAGTATAGGCATAAGTATGTCGTGTCACGGAAGTACACACCGGATCGTATAAACAAAATGAAGACTGAAATCTGTCTCCAATCGGGGCGGAGGTGAGGAAGGGTGGGTGGGGGTAAGGGCTGTAGAGAAGACTTTTTGTAGTAATGACCAACCAGTTTGTCAAGCAATCTTGAGTTGAGATTTGTTTTGAATATTTTACTTGTGTCCTATCAATCATCCACCTATACTATCTATCCACCTAATGTCATTATTTGATGCTACAGGCTTAGGCAATTATTCAACACGTCCCTATTGTAATGGCTCATCAACTATCTAATGACGCCAAAGAATGAACAGTCACCATTTATTTTCTTTGACATAACCAGAACAGCTCTCATAACATTTAGTTGTTTCATGGTACATAGGTAATCGTTCAAATGATGCATGTATATAATAACATTAGACGTGTGTAGATCACCACATTGATGGCTCTATCTACCGTGTCGTAGCTAACACCCAGTAAGCAATAAAGTTGAAGTTTCTCACCTCAGAGCAAAATGTTAACACTTTCCACGCGGCAGGTGTCTGCAGACGACATTCCAACATTTCACAAAATGTTTAAAATATGTTAAAATTGTTAAATTTCATAATCATATTTCGAATCACCATGTGAAATGCATTGAAATAATGCAAACATGCCTAGAATAGATTCAGTAATCCTTTGGATAGACCCATGAAAGTTGTGAAAGGTTTCTTAAAAATTTGTTTATATTACTAGTTACAGCTTCTCAAGTCAAAACTTGCTATCTACAGATTAGGCCAACAAAAAAAATTGTTATGTTGTCCTCGACCGCCCGCTCGTCATTTTAGGGCCGCTCCGATTTTTTTTTTTTTTTCAGATTTTTTTTATTTTTTAAATCGTATTTTTTTCATTAAAAAATCAGATTTTTTTTTTCTTCAGATTTTGTTTTTTCTTCAGATTTTTTGTTTTTTCAGGGTTTTTTTCCAGATTTTTTTTCAGATTTTTTTTTAAAACAGTTTAAATGGCATTGAATATTAAATTAAGTGTTTATAACATATATGTGCGGCTCTTAGAGTGATTTTAACTTCTTGTTGGCTGAACTTTGAGCTTCTGCTGGTAAAAGAAAATTTAAAAAAAATTAAATTTTTTAAATAAAAAATCCGCCCGCCCGCAGGACAACATAAAAAAAAAGATTTTGGCCTTATAGCAATGGTTAAGCTAAAATGGGATGGTAGATAGTTATGGTTAATCTGATAATAGTTTAAACCAATCATGTCAAAATACTTGCTATCTACGGTAGACAGCAATTGTTAATCTATGATAGTTAAAAGCTCTCACGTCGTTTGGGATATGATAGATAGTATATATCTACGGTAGATAGCAATGGTTGAAACCAATGGTTATAGGCTAATGATAATATGTTGAAACTTCTCACGTAAAAATTACTTTCTACGGTAGATAGCAATGGTTAAGCTGATTACCATATCATGTTAAATCAGCCAAAACTCTTGATAGTTCAAATCATTGCTAAAAACTTACCTATTTAATGTAAATGATTGATTTCTTTTTCGTTCTGTCTTTTGTAATGTTAATACTGTTAGGCTACTGGGTTTTTTTCTCACGTAAATATAACTTTCTACGGCAGATATCAATGGTTTAACTGAGAATAATTTAAGCTTTCGTGTCCAAATGTGCTTTCTACGGTATAGCATTGATTAAGCTAATGACGTCAAAATATGCGGTATCTACGGTAGATATAGCAATGGTTAAACTTTAATTACTTCTCAAGTAAATGTTTGGTCTCTAAGGCTGATAACAAATTAGATGTGCTATCTATGTCATGTAGCGTGTAATGCATGTATGCTATGGCCTATCTGTTAACAAATTGTATATTTTGCGCGAAAAAAATTAGTATTCATTTATTTATATACCGTATAAATTATACCTATTGTACACATTTTAGCATGAGAAATGTCAACTATCGGTTAACCATTGCTATACAATAGATTCAACATCTTAATGTGAGAATATGTTATTAGCAGGAGCTTAACCGTTGCTATCTACCGTAGAGAGCACATAATGTATTATTATTGATGTGAGAAGCTTTCATTAGAAGCAGCTTAACCATTGCTATATACCGTAGAGAGCACAGAATGTATTATTATTGATGTGAAAAGCTTTCATTAACAAGAGCTTAACCATTGCTATCAACTGTAGATAGCACATAATGTATTATTATTGATGTGGGAAGCTTTCATTGGCAGTAGCTTAACCATTGCTATCTACCGTAGAGAGCACAGAATGTATTATTATTGACGTGAGAAGCTTTCATTAACAAGACCTTAACCATTGCTATCAACTGTAGATAGCACATAATGTATTATTATTGATGTGAAAAGCTTTCATTAGCAGTAGCTTAACCATTGCTATCTACCGTAGATAGCACAGAATGTATTATTATTGATGTGAAAAGCTGTCATTGGCAGTAGCTTAACCATTGTTATCAACTGTAGATAGCACATAATTTATTAGTATTGATGTGAAAAGCTGTCATTGGCAGTAGCTTAACCATTGCTATCAACTGTATATATAGCATAATGTATTATATATTATTGATGTGAAAAGCATTAGCAGTAGCTTAACCATTACTATCTACCGTAGATAGCACAGAATGTATTATTATTGATGTGAAAAGCTGTCGTTGGCAGTAGCTTAGCCATTGCTATATACCGTAGAGAGCACAGAATGTATTATTATTGATGTGAAAAGCTGTCATTGGCAGTAGCTTAACCATTGCTATCTACCGTAGATAGCACATAGTTTATTAGTTTTAATGTGAGAAGCTTTCATTGGCAGTAGCTCAACCATTTCTATCAAATGTAGATAGCACATAATGTATTATTATTGATGTGAGAAGCTTTCATTGGCAGTAGCTTAACTATTGCTATCAAATGGAGATAGCACATAATGTATTATTATTGATGTGAGAAGCTTTCATTATAGCCAGTAGCTTAACTATTGCTATCAACTGTAGATGGCTATTTATAGCACATGAGATGCTTTAATTAGCAGGAGCTTAACCATTATTATTTACCGTAGATAACACACTTCACGTAAGAAGATTTTTACTAGGAGCTTAATCTTAACCATTACTCATACCGTAGATAGCACATATTAATGTGAGAAGCTTTAATAACCAGGAGCCTAACCATCGCTATCTACCATGGATAGAATATATTGATGTGCATGAGGAGCTTTCATTATTATAGGAGCTTAACCATTGCTATCTGTAGATAGCTATTTATAGCGCATACTGATATGAAAGGCTTTAATTAGCATGTAGCTTAACCATTGCTATTAACTGTCTATATCTATGTATAGCACACACTGATATGACAGGCTTTAATTAGCAGTAGCTTAACCATTGCTATTAACTGTAGATAGCTATTTATAGCGCATACTGATATGAAAGGCTTTAATTAGCAGTAGCTTAACCATTGCTATTAACTGTAGATAGCTATTTATAGCACATACTGATATGAAAGGCTTTAATTAGCAGTAGCTTAACCATTGCTATTAACTGTAGATAGCTATTTATAGCACATACTGATATGACAGGCTTTAATTAGCAGTAGCTTAACCATTGCTATTAACTGTAGATAGCTATTTATAGCGCATACTGATATGAAAGGCTTTAATTAGCAGTAGCTTAACCATTGCTATAGCACACACTGATATGAGAGGCTTTAATTAGCAGGAGCTTAACTATTATTTTTCACCGTAGATAACACCCTCGACGTAAGAAGCTAATACTAGGAGCTTAAGCTTAACGATATTGATGTGAGAAGATTTAACTAGCAGGAACTTGACCATAATTTGCTCTACCTACCATGTACACCAACACACACCCACACCTTCAATCTACATGCATATAATGTTTTGTACACTATATACAAAATACAATTATATGTATACGCAATGGTGTTTTCGAATTATTCATAAAAACTTAAAGAAATACAAAATTGCTAGCATATAGCATCGGACTTCATTTATTTTAACACTCGGAGTGTATCTTAACAGAATTTAAACAAATCTGGATCAAATGTCTTGACGTAAATCCTTGACAGAATGAATATGAAAACTATATAAAATAGTCTGTACAACTATACTTTTACAGTCGGCATTCATTATAATAATTGCAAGCTCTTATTTCAATCCTTTCAATTAATCCTTTTATAACGTTATGTTATATTGAATTACATGGCGACTATCCTTCTGTCAAAAGCGCGGCACGCAAGCTTTATAGCTATACGGGTATGTACTCGCCTCTATACTCGCTCTTCTACAGCGTTACAAAATGATTATTAATTCTGATTTATCACCGATCCAGTGTCCGTCGCGTGGTCCCGACCTCCTCGCCATTTATTATGTAATTCGTCAGATGGTGCAGGAGAATCCCGTTTGCCGACCTTTACGATCTATAAATAGAACAATGTCACCGGCATTATCACAAGCCAGGGGCCAATTACGTCACTTGTGACGTAGGTGGGTATAAGCGTGGCATAAATTAAAGTCGGTAATCTATTTTAGAGGGAATGTATTGGTCGCGCCAGATTTTCAATGCGTGAGGTTGTCCCGAATACGTCTAATTTCATTAAGTGACTCGAGGGCTGCCCTGCGGAATAATAATTATATTGCTAAGCTAGGTTCAAGATCGTTTCTTTGATGAGTGTCTTTTAACAATTTTGATCGATATCGCTTGGACAATATTTTAAGCAGTTGACATGATTTTGCGTAACTAACTTGTCCTTTTGCAAAATTAGTTCTCGTGTCAAGGTGAATATGTTCCCGTGTCAAGGTGAATATGTTCCCGTGTCAAGGTGAATATGTTCTCGTGTCAGGGTGAATATGTTCCCGTGTCAAGGTGAATATGTTCCCGTGTCAAGGTGAATATGTTCCCGTGTCAAGGTGAATATGTTCTCGTGTCAGGGTGAATATGTTCTCGTGTCAAGGAACGGTGAATACGTTCTCGTGTCAACAAGGTGAATATGTTCTCGTGTCAACAAGGTGATATGATCTCGTGTCAACAAGGTGGATATGTTCTCGTGTCAACACGGTGAATATGTTCTCGTGTCAACAAGGTGAATATGTTCTCGTTTGCATTTACTGTAAATTATATGGTAACAGTCAGTACTAACAGGTGACGTCAGATAACCCTTACGCTTGATACTTAATTCTATAAGCAATGGTTGAAATTGCAAGGTGCTAAATGTCTACGGTATAAACTATTTATGCTGGCACTCATGTATTCCCGCAACAAAAGGTTCTGGTCCCAGTATATAGTATTCTTTGTTCAAATCGATTCAATGCACGACATTCAATACAAGTGTTACTGTTTAAAGAAAGAGCTACATTTGGCGGGTTATTTTGAATGAGTATACATCAACACGCGTGTGGTCACGGATTTAGATATCTGTGGTTGTTGGTCTTTATAAATTCTAAAACAGAGTTTAGTTCCCCCAAATATGGCCGATACATGGATTGATTGCCTCTATACTTTTTTAGATTGCAAGGATAATCATTATATTACGAAAAATCCATTAGTGCTCTATGGTAGAATAAATAATGACGATGTTAAAAGCTCTCGTCAATGTGTGCTACTACCACCGGTAGCTAAGTTAGGATTAATGTATTATTTAGATATTGTCATGCAAATGTTGCTATCATAATTATAGACGATGTCACAATGTAACGTCACAGCAGTCAAGCAGTGACGTACCGACCGGGGGGCAGGGGGGGGGGGGCAAGTTCCCCCCCCCCCCCCCCTGGCCCCAAATACCGGGACGCTAAATTCGCCATACCGGGACGCTAAATTCGCATAAGAAATATATAGGACCTAGGCCCCCCCCCCCCCACACTTACGTGAAATTCACGAGGAGACTGACTGGGGAAAAAAATGGGGCAACCTTTTACGAAAATTTACGCCACTGTCGGGACGACATATACTTGCCCTCCCCCCCCCCCCCCCCCCTGGCTCACATGCCGCGGTACGCGCCTGCAGTCAAGCAAACAATATCTTGCCTGCCGATGTGCGCGCGAATTACCTGCTACTCAAATCTCGAAGGTGGTGTCCATTACAAACCATACACTAAACCAAAACAGTCATAGTCTTTAACAACGGCAGTCAATAGAACAGTTAATGCATGATCCCCATGCATGGAATGGAACCGGGCACTTAAAATTGTTGATCAACAAGAGGTTATATTTTATACTTAACACTTTCCACGCGGCAGTCGTCTGCAGACGACAGTTCCAACATTTCCCAAAATGTTTCAAAAATGTCAACATTATTGAATTTCATCACCATATCTGGAAGGAACATGAGAAATGCATTAAAATAAGTACAAACATGCCTAGTTTTGGTTTAGCAATCCTTGAGATAGAATTTGAAAGTTGGGTTTCTGACAAATCTATTTTGTATAATAAATAGTAAAACTAATAGCCGCGTGGAAAGTGTTACATTCTTCATGCTATCTTCGGTATAGCAAGGCTGGATTCATGGAGATATCAAAAGCTTATCACATCGATATCCGTGTTATCGTACAAAAGATGAATATTTATTATAAAGTTCCACCATTGTATAATAAATTAGTGTTATAATTAGCTACATGCTGTAATGGTTGAGTTAGGTCCTCGCTACCAGGAACAAAATCTTCAGTACCATGGATCATCAAAGACGCGACAAGCTTTTCTTAGCTAATGTATGCTTACTAATATATGCTATCGATGGTAGGCCTACATCAAAGGGGCACAGAGAGATTTCTCAAAAACTGAAACTCAAAATGTTTACCTTGGTAAGATAGATGATATACATAGAAACCCTCGCATGTAAGATTTCTTCCAAAAAATCAGTAAAAATGAAAAATAAAGACATTTTCTCAGCATTTCCGAAGGTATATTATATTAGTACCTACTTTTCACTTTTTTTGTATTTTGGTTAAAAATCACCACCAATTGAATCGGGGAGGTTATGACTATGTATCAAGCAATAAACCATGTGTGGTCTTCAAGGTTATTTTTAATAAACATGAAACAAATAAGTAAACGTCATCTGTGGACTTTAAGACAAAACGCTATCAAATCCATGAATTTCACATGAAATACAGCAAATTAAGTTCTATAATTTTAGGTGGTAGTTTAATAGTACGTATAGGGGCCTAAAAAGCATTACGTATATGTGAAAAACCCAACTTCCATAAAGGATCTCTTAGTGCCCCTTTAAAGATAAGTACAGATATGAGAAGCTCTTTAAGCCATGTTATAATGTATTCAGGTATAATAGCATGTTAGTGTATTCAGGTATAATATTAAAAAGCCCTTTCTGTCAATTTGTGGTATCTACGATAATGTAAATATGCAAATTTAACCAAATAAAAGCCTCGTATGTCAATTTTATGTGTTATCTAAAGCAAGGATTGATACAGATGATACATGACAATCAGGGGCGGACTGGCCCATGTGGCGTTGTGGCGATCGCCACATGGGCCGCTTGGTTTTGGGCCTCTCAGGGCCGGTTACTCAAATTTTGTGGCCGTGCGAAAATATGTGACTGTGCGAAATTTTGTGACCGCGCGAATTTTTTTGACCCCCCCCCCCCCCCCCCCCCCCACTTACGTACGTGAAATTCACGAGGTGACTGACTGGGGAAAAAATTGGGGCAACCTCTTACGAAAATTTACTACCGGGACGACATACTTCCGCCTGACATGGTCAAAAAGGGCCGCTTTAATAATTTTGCCACGGCCGCTTTCAGGTCCCAGTCCGCCCCTGATGACAATGTACGCTTTCCACGCACGATTTGATAGTATTGATTTATGCAGATATAAAATTAAAAATATTTTTATGGCAATCTGTGTTATCCACGGTATGCCGAAACGGAAAGCTTTTTACGCCAATCGGTGGATTGTACGAAAGATAACATTGATTGAGTATGAATATAATATGTAAAATACAACTCTTGATGCTAACATAAATTATGCTACACTCTTGGAAAAAAGGGTGCTTCAGAGGTTCTTGGCTGTCCCGTATATGGAACCCTTTTTAGAACCTTTATAGGTTCCACAAAGAACCTTTAAAGGTTCAAAAAGAACAAAAAAATGCGTCTTTAGAACCTCTAAAGGTTCTCTACAGAAGTTTTTTTGGTTCTTTAAACTAAAAGAACCTTTAACCCTGAGGGTTCCATATACGGGACAGCCAAGAACCCCTGAAGCACCCTTTTTTTCTAAGAGTGTATCTGATCTGCTGCAGATAGCAAAGATATGAGAAGATATAGGCTCTTTAATATATACACTTGCAAAGCTTATTGGTGTGTTAATGAAGCAAGGATTAATGCATGAAAAGTTATGCCAAGTGAGCAGCGCATTCTACGATAGATAGTATTGATTTATGCATACATAAAATAAACAACTCTTTTTTATGCCAATATGTGCATGCTATCTACTGTAGATAGCAAAGATTAGAGTAGATATTATAAGCTCCTTATTAAGGGGTAAAAGCGTGCAAGGTTTCAAATTAAACCCGCTGCAACCTGCATTTATATGATGCCTAATATGATAGCAATTATTAATGCGTACTTTTTAAAGCTTTCTTACATAATATCTATGGGTTTTTTTACGGTAAGAATTAAGCAAAGACGGTAATATGGAGACATAAAATTCCTTATTACACCAATGTGTTATATACGGTAGATATAGCAAGCAATAGATGATTCTCGTACTGACTGAGTATGTGTGGTAGATAGCAAGGATCAATGAAGATACACACGGATTCTTAATGTAGACATTAAAACTAATTCTATATGTCAATATGCATACAATTTCAGAAGTATATCACTACAAGATATTAAAAAAGCTGTGATGTTCCATTTGAAATCAGTACAATCTCTTTGAAGACATTATCTAAATGTTCCCCACAGGGAGTGTGAATTTCAAATGGGGTTACCTGCAAATGGGCGACTCCATTTAAGATTCCATTACACAATCTTCATTGGGCTATTCCATTAGAAATCTATACACCCCTATACTAGTGTGAATTTCAAATGAGGTTACTTGTATACATGAGTGACTTCATTTGAAATATGTATCCCTCCCTGTGTGGAAGGTGGAAGATTAACGCTTTCCACGCGGCAGTCTTCTGCAGACGACGTTCCAAAATGTCACAAAATGTTTCAAAAATGTCAACATTATTGAATGTTATTACCATATTTGGAATCATCATGAGAAATGCATTCAAATAAGTACAAACATGCCTAGTATTGGTTCAGTACTCTCTTAATGTAAAAGAGTGAAAATGTCACTCGTTGTTCAGAGTGAAGTCATTGTCACTCGTAAAAAGTGATTTTTCACTCGGTGTCGAGTGACTTTTCACTCTGTGCGAGTGATCAGTTGTACCAGATTTAAATAATTTGAGAGCCGGAACACAATCAAATAGAAAAATATTCAAAAACTCAAAATATTCTTTAATTTATTAAATTCAAACATTGAAGTGATAACTAATGATGATATCAATGTTAATTGTTTCTGCAATAATTTTAAAGTCCAAATAATGATTAAATATAAATTACATTAATGTTCACTCGTTCCTGAGTGAACAAAATTCACTCTTTTTTTGGAGTGAAAATGGTTCCACTCTTTCAGGGAGTGACTTTCACTCTATTAGAGTGATCACTGTAGGCACTCCTTTGAAGAGTGAATATTCACTCCATTAGAGTGGAATTTCACTCTTTTACATTTAGAGAGTAATCCTTGAGATAGTCTTCGAAAATTGGGAAAGGATTCTGATAAATCTGTTTTGTATAATGGTAAAACTAATAGCCGCGTGGAAAGAGTTTTAAAAAGTGTCTTCCATAAGGCCACGGGTTGTACGGATGTTAATTGGAATAGCCCAAATAGACGTTATTCATAATTGGCGTATTTGCGTCAAATGATGACTATGCTATCCAACTGAGCATGCTCAGAGCAATTAGTGCTCCGAAGACGAGGCTAACGATGTAGCCGAGACGAGGGTGATGTAGCTTTTCAATGTGGTGAACTTTGCACTAATCATTAAAAAATGCTTTCACACTTCTAAGCTGTTCAATATTTGACCGTATTACATTCGTGAAATAAACTTGAACGTATAAACTATGTATTCCACTATTTTAAAATGAAATGTTTGCTGGTAACCGACACATCTATATAGGAAAATGTAGAAGTTTCCAAATAACGTCTATACGCTGTAAAGTATAAGTATACACATGATACACAGACATAAAACGATTCTCACGGTGATTATGGAAAGAAAGGAGGGCTACTTACGCCATAGGGTGCATGCATACTGTATTGCAAAGACTTTACTAGGGACATTATTCGCACGGGTGCATGCTATCTTTGGATAGCAGCACGGATAAACGTAGACGCTCTAATATTTTCCTGTTAATTAATATCTAAACATGGATTAGGCGTATTACTTCAAAATTGTAGATATTATTTTCTCATAATACAATTCTATCCATAATTATTATAACGGCAGCTAGCTATATAAGCAGTGAATTTTGTAGAGATTTAAAAGCTTCTTCTGCCAATAATGTGCCTCCTTTGGAAGATAGAAATAATTAATGAAGATAGCAATAGGTCTAATTAACACTTTTCCCGCGGCTATATATTGGTTTTACCAATTGCACACCAGATTTTTCAGAAACCTTTCCCAACTTTCAAGATCTATCTCACGGATTACTGAACCAATTCTAGGCATGTTTGTACACATTTCAATACATTTTCATGGTGATTCTAACTATCTGACTATGGTAGCCTCGTGAAATTCAATAAATTTGACATTTTTTGAAACATTTTGTGAAATTTTGGAATGTCGTCCACGTCTGCAGACGCCTGCCGCGTGGAAAGTGTTAATTAATGTCAAACCTGTGCCAAAATAGTAATCATTGGACACCCCATATGCTCCATATGCTAAAATTGTGCAATAGACAGGGTGAGTAAAAACAAAGTGTACTCAACTTTAGGATTTTACATCTTAAAATCTGTGCAAAAATTTGACAGATTTTTTATTTAGACAGACGGGTTATCTCATTAGCTTTCTAAAGAATTTTAGTTGGTTGAAATTGTTTGTAGTAAACATATTTTATAAAAATTTGCGTAAAAGTAAACATTTATGCACCGAACAAGATTTGCGATATTTTTTCTCTTATAAGATCTTTTGAAATTCACTATTGAAACGGTCCACACTCTAGTCCGAGCTGAGTCCGACTATCACAAAAGCGAAATTTGTTGTTGCTGTTGCTAAATTCGTGTAATAATGACAATGTTTTGTCATTATTTCTCATTTAATGTCTGAAAAAATAACTGAGAATGTTTGATTTGTCTTTATTAGCTAGCTATTGTGTACCAGACATGAATCCAATTGTTCATTAATATCAAGCATATTTGAGTAAAATATTCAATATTGTGTTCGGTTTCAAAATGCTGTAACTTTACCGAAATAATCATCGGTAACATGAAATGTCATGATTCTTTTTGCTGATAAATAGCAAAAACTTTCTGCGCGCCGGTGTATGTGTGCTATGGCAATATAGGCACACAATCTAAAAACGGGTAAGAATTGGACTATAAAAAACCACCTCCATTTTTAGGTTATGTGCAAACTTCTGAACCTGTTGTTTTATGAGTGTAGACCACTGTAACTGTGACAACTTTTCAAACCGACGCGTCGCAACGGACGGCTAGGTAGACTTTTGGTCGATGAGGACAAACAAGTAATGATAACGTAGAGGGCAATTTGCATTTGTCATCTTGTCTGTCTTTGTCAGACGATGACGGACATGGGCTTCGTTCACGAATATTCAATGTTAAATTATGCGTACAAGGTTGCGTGGTCAAGCGAATGGGACGAACGGATTCAATTTTGAAAACGATACTGACACTGGAGTTGGTTATCCAACTCCAGCAGTTTAGAATGAAATAATTTAGTTCGATCGTGTGATGAATTTGCTGGGGTCATATATATAAACCCCTCTTTTCACCGGGTCACACCAACTGAATAATGAACAGTAAGCTAAGCCTATATGAACATTAATGTATAGTTACTTTAAAAGGAGTACATCCTTAAAAGGAGTACATTTTAACTATACTTATTTGAGCTAGGCCCAGAACTCGGCCGTCTTCACACATCTAAAGGACTCCGGCCATAGTTTTGAGTTCGAGGATGTTGTACTCCTGGACAAGGAGGACAAGTGGCACGAACGTGGGGTAAAAGAATCCATCTGGGAGAGGGTCGAGCGACCTTCTTTAAACAAGTCAGGAGGACTACGTTTTCAAATAACAGTAATAATTCATAAAGAAATGTGATCCCTTTCAATTTGTCATAATGTAACATCACCTATGTTTCTTTCATTTTCTATATTTTTTAATTTTAATTTCATGGCCTACTTTTATGTTTTTACGAAGAATACACTAATAGTTTCAATGACAATGTATCATCGTGTCCTGTAGCATCTGCCGGCAATACGAACATTTTTTTTAGTCATAGCGCCATCGCTTGACAATATCCTCGCCTCTAAACTTTATCAGTGACGTCGACCAATGCAACCAATGAACTGTGGTTGACTATAGTAGATTCCTACATTCGTCGTGATGTGTGACGTTAAACTTGTATGTTTTTGAGTGGGATATATATTAAGATTTATATAAAATGCAAGCCGAATTGTGTGTTTTATACATTTCGGAATTATAGAATGCAGATTTGAAACGCTTATAATGGATAATGGATACTTGGTGATTTATTGCTGTATGTTTTTACTCGTTATTAGCTGCACAGATATAACAACACCCCTAATAAGTAATGGAGTAAACCAAAATGTATAAACAAACCCCACGTGAATTTCCGTGTTTGTGTGTATGCATTTTGCGGCACAATTTCATTACGGCAGTGACCGTATGAAGCGGATAGCTATGGTTAAAAAGTTCGCGAATTTGATTACCCCTCTAAATTCTAAGTGTATTTATTCGTTATTTTGACGAAACAGATACAGCTGGAAATGTCAAACTTAGGAACGTAAGGAGTTTGAGTTAGACGGTTGTTGACACCGTTTTATAGTATAATTAAAGAGCTTCAGAGAATTGGTACATCTTTATGGTGCGGATGATTTGCTCCGGATTTCGGCTTCAATGAAAGTGTCTCTTTGGGTGCATTGAGTTTGACGTGTAGTCGTAACTGACAGCCGAACTTCTTTGGAATTCTACTATTGTAGCCGATCGGACTCTATATAACATCAACACGGGGCAGGCATCAACATAGGCTGCACTTCGTGGAAATATATAATTATGCTCATCAATTACCGAATTAGCCGTATCGAGTTGTACATTACGAGAAATGATGAAAGCTATTCGGAATTTTGAATACTAAGAAACGGGCTTAGTCGTAATTGCAGTTCTGTGTTTTTGGTGGCACATGTGGGATGCTGCGCCTTCAGCACTTCTGCATTTAGTCATCCACGCTCTGACGTGGTGCACATGATTGCACTGGGATTTGGAGATAATTACAGGATTACTTGATATAATTACTTAGAACTGTTTTAAAAAAACACCTACAATTTATATACAACTGAACTATAATGGAGAGATCCAATTATTTTGGATACTAATTCTTTCCATGAACAAGGAATATAATTATGTGACATGAAACGATTTGAATTCTCATTGAACTGGACAATATTTGGGATTGATTACTTCAGAGGGTTACAGTTTTACATCACCTAAAATGGCCAACGTCTCGGCTCCACGGACAATGTTAGGCACAGAGCCTCCATCTCCGGGACGTAGCCGTCGGCCTTTGCTGGGAAACGAAGCATTTCAAGCCGAAAAAAATTTCCCCTTTGATTTCGATAACATGCGCAATACACTGATGGAGGATAATGCAGAAGTCAGAAAAGCGCCGTTATTGATTAGTCCTGAAATGGAACCAATCAACACATCGACTACAAGTACAGTTGCGTTACTAGACGAGAAGAAGCGAGTCAGCTCACCGACGTCGCCGAATCTTCGCTCTCTTCGCCACAGTTTCAAAGTACCTCCATCTCCTCCGTACGCTGCGGTGCCCATCGTCGCCGCAAAGCAGACTTGTCATCAGACCCTACGTGCGACCCACAGCTGGGATCCGAATAAGCCTCCCGATCTCAAAAACAAGCACCATCTCAGTGCCCCAACTTCACGTACGATACTGTACCGCCAGGAATCTAGTGATGAACCCGTTCACATACAAAAATGTAAATTACGTAACACCAACAGCTTACCAAGCGAGCCTAAGCCGCGTCTTCGACCTGTCCGTTCGTTTGACGCCTACGCATCGGATCAGGACAATGATCTCCTGCATCCGTTCAACAACAACACAATTGCGCCTTCCCCTGCGACAAAACGTCGTCTGAACTACTTACAAAAACTGGCGGCGTCCATGCGCCCCGGGAGCCGGAGCTCTAGCCCCTCAGGATCCAGGCGATCCACGGTCAGCAGTAGCCAGGACCTGGATTCGTCTCCTTGCACTTCTCCGGGTCCGTCCACCCCTGATCGTAGCAGTGATGAGGGCGGTTTTGACAATTTTCCTACCCCTCCTTGTTCTCCCTCAGTTATGCACAAGGGGAGACTAAGCACTTCGCCTGGAAGCCATGCGCATGGAGGCAGCAGTAAATTCATACCACGCAAAATCTGGCGGAGTAAATCCAAGTCGTCGCACCAATCTGCCGGACATCAGACGTCGTCACTCTGGTATCCTGAGGTAAGTCTGAACACATTCCTTGAAACTTGATTGCGAGTTTCCCGTAACATTTTTTTCAGCTCACAATCCGGTAAATGTTTCATAATTCATTATTTACAAGATTTCATTACCTCGATCCTAAGGCCAATGAAGCTTGATTTTTAGTTTCCCGTAACATTTTTTCACTCATAATGAGGTAACTATTCATTATTAACAAGATTTTGTTACTTCGATTTCAAGCCTGGATTTCACGACGTAAAACTACACCTGATAGTTGAATTCTGCAAAAGCTGTGCACAAAATACACATACAGGGCAAGAAAACAAACGTTTCTCAAAATAGAATATTAAAGACTCATTTTTCGACTCGTTTAGACAAAAACAGGCAAAACTTCCAAAATCGATTGAAAAAGTGAAAAAATGGTTGAGTAGTATTGTCCCAAATAAATGAATTATTTTTAGATTTTGCAATGCATATGCGGCCAAAAAATCATAACACGGGTGGGTTGCCTTATTGCACACTTTTTCTTGTGCAAATTTCAAAGTCCAACACTGCCAAAGGGAGGTGGTGTGGAGAAAGGTATAGGGAGGGGAAGGGGGTATACATTGAGGGGGTGAAGGCTCAAGATAAGCGGGCGCTGGGCGATTTTTACCCCTCGGTCCTCCTGCCATAGCGCCCGGTAATGCTGAAAAATAAACAACCGAGCGCTGATATTTTGTCCAAACCAGCGCCCGTTGATGATCGGGATGCTTGCCCAAGACATCAAATTTCGATTGACCGTACGATTTATTAAAAATTAAGCTCCTGGTAGACTGAAAGTAGCTCCTGGTTTTCAATAAATCCCATGATCCGGGCGCTACTTTTAAAAAAAAATTAGCTCCCGGTAAAAAAACTGTTATCTTGAGCCTTGGAGGGGTACCCCTTAAGGTGCTGTGTTTTCACTCACCCATGCATATATGTACAAAGGGTGAAATACTCTTCACCTTCAATGATTTTCACCATAATAAAATTCCATTGTTCTACTCTCTAAAACACTGCACTAGCACACATTTTGGTCATCATTCTGGTTTTTCACCCTTGAGAATTTTACCCAGTGAAATAGCTGAAGGTGGCTTAGATAGATCATGGACATCAGTCTGATAAGTCCATGGATAGATCTTGAATTCTTTATGATCTCTTAGGACATTTATTTTGCGTTTGAAGCTTGAAACTATTCGTCTCAATTTTTAAAATGTCATCCACAAAAAATTTAAATTTGTAACAATATGCATAAAGTTGGGGATTTGTTTCAAAACAGCCCTTGCATTTGTGTCAGTGTCACTCCACTTTATTGTTCTTTTCAGCCCCTTTTTGACAATTCATGTCAAGTCACCTCTCTCCATGTTTCTGAGATGCTACTTTTTAAAAGCCTTTTGCCTGAATGGAGGCTTTTTCTTACTCAAACCTTTCTGTGAACATATTATTATTTGACTCAAAATTTGCATGCCTTCAACAGGTTTTGCCCTAGTTACAATATTTGTTTTGCTGATCAGTACCAATAATGCATTTGTGATGTTTCAAGGAGATTGAGTCTCATAGGGTATTGACTCGATATTGAATTTTCCTATAATTACCTGAATCTGGGAAGATGGCTAATAACCATAACACAAGCAATTGTTGACATTTGCGCTGATGCCGATGAATATCCTTCACTTTCAAACGACACTTCATTGTTTTACCTGACTACCGTGACACACTTCTTACCACTTTCCACGCGGCTATTGGTTTTACCATATACAAAACAGATTTTTCAGAAATCTTTTTCTATTTTCAAAGTCTATCTCAAGGATTACTGAACCAATTCGAGGCATGTTTGTACTTATTTCAATGCATTTCTCTTGGTAAATCCAAATATGGTAATGAAATTCAATAATGTTGAAATTTTTTAAACATTTTGTGAAATTTTGAAATGTTGTCTGCAGACGCCTGCCGCGTGGAAAGTGTTAAGCACAACTTTGTGAGCCATCATTTTGTATTGCCACTCTTGAGAATATCACTCGGTGGAAATTATACCGTTAAATCCCTCAATGGAATCCGAGAAAATAGGACTTGCAAACACAAGAAATTTGACGGTGTTTGAAAAGCAGCGCAGGAGCTACAGAGGCAAACGCGCCGCACACTGTGTGTAACAGTATCGGCTGATGTGTTTGCTTGATTAGGGAACGAGAGGGTTAGCGATCAAGCCAACTGCACAGGGAATCTACACTTTTTATCAGATTGCCTGTGACATTTAGAGAAAAAAGATTGAAAGAATATATGGTATAGTCGGTTCACTGCAAGATGGAGATGAATTAAGGAATGAGATATTATACAACCGGTATGATATGGTCTTGATTTACAAAAATCAGTACAATTTGTGAAACCCAGATTGTATGAACTGTAAACTGAATTATGAAATGAAATACTATATGGGTAGGTTCTCAGATTGGGAGCAATTCTTGGATCAGGGGTAGTAGTTTCTTGGATGGTTCTTGATGTTATCATTTTCTCATTGCTATATTAAAATGATATCATGTTGATCATAGAACTGAAAAACACTTTCTTTTTTTTTAAAACCTAAAATTTTCACCAAAATCTGCAAAAATCAGGAATTTTGGTTTTTTCGACAGATTTTCGGCCAAATTATTTTTAAAAATAGTTGAAAAAAATGTTTTAACAGATTTTCAGCCAAAAAACGGCTGATTTTACATGATTTGAGAAAAAAATATTCTTAAAAAAAAATCTAAAAAAAATCAAAAAATTGCATAACTCTGGAATTGTTTATTCTACACCATGTTTAGTTTAAATTAAGTTTTGAAAGAAAAATGATGGTTTTGACAATTCAAGAAGAAATGTGTAAATATACATAGCCGCGTATTTGGGTTATTTTTTTAATGCATAACATATTTGTGTGCACAAAAAGCCCGCTTTGCCCCCAAAAGCACTTTTTTAATATCAGAGGGCACATTAGTGCTTTTAAAAAGCGCAAATTGATCTATCCCCATCTTACAGGAAAGGAGTTAAGAGAGGTATTCTGAACGGTCTATAGACAATTTGGACAGATTTGGGTCGATATGTCTGGTCTGTGAGAGATAGGCCTGACACTGAAGCCGGTCCTTTCAAATACAACGGTTACTTAGCTGTCATTAGAGCTGTTGCATTGTCAGAATCGTGGTATTATGTTGTGCACTGTTTCGGCAGTAATTTATATCAATCGCCTGCGGGGTTGGGGGGGGGGGGGGGTGGGGGAGGGTACTCAGATACTTTTTAGTAGGGATGCATGCGCTGCTGGCAAGATAAAATAAAAACATTGACCTCAAACCTAATACCAGTTTTTGAAGAAAAAACAAATTACCCAAGTTTAACCTGAGATCTGTAATTTCAACTAATGTCCAAAATTTTGAAATAAAATGGAAAAATGAATAATTTCTACTAATGATTTTCAGATGTCCGTAGCTACAATTAGTATGTCATGTGGCCAGTGATTGCAAGCTCTAAAATCATCATTGGCCAAATCAACATGAACGGTACCATAAGAGATAGCTTAATAGCCTTACAGGGGTTCTCAACCTGGGGGTCGTGACCCCTTAGGGGGTCGTTTGGGGTTTTCCAGGGGGTCATGAAAGGCTCATAAATATAGGTTTTGGGGAAACCGTGTGACATTTCGCTTTAAAAAAGCTTTGAAACACCCAAAAGAAACGTTCAAATATGCAAAATTTCCTGCTCGCTACGCTCGAATCCGAACTAAGCAGTTTCATTTATGCTATCCGGCTGGTGTTTTTATTCAATTTTTGTTTTGGGGGTCACAGTGCTGACCAGGAATGTCAAAAGGGGTCGTGGTGCAAAAAGGTTGAGAACCACTGCTTTAGCACAAAAAAAGCACCTTTTGCAACAACAACAAAAAACCCACTTTTTCACCCACAGCACATTTTCCCAAAAGTTGTCAGAAGTGTTTATTCTAGACATGTTTAGTTTGAATTCATTTTGAATGGAATTGATGGTTTTGATAATTAAATATAAGAAATGTGTAATAAACATGGAAAAGGGCAACATAGCTGCACATTTGGGTTTAGTTTGAAAACATATGGCATATTTTTATGCTAACAAAGTGCACTATGCCTCAAAAAGCATTTTATTCAAAATCAGGCAGCACATTTAGTGTTTTGAAAAAGGGCAAATTTCCTATCCCTGACCCTAGGTATCAGAAATGCAGAGAAAAATGGATTCATGCAGATTCAATTCCCACATAATAGAAATGCAAAATTGGATTAACCTTTGACCTTTCTGCTAGCCGGCCACCTGCTGGAGGCAGTCCAGGTGATGTACCAGGCACGCTAGTTACCATGGTAACCACATAATATATTGATGGGGTATGTAATTTATCTTATCAAGACATATCCATATGTCTTAATAAGAAAAATTACATACCACATCTTATAAAAGTAGTACCCATGGGTACTATACTTTTATGGAAATTCTGTCTTCAAAAATCTTAATTTTGTTAGCGAAAATTGTATTGGATCAGTTTGCATAAACCATAAAACTGAAAATGTTAGCATCTGTTTCAAAGATAATGTTGTTATCATCTGCGTGAACAAAAACCTGAAAAGCTTGAATCAGTGATAATGGTAGCTAGGGCCGATAGTCATGTGTCATCATTGAAAAAACCGGCACGAAGGCCTAGTATAAGACAAATTTACTAACAAAACTGAATCACACAATTACTTCATACAATGTACATTCATTTACAGTCTTAACTCTTGAGGACCTACAATGTACATTCTTTGCTATTAAAGAGAATGATTCGTTGAGCTAAATCAATGTCAAGGGTCACTGTTTCCTTCGTTGAGAATCCATGTTAAGGGTAGTTTTTGAAAGGGGATTCGCATGGATGATAACAACTTATATTATTAATGGCTCCTCCTACTCCATCCCTGCTGAAAAGTACAGGCATTTAAAAATGACAATTGACATCAACTTCACATCATTTTGTGAACAGCGACATGAATATTGCCAGCTGGACAGGTTCCTGTTCATATATATGTGCTCTTTTCCAGAAAGCGCCCTCTATTCATAATTTTTTTTAGAAAGTCGATTTTCTTGCAGATTTACATATCCGATCATAAATCATACATACATTCCAAGTTACAGAGCGATACGATTCCTAATTACCTCAAAATCATGGTTTTAGAGTGAATTTAGAGTGAAAAATATAAACTGTCGGAATCCCGACAGTTTATTTTCACTCTAAAACCATGATTTTGAAGTAATTAAGAATCGTATCGCCCTGTAACTTGGAATGTATGCATGATTTATGATCAGAAATGTAAATCTGCAAGAAAATCTGCTTTCAATTTTTTTTTCGATGTTGAGGGCGTTCCCTGGAAAGATCACATAATATACCTTTAATATTTGTGCCTGTAAATATGAGAAATATGAACAAAGCGTGAACAGACACCATTCAAAGAGGGAACAATACAAACCGGCAAACAATAACAAGTTACAAAGGGTCCCGTTTAAATGCATTGTTATTTTGTTCTTTTGCCTGTATTATCATTCCTTACTTGGATGTTGTCATTTCACACATGTTTAGTTATTTCTGCATTGTTGGTGTAGTGTCTACAGGGCGGTTCAAAAAAAGTTGACCAATTTTTGGCAGCCACTTTCAGAAATGATAAAATTAAGCATTTTGTTTGAATTTTTACTTCACCTGGGTGATGCCTTGGGTGTGTAAAAAATGCAATCTCATTTTTTTCTTACCCCTATATGACATGTAGGGGTGCAAATTGTGTTTTTTCCTTACCCCTAGTAATTGGGGTAAGGCTAAATTAAAAAAATAATTGTCTCAAAGCTCCCGCGCGCGTTAGTTTATTGATGCGCATTAGAAAAACAAAAATCTTATTTACTTATTTTTTTCAACAACAAAAAATCACAAAATTTCACAAATTTTTAAGATTTTCATTGATCACATCATTTTAAATACAAAAAGTCACTTTTACAAGGATTTTAATATTTTATATTTAAAATAAAAAAAACTTAAAAAAAGCCGCATTCCGCATTAGGTTTTGAATTGAGACAAAAGATTTTTTTAATTTAGCCTAAGGAAAATGCAATTTTGTTTTTTACTTGCCACTAGTGATGCCCATGGCCCTCATGCATTAAAGCTGCATTAGGCCAAAATCAAAAGAAATGGGTTAACTTTTTCTTTAAACCACCCTGTAGTGCAGTGTGAATCCTTTGCTTACTCATAGATGGTAATGGCTTGGTTTGTTCCCATTTCTTGTACAGTTTGAACCAACTTTTCTTCCATTCCAGCTCACAAACTTTAAACAAGACATGCTACTAGGTATCACTCACTATCCACCGCATGATTTTTTTCCTGAGTAGGGGGGGGGGGCACACAATTGTTTTGCATAGAAATGGAACTAACAGGCATTAACATTCAGCATCTCTTTTTAAACCACCTGCTTTCAGGCTTCTGTATGTGGTATTCAGATACAAATAATGGTTCAGTCGGGCCTGTAGAACAGGGGGTTTTGGTCACCTTAACTTGGCAAATACCTGGGGGGAGGGGGTACTTGCCTAATACGGTATACAGGGATGTGCCGCTCTAATGGGTCGCTTTTTTCAAAAAAATCCCTAAACATGGGGTATGATATAATGGGGTCAATTTTTACAAATGGTTCTATTTTTATGAAAATTTGGTATGTTTCGCGAAAATGTGGTCTATAATGAAGCAAAATCCTTAGAAATGGGTACCTTTTTTACAAAACCACCCTTAGAAATGTGTAGGGGTTTTGAATCTCCAGCCGCACCCCCACCCCCACCCAACCAAATCCCCCCCGGGAAAATAACTCATCTCTCTCTAGGTTTTGTACCCTTGGTGGTGTTCAGTTGATCTGGTTGGAAATTGTCCAGTGCTATAGCAGTAATGAGACCTATGGCTTCCTCAACTCAGGTTGAGGTGTTGGTATGAAGAGGTCAATTGGGGTCATGCAGTTTCTCACACATATTCTATTTCAACTGGGTTTTGGCAAATATATATTGTTTTAAAACTGGAAATCATGATATAGCCCACTCGTGATTGATTAAGAGATTCATAATTTGTTAACCTCTTAGGCAATTCAGGTATTTTTGCAAGAATGAATTTTTCCACTGCAAAATATTCTGTGACAATTGCTGACTCTAATTTGTACCAAACACCAAACCTTGTTTGGAATGAATAAATGATTTTTAAAGATTTTTGAAAGGGTTTACTTTCCCCACAAAATAATGGATGATTTTGACCACATTGCAAACATTTGGTCTTTTGGTGACACATTGTACAAATAGGGGTCGTTGGGTGGCAGATAACCTTTAAAAGTTGTTTTTTTAACAAATTAAACATGTAGTAAATTGAGTGCCCCCTTCACTTGTGGGAGTAAGGACTATGGACATTTCCAAGATGTACATAGCATGTCAAAATGGTGTCTCATTGGCCATGAATAATATAAAAATTGGACATAAAATAGTAATGATCATGTTCAGGAATCTTTAATGCATCATACATGTGTATGTAATCATCTCTTTCTTCTATCTATTTTGGAGCTTTTGTTATCAAATTATGGCAATAATTCAGGGTTCTAGCTACGGTGGGCGGCACTGGGCGGGGCCGCCCGGAACTGACAATATCTACCCAGCAAAAAAAAAAAAGTTAAAAAATCTTTTTTTCCTTCTTTTTTTGTTGTTTATTTTTTAACAATTTGTGGATAAAATCATTAAACTGCCTCATAAAACAAGAAATTATGTGGCAGGAACCCTCAAAGTGCATTAAAATACCCTAAAAAGACATTAAGAAGGCCTCTGGATCTCATGCCATGGCCATGGTCCACTGCACTTCATTTGCTACACTTTCTCCGCTCGCCGTCAGTAAATTTACCCGGCACTAAAATGGTCCTGGCTAGAACCCTGGGCAATATACAGGCATGTCAAATGTAGCTTTGGCTACTCTTCATGACCAGTGAACGCTCTGTTATTAGAATCGTCATTCAGTGTACAATTAAACATAATCAATGAAATTAATAATGATCTATCTACTAAATGATGATAGTTCGTTCAATTTAAACAAATCCATATTATCCATGATGAACAACAAAATATACTAATATAGATGTACATGTATTTTAAAGGTAGATGACCCGATCACATTTTCGTAACACAGAGTTATTTCAAACATACGGAGATGTTCATATCATATGAAAGCTCGTATTTTTCTCATCATCATACTGACATTTGACGGCCTAATTCGGTATAATGACAGAGAAATCGACGAAATAGCGTTGAATTACCGCGAATGGTGGTTACCACCGATATAGTTTGTGTACTACTCAATGGGTACAGTTCACAGCATCTTGTGCGTCTAAAATAAGAACCATAATAGCTATGCATCTCAAATTTTGGGAGACAACGTTTTTAAGGATGACCTTTCATGTAGAATAGAAAACTTCAAGTTGAAAATCGGAACATCTACCTTTAAACAATACATTGATTGATGTACATCCTATAAGTCATCATTGGAATCTCAAATGTAGTTTCTTCAGTTGAAAGTCCAATTCTTGTTCAAAAGTGGCCAAAGTGGAATTTGTACTCTTGTTAAAATTCAATTGATTAAATTTCAATTACTAATGGTGTGTCAAAAACAATGTCCCATGAGGCCTAATGAGACATGTCTTTGACACACCACTGCAGAAACATTTGGGTTACTTTTGGACCTTTTAAAGGCATATTATGTGATCTTTTCCAGGGAGCGCCCTCTATTCATGATTTTTTTAGAAAGTAGATTTTCTTGCAGATTTACATTTCGGATCATATAAATCATGAATATATTCCAAGTTACAGAGCGATACGATTGCTAATTACCTCAAAATCATGGTTTTAGAGTGAATTTAGAGTAAAAATAAGTTGTCGGCGCAAACCCCGACGGTTTATTTTCACTCTAACACATGATTTTTAAGTAATTAAGAATTGTATCGCCCTGTTACTTGGAATGTATGTACGATTTATGATCAGAAATGTAAATCTGCAAGAAAATCTGCTTTCAATTTTTTTTCAAGGATTGAGGGCGTTCCCTGGAAAAGATCGCATAATATGCCTTTAAATGTTGTGAGGTGCTGAAGAGTAGTGGGCGAATGGCAAAGACAGCTATAGATAGGTATTTTAAATAGATGATAATTTGGATTAGAATGGTGTTATAGGTTATAAAAGAAACAAGTTTTCTGCAGGTGGCCTAGAATAAGCCGATACTAAAATGCACCAATTACTTGCACTTTTGAAAATAAGGAAGCCGATACAAGCTTTTTTTTATTTTAAATTTTGCCTTTCAAAATGTCATTACTGTGAAACTCAATTCCAAAGTTTAATGCAAACCTGTGTCCTCAAAATGTGCCAATAGCTTGTTGAGACAATTATTTGATAGCTTTTCCCCCGAGTCATGTCGATACATGTAGCCAGTGACGGGAGCTTGGGCGAGGTTGTCAAAAACCTCTTCATATAGAACCTCTTCATGTAGAAGCTGATATGAATCAAGTGTACTTTAGGTCCTGGGCTTGCGTCAAAGAATACAGTGCTGTGTTATAACTACATTTTTGTTGTTGGCCTAAAGGATGTACTTTATTCCTGTACAGGGTGTCCCAGAATGATTTATACCGGGAGAGGTGTATTTATTCAGCTATATGATAATATTGTTTCCTGGTCAAAGTGCTTAATATGTTTCTAACATCTACAAATAATTTAGATTTCTGAGGAATTTTGAATTACTAAAAATCTAACATTTTTGACAGAAATTATGTATACTTTGCAAATACCACATAATGATTTTTTGTAATTTAGTGTGTTTGTCAACATAGTCAGACATTTATATTCCAGAAAGACGTTTAATATTTTCAAATCTAACACGTTGGTTCATCCGTTACAGCATTAATGGTTCGAAAAACTAAAAATGACACTAAAGACTGCAACGGGGTGTTGAGTCGCGCTTCTGTATCTATACTGATGAATTGGCTGACATTGGTAAATCATTTTTTTACTTCAAAACTAACTTTATAATTACAAAAAATGAAAATAATGAATAGTCAACGAGGGGAGGAAAATGCAACATGGATGGGAAACTGGAACATAGATTAACTAAATACAAGAATAAAGCTATGTATACGAACACAGATATTGCACCCTTGTACTTAAGGGGGCTGTGCACCTTCAGGTACAGCCTGCGTAAAACTGCCGTAACTTCTTTATTATTCATTTAATCCATATAAAAGTATCGATTTATTTGCAGAAAAGGGTTCAAGGAATCCAACCATGATCATGAAATTGACCATTTTGGGAGAAAAAATAAAATGGGTCCAAAAACGTGTTTTTTATAATTTTCTCCAAAATGGTCAATTTCATGATCATGGTTGGATTCATTGAACCCTTTCCTGCAAAAAATGTATACTTCTATCTAGATTAAATGAATAATGAAGAAGTTACGGCAGTTTAACGGAGGCTATACGAAGGTGCACATCCCCCTTAATTGATTGGCATAACCTGAGAATTATGTGACAATACTGATGAAGGGGAAACGTCCCTATTGCATCACTCCGATGTTGTTGTTTTACACTAACAGACTGACAGTGAATCATGCCAAAATTAATTTTAAAAATTATGACATTTTCTATGTGATTCGATCTGTGAAAACCCGCCACATGGTGGGAATTTTCATATTGGAGATATTTATATCATAAGAAAGCTGAAACTCTGCTGATTACAGAACTGTTTCGATAATACTTCTACGATCACTGCAAACAAAGTTATGAGTGAATGATGATTGCGATGTCATAAAAATCTACAAAACAAGAAATCATGAAAACAAGCCAAAACAGATACATATTTCAATAGAATAACATTATAAGGTTAAAAAAAAGTGACATAAGTCAGTTTTTGAAGTTGAAATTTCATAAAAAATGATGGCACAAAGTATTGGACATTGATTCTCTAAATAATTCTTTAAAAAAAACACTTTATTTTTTTTATTTTTTTTAAATTTTAAAATTTTACCCATAACCCCTAGTTCACAATTTTGCGACATCCGACGGGTTTTCACAGGTCGCATCACATATAAAATTAATCAAAAGAACATTCTTTTTATGTCAATTTCAAGTTTAGTCCTCTGATGTCAATAATAGAAGCCTAAACAGCAAACTATAATTTTACATGCTTGCAAGACAATAGAGAGAATCCACTTCACTCATGCGTGCCCGTAACAAAAGGTTCTCGTACCTGTAGTATTTGTTGTTCAGATCAATTCAATGCACGACGTTAAATACCAGTGTTACTGTTAAAAGAATGACCTACAGGGTGTCTCAGAAAAAATTACAACGCTCCGTTTCGTGAACGTAACTTCCAAAATTATAATCGGAACAGAAAAATTTAAACTGCAAAATAAAGTCCTATTAGTTGGCTATAATTGAGAGAAAATTTCATTCGATTCGGCTCAGTGGTTACGGAGAAATGAGCGATTACGTAAAGGTAGGTATAGAACCCTTCCATCCAAGTTTGCTCAAATTGAGTGATTCAGACAGCACACACAAGAAATTAATCGATACTTCTCTCGAAGATAATGATCATAACTTTTTTAATGTTCTCTGTTTGTCATTCTTCTTAATATGCCAGCTGCTAACCAAGTTCAACATAATATTGCACATGAAAGTTATCGTGGTAATTTTTCCACTAAGGTTTAAAACTTGATAAAAGTTGCAATTGTTGAAATTTTCTATCGCCTATTTTGCGCGATAATTCAATCTGTAATCACAATTGAGAATAAAATGATGGTAAGTTAGGTTATTTAAATAAAATTGCACACTGTCAATTATTCAACATAAAGTATTGCGCATATGTTGATAAAGGTTTCTTTTCCTCATATTTTCAACTTGGTCATATTAGAATATAACAAATCTTCATCTTAAGTTCTTTAAAACTTTGCCCAAAAGTTTATGGAGCAACAACAAAATGCTCATTGTCCAGCAGACCTGCCTTCCAATTGATATTGTATTGTTGTTGTATTGTTGTTGTATTGTGTTTATTATGAATGTCTCGATGGATTATTGCTAAGTACTCTAATGATTTGAAGAATTGCATTAATCAAGGTATTCAATGGTGCTATCTACATTATTTGAGAATAGAAAACCATACCTGCGCAAATGAAAATCAGTATATTACGCAAACTTGGATGGGAGGGTTCTTCACCTACCTCTATATAATCGCTAATTTGTCCGTAACCAGTGAGCTGAATTGACTGCGGTTTTTTTTAGATTATAGCCAACTAATTGGACTTAATCTTGCAGTTTAAATTTTTCTATTCTGATTATTATTTTGGAAGTTACGATCACGTAATGGAGCGTTGTAATTTTTTCTGAGACACCCTGTATATTTGCTGGGTGATTTAAAAGATCATCAACATGTGTTGGTCACAGATTTAGGTATCTGCGGTGTTGGTCTTTTTAAGATTTAAGAAATACATAAGAATTAACATGGAGTATTTCTTCATGAAAGGAGATTTTTAAATTATGTTTCCAAAAAATGTTCCTCTTTTCTGGTCCTTGCATACCGAATTGAGCCACTGTACCGCCACCCCTCGGATTCAAGCCAGTAAATTGCTAAGTGTCATAAATGGCCATCGGGCATCCTCCCGTGTAGTATATGATATTTTAATCAGTTATAGGGATGTTTCAAACAATATATATATGCATCAATGAAGTCGAGAGAGAATCCCAAAGGGGTTCCAGAAATAGACATCATACACTAATCCACTCATGTGAAATCGCAGCAATTTGTCTCACTCAGTAAATATTTGGAACAGATATACAACATTCTTTTGGAATAAAAAAGATGTAATCAAGATGTAATCAAAATCTCTCTTTCTCATACACTCTGTATGGGCAATAACTTAAACACGTAAGGCGAGGGAAAAACAACCCGTTTTACGGGCCCGACCGACCCATTTTTAGATATTTTTTTCTCAAATCATATAAAATCAGCCGTTTGTGGGCCGAAAATCTTTTGATTTTTTTTCTCACACAAAAAAAAGAAAAATGGCCGAAAATACATATTTGTAAAAAAATTCCAGATTTTGGCAGATTTTGGTGACATTTTAGGTTAAAAAAATACAAATACCACCGACTGACCTAACTTGACAGGCCGACCGCCCGTAAAACAGGGGTGTCGCCTAATGCACATTAACGCACACCACGGACCATGTTGAATTTCACGCCTCACAGCAATGCTCCTGGAGCTTTCCCGATGGTTCAAATGCAAGTGGTCCTCTTTTGATGTCCTTTCTTGGTTGATAGTCAATTAGTCATCAACCATATGTGACCCGTCACGTCAAAATGGACATGTTGGTGGCATGAGTCAATTATGAGTTATTGTCAGGACTTGAAAGAACACCTTTTAAGCTTAAAAATGATACCATGTTGAAGGTGATCAGACTTTTTAATCACAAGATATGAGTTGAAGAAGCATATTTTTTTCTATTATTTCCTTAATATTTCTCCGATTATATTGGCCTCTATCTCAAAACTGTGTTTGCCGACAACATGTCCTTTTTGACGCGACTGGTCACATATTACAATTGTGAACTAGCTGCCTCCCCCATTCGGTAAAGAATGTCTGAATACAGTCATAAAAAAAGTAACTTTACAGGTAATAAATGGGCTTCTAACTCTAAAAATATATATCTTATCTAAAAATATTGAATTATAAAGTTTTTGAGAAATTCATCTTCTTTAATATGATATATTGCACGCTAAGATCGGGTAATTATTGAAGTAATTGACACTCCAAAATGTAAGGTGAAGTCTGATTTTCATTTTCACATTTTTATTTTCTACACACGGACCCATCTACGGGTACTTTATCGATTACCGTTAGTGCAATTGGGGGATGCAATGGATCAATACGCCACACACACGCTACCTGTCATGCTCTCTCCCGTTTTGAAATGTAAAATGTGAAAATGAAATTGTGACTTATACCTTATATTTTGGATTGTCACTTTTCAATATTCAACCGATCCTAGCGTGCAATATCTCATATTGAAGAAGATGAACTTCTCAACAACCTTATGATTTAATATTTTTAGGTAGGATATATATTTTTGAGTTAAAAGTCCATTTGCTACCTGTATAGTTACTTTTTTTGATGACTGTATGCCTCAGCAATGCAATATTATATAACATTTTGCAATCCATACTCTATTTGCTATCTTCAGTAGATAGCAATCAGTGAATAAAAACAGACCAGTGCACATGGTGCAGTGCATATTATGCACCTTAACAGCTTCAAATGTTGTTATTGATCAGAAAAAGTGCACTTAATTGGTTTCAACTCAATTGTAAATAATTCTGCATTTTTGTTGGTACATTTATAATTACCAACACCGACCATGAAGAATTTTTTTTGTGATGTAGCGTCACCCAAACCTGTGAGAAAACCAAGCTCTCGATAAACCGACAGTTCCAAACTCAACCGACACGACTCAAATGTTGGGTGGGGGAGAGAAATTGCGCCCTAGGCCCCCCCCCCCCCCACCCCTGGCTACGCCACAGTAAAAAAAACCTGTATGGTCTAAATACAATACCATTGATTATATGGTTTGGATTTTATAATTAAAAACATATGTAAGAATTATTTCCTAATCTAATGTAGCATTGTATGCCCAATACAATAGGTTGCCATTTTCTTGGCAAAACTTGTCTCGCTGCTGTTACATTAACAGCCACATTAACAGCCACATTAACAGCGGAGATATATGGATACAAAACACCAGGGTTTTAGCACACATTTTGTTGTTGTTACATGCAGAAGGGTGACACTGTGTCCCACTTAATACCATCAATCATGACTGATGTCCAAATGGCCCAGGGAGTAGACAGTGGTAGGCCCATCGTCTCATAAGAGGAGATATACAGATTAATTAGCTAAATGTAGGATTTGACACCGGTAAGGCTCCCTAAGTGAGGCCAAATAAAAAATAATTGTTTGTTTCTGGTGACATCTTAAAAAAAATTTATGAAATTTAATGTAGGAATATTTTTCCAATTGGAATTATGGTGGGCTTTTTTCATTTCAAAAGAATGAGACAAAGAATTATGCTGTAATATATTTTTATTTTGTTGAACAATTTCTGTAACCATTATGTGAAACTACACTGCAAAAAGAAGCGTTTATATGTCTGATAACACTTAATAAACACTTCAACACGCTTATTGTTGTGTTTTACGTGTAAAGGTATAGGAGACATTGCATACGATAAATGTTTGCATAAACACTACTACACGTTTATAGAGGTAATTGTGTAATATTTATTAACACACCAACATGTTTATATCAGCAATAAGAAACATGTTGGGTGTTAATAATTATACAACAAATACATCTATAAACGTGTTGTAGTATTTATGCAAACGTTTATCGTATGCAATGCCTCATATACCTTTACATGTGAAACACAAAAATAAACGTGTTTAAGTGTTTATTAAGTGTTATCAGAAAAAGACACGTTTCTTTTTAATAAGCAGCATTTATTGAGCGCCTAATCAAAAGTGGTCAAAGCGCTGTACAAAATAGTAAAATCTTAAAATACACAAAAACACTATATCTTACTGCAACATATTATTATACTGTACAAAGTAAAAAGGGCCTATACATACACAAAATATGACAGCACAATATACAAAGCTAAAAACAGAATGGAATCCGTGAGGCGGGGGATTAATGCTTAGGAAACAGATGAAATTTGAGAGCCTTTTTGAACTTATGAATAGTAGAACAATTGCGGAGTGAGGCAGGTAGAGAGTTCCATAGACGTGGAGCAATCGCGTAGAAGGCTTTGTCTCCAAGAGCACGCTTAGTACGAGGGATTGTGAGAAGTAATTTGTCATCACCTGACCTCAGATTAGGTCTCTTTGGTATGTACGGAGTGAGAAAGTTTATCAGGTACATAGGAAGAAGTCCATGAAAACTTTTGAAGGTGAACAACATGACAGTTTTACAGTGTAAATAAATTACTATCCTGATTGTAGTTCTCTACACAGTTTCAGTTGGGACTGGTTTCCACCGGGAAAAATACCCTTTGCCCTCTGAGAAGATCCCAGATACGCCACTGTAAGTAACTGTGTTCATTCGTGAAAAAAACCTTAAACAGACAAAATGGATTACAATTTTGGATAGCGGGATATTTCTAAAGTTGGTATATATAGGAAACAAGACTTGGTTATTTGTTTGGCCTGTCCTGAGTAAACTGAGACCAGAAATGGCGGAATTATTTAAAAGGCTTGATGTATGGTGTAATCAATTTGAGACACATCACACCATTATCGTGGTTTACGTTAGGGAAATAGGCTGAGTCTGGTACCTGGGAGTAGCCTATCAGCGCGCATGGACGGTTTGATTCCTAAAGTTACATCATGCAGAAATTAAAGTCGATCATCCTTGTCTTTTGCCTGTTGAAAATCCAGACTTCATACACTGCGTATCAGCCCAAGTTGAGCTGAGAGGTGGAATAAACATGTGAACTATACTAGTTTAATCAGTTCCAAATTGGTGAGAAATGTTAGGGTTTTTTTGCGTAAAGTCGTTATATTAAACTATTTTTACAGAGGGTGCTCACCCTTTTTTACCACAACGCCTTGATGAAAACTACTTTTTCCAGTTTCATAAATTTCTCTTTATTTAGATTGGAGAAAATGCCCTCCAAAGTACACAATTTTAGGAGGAGGTTATTCCCAAAATGCCATGCATTTTCAAAAAGGCATATGCCCTTTTCCAGTAACTATAATGAGAATGATGATCATGCATACCTAATTTCAATATACACAAGCCACTTCTGCGAGTTATTGCCATGCAAACCCATAATGGTGGTCACTTTATGGCCTGGCAGAATCTTGTTAAAGGAATGGTCCCGCAAACACAACATTGAGCATTATTTGTTAGAAACATAATTATCGAGCCGAAGTTACTTAATTATATAGAACAAAACACCGTACTAGTCACAAAAATGAATAAAAACTGCCATCACTCAACATGCACTTTTTAAAATTCGCGGCGATTGAAAGTCCCGGTGTCGATGACGTCATGGGTATCGGTGCTCAAATTTGCGCGTGTGTATTGTACAACTATGACATCATCGACACTGGGACTTTTGATCGCCGCGAATTTTAAAAAGGGCATGTTGAGAGATTGCGGTTTTTATTTGTTTTTGTCATAAGTGTGGTGTTTTCTTCTATATCATTACAAAAGTTGGACTCGATAGTTATATTTCTAACATATAATGCACACTTTTATGCTTGCGGGACACCTCCTTTAAAGAATCCAATTTCCATGCTATCCCCAAATGATTTTGAACCACATCTATTCGTGATAAAGCTTCTCCAATAAAAGTTGCATAGGGAACTTGACAACTGCATCTCTTGCTCAAACGTTAGACCAAATTTGATAATTAATCCCTTCCTCCCTTTTCCAATCTCTTAGAAACATGCTATACTTTGGCCAATTCTAAATTGTCATGCACAGCTCTCACCATGGTTAACTCGGGGTGGAGGGGGGGGGGGGTGGTGCTCCAGTTTGATTTTCATAGGAACGGTACCACTGGATACTTAAAGTGAGTCTATCAAAATACCAACTCTCCTCAAATTAGAAAATTGGTCCAATTGCCACAGCAGATGCACATACATTGTACACATAGAAGACGTTTTAAAAGAAATGCTTCAAAAATAGATTGGACCTGCTTATGAATCTTTAAAAAAGGCAAGCATTACTTTTATGTACAGCCATTTTCAAATACATTATACAAACCTTGAAAACTTTGCAGATGAAGACAATTCTGAGTTTGTTATGTGTGCTCTCAGAGCATTCTCAAAGCTTTAAAATGACACCAAATTGATCAAAATTGATCCAGGAATTCAGTCAGATTTTTACAAGTGAAAATGACTCCTAAATTCTTATTATTTTCTTTAATTTTTCTGTCCGTTTTCACTATATCTTGAAAAACACACAGCCGCAATGTCCCCCCTTGGCCGCTTCACATATTTTGAATGACGCTCTTATCATAAAGACAAAATGTTCTGATGGCCAAAGAAGTCTTGAAGCTCGGTGAACTATGTGCACTCTGCCATTTGAATGACTACAATTTGCATTTTAGTTATGTTGTAAACAGTTGTCAACAGTCTGGTTTATGGATGAACGTCACATTCATGTGTCGTCTGCACATTTTGTTGGAGACATTTTGCAAACACTACATTCCCCTTGCTACTCATTAGATGAAAGAAGAGTATACATTATGTTTGTAATAAGCTACAGAGTATCCCAAAAACATTAACACTCGACTCAATGATTTTACAAAAAAAGAAAACAATCATGGGTACTTGACGTCGTCTGCACATTTTGTTGGAGACATTTTGCAAACACTACATTCCCCTTGCTATCATTAGATGAAAGAAGAGTATACATTATGTTTGTAATAAGCTACAGAGTATCCCAAAAACATTAACACTCGACTCAATGATTTTACAAAAAGCAAAAAAATTGCATGGGTACTTGACGTCACATGCATGTGTTGTCTGCACATTTTGTTGGAGACATTTTGCAGACACTCCATTCCCCCTTGCTACTCATTAGGTCGAAAGTAGAGTATACATGTCGTCTGTACATTTTGTTGGAGACATTTTGCTAACACTGCATTCCCCCTTGCTATCATTAGATGAAAGAAGAGTATACAATATGTGTGTAATAGGCTACAGAGTATCTCAAAAACATTAACACTCGATTCAATGATTTTACAAAAAGCAAAAAAAATTGCATGGGTACTTGACTTCACATGCATGTGTCGTCTGCATATTTTGATGGAGACATTTTGCGAACACTACATTCCCCTTGCTATCATTAGATGAAAGAAGAGTATACATTATGCGTGTAATAGGCTACAGAGTATCTCAAAAACATTAACACTCGACTCAATGATTTTACAAAAAGCAAAAAAATTGCATGGGTACTTAACGTTACATGCATGTGTCGTCTGCACATTTTGATGGAGACATTTTTGCAAACACTGCATTCCCCTAGCTACTCATCGGACGTACGAAGAGGATAAATTAGAGAATAAAGGTATTGTTTTTAGACCGTACCCGTCGGCGTCGTTGTTCTACTTAAAATAATACTATCGTCCGCATTTATGTCAGACAATATAACACGGGTACGGTCTAAAAACAATACCTTTATTCTCATTCTTAAACAATCATACTTTAGACATTTATCAAAGAAATAAGTACATTTTATTGTCCACATTTGACAACTTTTACCCCTGCTAGGATCGAATAGCCCACAAACATTCCATCCAATCACATGCGATGAGTAAACTATGTGTAAGCGTCGCAGCGCCGGCATAAACGCAGGAAAAGCGCTAAAGACGCACTGCAGAAGTGCGCGTTATGGAGCAAACCACGCATTGTGAAGGTCGGGCGCGCTGTTAAAACGTAAGCCCACCTCCCCGTGTTCTATTGTCTCATAGAGATGTCGCCGATTTCTCTGAGAACCAATGAGATTGCTTAAACTTTCTTAGCTGTTTAAGAATTATGCATATAATAGGCTACAGTGTCCTGAAAAAATAGCTGTAGTGGTAACAGGCAATAAAGATTTTTAATACACAGTTTCTGGTACATTCGCTAAAATTGTTTGTAGGTGCACACAGCACATACAAGTTAGAAAAGTGTGTTTGACACTTGACAGGATTTGAACCGCCTACTTTCATAAAACGTGCACGATGTTCTTGTCCATTGAGTTACAGTTATGAATTGCTATCTACTGTAGATAACAGTTTGGTGTGACATCTTACAAGTTACAGGTATGTTGATAAGGCATCGGAAAATAAAACACTGTCCTACAGGCCCAACAGAACAAAATTAAATTAAATTTTAAGACTTAAAAATGCTTTTTGAATTTACTTTTAATTTGAAGTTTTTTAAATGTTTAATAATTTTGAAAATTGAATTTGTTTTTGAACATTTCAAAATAGTTTTTAAATGTTTTTCTTGAAACCTGAGAGGTCAGTTTGCCTGTAGAACAGGGTATTTTTGTCACCTAAATCAAAAAGGTGTTTAATTGTCCTTCCCCACCAATCAACTGCTGAATTTTAAAGATCAGACTTGTTGTTAAAAAATAACGAAATAAAATATGTTACGTGTTTTGTGGTAAAATGGTTATGTTGAATGTGATACTCAAGAATATCTGATTTTTAAAAAAAAAATCTTGCCACGGTTAATAGATCTATGATATGAGCTATGTTGACACGGTGGTTAGGCCAAAAAAAAAAAAATGTTATATTGGCGTAACGGGCTGAACAAAAATAGGGTAGGTAGGTAGGGATTTTTTTTCTTTTTTTTTCTTTTTTTAGCAGCTGTTTTTGAACAATGTTAACCGAGTTTAAACATTCCCTATTGTTTGTTAGAAGTACCGTCGTACTTCGTTCGAGAAAAAACATTTATTTTTTTCATTTTTTTTATTTTTTAGGGTCGGTCGGTTGGGTTTTTTTTTTTTTTCACTGAAAAAAAAAAAAAAAGTGTAGGGTCGGGCGTATTTTTAGGGTCGGGCGGGTTACGCCAATATAACCAATTTTTTTTTTTGGCCTTACATGGAGACGTAACTTACAATAACAGCAATAAAAATTCCACATGCACTTGAGTTTGACACCTGTCGCCACGCCGCGAAACTTACGCCGATCATCAGTTTGTGTTAAAGGTAGATGTTCCGATTTTCAACTTGAAGTTTTCTATTCTACATGAAAGGTCATCCTTAAAAAAGTTGTGTTCCAAAGTTTGAGTTGCATAGCTCTAATGGTTCTTATTTTAGACGCACAAGATGCTGTGAACTGTACCCATTGAGTAGTACACAAACTATATCGGTGGTTACCACCATACGCGGTAATTCGACGTTATTTCATCGATTTCTCCGTAATTATACCGATTTAGGCCGTCAAATTACAGTATGATGATGAGAAAAATACGAGCTTTCATATGATATGAAAATCTCCGTACGTTTGAAATAATTTTGTGTTACGAAAATGTGATCGGGTCATCTACCTTTAAGTGTTGAATAGGCAGCTTTTTGTTTCATTGAACTTTGTATTAAAACCGTGCAAATCATGATGTGAAGAATCTCTAAAATCACTATCAATCTAAATGGTTCCTGGGAGTAATCGCATGCTGATGTTGTAATATTTCGGTATTGTAGTAACTTGTAGTATTGAAGTGAAAAAGGTTATATAAGGCAAAAAAAAAAGTTTTGTTGTCCTCCACAGCTTTCAGAGAGAAGGGGCGGGCGGGCGGATTTTTTTTTTTTTTAATTTTAAATTTTCTTTTACCAGCGGAAGCTCAAAGTTCAGCCAACAAGAAGTTGAAATCACTCTTAAGAGTCGCACATATATGTTGTAAACACTTAATTTAATATTCAATGCCATTTAAACTGTTTTAAAAAAATCTGAAAAAACAAACAAAATCGGAGCAGCCCTAAATCTGACGAGCGGGCGGTCGAGGACAACATAACAACAACAACAAAATTTGCCTAAGGCAACAACAAAAAGGGTGGTCTCAGAAACCCGTGCGCATTGGTATGTGAAATAGGCAATCCATTTTCTTCTTCCCCCCCCCCCCCTTATTTTGATGTTGTTCTCTGTAAGCTTGAATCAAACAACATGAAAAATACATGCATAATTTGGACACTGGTCAAATTAGACATGGCCGATAAAAGAAATCAACAACAAAAACTGCATACCTCATTGCCAATTCACTCTCTTAACAAAACTAAAATTGCACAGCACTTGGCATTTTTGCAAAATGTTTTTGAGCCATTTTTTTCATCTTCGCCTTATTCACATTAGAAATAAACTTTTATACACATCAAACTAACGCCCGATGTAGAGTGTAAGTTCCTCCACACTGTCAGCTATTCCATGGCGGAGCTACTCGGAGTGTATACTCCTGCTTACGTCTGCTAAAAAGCAGGAGTAAATCGACCGGTGTAAGGGGGAATAAGTTACGCCAGGCTTCATTCACACGGTCACTACTCCATCAGTTACGCAATCGCTAAGCCAAACCACCAATACTCTTCCTTATGCCGCTCTTACTCTCCCTCATGTGAATTTAGTTATGACGACTCAGTGGGGAATCCTGTCTACTGAAGATAGCAATTCATGAAGATACTATTTGGGGAATGCTGTCTACTAAAGATAGAAATTCATGGAGATACTAACTCTTGTGGTGAATGCTGTCTAATGAATGAAGATCAAGAAGATACTAACTATTTGGGGAATGCTGTCTACTGAAGATAGCAATTCATGAAGATACTAACTCTTGTGGTGAATGCTGTCTAATGAATGAAGTTAGAAATTCAAGAAGATACTAACTATTTGGGGAATGCTGTCTACTGGAGATAGCCAATAATGAAGATACTAACTATTTGGGGAATGCTGTCTACTAAAGAAAGCAATTTGTGAATTCGCTACGCATGCCACCGTCCACACACGGTCACTACTCCATCAGTTACGCGATCGCTATTCCAAACCACCCAACTCTTCCTTACGCCGCTCTGACTCTCCCTTGTGTAAACGTAGCTTTATTATATGTATTGAGAGCACCATGTCTGCGATCATCACAAAACCAGGTGCGTAGTAGTGGGTGTGTGTTTTTAATTGGGTGTGTAAATAATCATTGTAGTTGGGGTACTGATAATTCCTCGCTTAAAGAATATTATGAGCTATATTCCAATGCGGTTAAATATTAGTGTTTTTGCCATTATCGGAAAGCTCTTGTTTATATGGTCTAAATACGTGGCATATTATATGCTCAAATGTTTCAAATCATGTTCAAAAGCCCAGATTACCTGTTATGTTGGCTGTTTAACTATTCATATGGAGTATTGAAACTGTTATGTTATTCTACCTGAGGGTGTTCTACTTATGTGTGACAGTGTGGGTAATGGTAAGTCGGCGAGTGATGTGGTGGCGAGTTAAGGGCGAGTTACGGTTAGGACATGAGGTGAGTTACAGTTGGGACATGAGGCGAGTTATGGTTGTCCTAACCGTGACTCGCCTCTTGTCCTACCTGTAACTCGCCTCACATCCCAACCGTAACTCACCTTATATCCTAACTGTAACTCACAGTAACTCTCCACCACTTAACTCGCTATTTATCCATCCCTATAGGGCAACATGACAAATTTCAAAACAAACCCTTGCAGTTGGTTTTACTGATTTCAGGGAAGTTGAATTAATCTGAAAGGGGTCATAAAAACTAGAAAAAAGGTGCACATGGAAGGGGGGTGTTCCCCAATTATTATTGACGAAGGTTTGCCGCTGGAGGTTTCAAACCCTGACCCATATTTAGGTGTTTTTTTACCCTATAACCTCTAGACAGATTTGACTGTTTTTCGTGATTTTGGTGAACGCGACTCATGTTTATGGGTTACCCAGCACAAAATCAGACCCCATATTTAGGGTTTCTACTAGCAAAACATTGACCCATAGAGTGACACATCCCCATTTACTGTATGTACATAAATACCCCCCCCCCCCCCCCCCCCCGAGAGTCTACAGGGCAGACAACCTTTCTCATAGCAATGTCTAACATGAGGCCACTACAATACAATTTTCATTTGAAGAAAAAAAAGTTCTTTCGTCTGACTATATTGTTATCATAATTATAGTCTTATGCTTACGTTGGGTGTTGTGGTATTCCCTTTACTGACTTCACTGATAAACTACATTGCACTATGTATTATTCAGAACATAAAAGTTGAATATAATAATAAGACTCTCATGGATAACATATTTCCTTTGGGATGAGATCAATAAGATTTATTTCATAGAATTGTTGACATAAATTGAAGCACGGATTTACTGTATTGTTGTAATATTTTGCTTGATGAAAAAACAGTTGTTGTTCTCAATACCTTGATGTTTGGGAGAGCTGGATGCAGTTTTGTATACAGTGTTCAAAAAAGTAAGTTACTAGGTAAAAAATAAGCTCATAACTCTATAAAATATATGTCCAAGATATCAAATGACAAAATCATGGAATAATGTCACCTCTTCAATTTGAGATATTGTTCATGAAGATCGGTTAACAATTAAGAACAGTACGCCGAAAAGAATAAGACAATGTGCAATTTTCATTTTCACACTTGGGTTCTTAGAAGAAATGTCTTCATAATTTTATAATGTAATATTTGTATGCAGGACCTATACGCTACTTGCATGGTACAGATGGAACCAGTGATAGCAAGGCTCTCCCCTCGCCACGCTCTATCACGCCCTACTGCGTCCTGACAGTTTCACATAGGTTTGTGCATCACGTGACACGGTTTGGCATGCGCGCGCTGAGGGGAGAGCCTTGCTTTCATTCTGAAATGGCGATTGCGGGCAAGTAGTGTATAGTTTGGCGTTATGAGCATATATCTGGTAATGTACTTGAGGACTGTTTCTCAAATATTCCTTTACAAGTATGACATTAACAATGTGTGTTATTTAGGCGACGAAAAAACAAAACCCTGTTTTACGGGCGGACGGACCTGTTAAGTAGGGTCGGTCGGTCAGGTGGTTTTTTTTGTTTTTTTACCTAAAATGTCACAAAAATCTGCGACAAATTTTCGGCCAAAAAACGGCCGATTTTACATGATTTGAGAATAATGTATAAAATAAAAAATCGGAGGCATATCTGGAGAAAGAAGTGCATGCTTTGCAAACCAGATTTAGCGCTTCTATAAAAAGGACTGTCTCATTTTTGAATTGTTGTTATTTTATTTTATTTGTCTACTTATTTTTTGTGTGTAAACTTTATTGTCACTGTTTAAAAACCTTAAATCTTTACACTGAACACAATATTTTACAGTAAATGAATACATTAACTAGATCCTAGCCAATTGCATTTTTTATAAAACCTCATAATTTTTGATGGCCATTACTTTTATAGAAAATATAATTTCTTGATCGAACTCTTAGACTAACACATTTTTGGGCTCTAAGTGATGAAAAAAACCTGTTCCATGTCTGACTCATGTTTTTAGAATTTGAGAAAATATTTTGTTACTAATTTTTTTGGACAAAAATGTGAACATCTTGATTTTTGTTGTTGAAATGTTTGAAAATATTTGGAAAATTCACCACAGGTTTGAGGGACAGCCCCCCCCCCCCAAAAAAAAATGTGACTGACCAACCGACACTAAACCTGAGAGGTCAGTTAGCCCAAAGAACAGGTGTTTTTGGGGTTGCCTATAGCAAGTAATAACATACCATATTTTACTTGATTTAGCAATTTTTCCGCATGCATGATGATGATACAATCACTGTTAACAATTCGATTCTGTTATTATGACAATTGAAGTGTTGGCTGATTGGTATGTAATCATCATTTGTCATACTTATAACCAGACAGATAATGCTCATAAAATAACACTAGTACAAAAGGTATTACATCCATAATGGTTGCCATCAATCATCATAAAATTATCATCATAAAATGATGATTATTATCATCCAGCATCATTAAGGCATATCTGTAAAATTAAGGATGTGCTTTTGCTTAGCTTACACATTGGTGTAAGATTGGTTTGCAGAGTTCTTGGAATACAGGCTGTTATCAATGTTTATCAAAATATACTTAGAACGATTATGGTTTGATGTAATTATCTTATTAGTTTTATGTCTGCTTTAGGCCAAATAAAAATATATATAGTAGTTTCTTGTCCTTGCGCGCATCCGTTTTGGCTGCCGCATCAAGGAAGGTTTTTTTTAAATTTTTTTAATTTCATTTTAATTCTATTTTTTCATTGTTTTTTTCAAGAAATTTTCGAAAATCTGAGTCATTTTTACAATCTGCACATTTTCTCAATCGTGAAAATATTCTCTTTTGCAGTCTATGCACAGGTGGAGTAAATACTACCTTTGACGCTATTATAAATTCTGTGATAAGTCTATCCAAATGCATCAAATCCTCCTCCATCTTGGATTGGCAATTTTGAAGAAGAAAAATAAAAGGTGCCTGCATCCCCTTTTTTTTCTTAAAAAGTTCAGATGAGGAACAACCCAACCTTGTTTTTGCAGATGAGCAATACCCTTACATTGCTCCCAATTCAGGTTACTATCTGTCACCATTTTGTCCTCATTTCAGTTTTATGTCATGAAATCTCTATTTTGCTGCCATGGGTGGAAAAAATGTGGAACTCAAGAGCCTGGTTCCCGGGAAATGTTGATGTCAGAGGGACATTTTAGGTATAAAAATATAGAAATACATAAGCCTTTTGACAGGAACATTTCTTCATTAAGAAATTTTTTAAAAGTTACGTTTCCGGTAAATATGCCTTTTTTCTGGTCCTGTTTGCTGCTCTCCGTTCTTTTAGTTACATCTTTGATCTCCATTTTAGTTTGCTTCACGAAACTTGTTTCGCTCTGTATTTGGTGTGCTATATAACATGGATGTAGCAAATTTGTGCACTCTATTCAGTTTACTACCTGTAGCACCTGTAGCACTCATGTTGCAGAAAACTCTTTACGCTCTCCTTTCTGTTCAGCAAACTCAAAATCTCTATACTTCAAAAAACAAAAAAAGGTGATTAAACACCTGTGGGGTTTAGATCTTTAACTCTGCTTTACCGTTGGCTGATACATAGCCTGACCTATTTTCTACCGATATAATATAGTTCAACTCAGATGGAAAAGTAGATAAAGGATTAATATCATTGCATAGCAATAGAGGTTTGCAATATCCTTTGCACACCATCAATAAGGATTTTGACTTTAAGTATATCTGTTTTTTATTGGGTTGCTTCTTGTAAACACACACGTTGACATTATTTCTGGAAAGTAGAAGCGGAAGTGTCTGAACAATAACAAAAAGAAGCACTCCTATCCGAACATCGGTGATTTTTACAGTTTTATGAAATATGAAATCGGAGAGAAGAAAGTGCAATTGGGCGACAAAAAAGAAACTCTGTTCATACAGGCCCGGTCCACTCACTGTTTTAACACTCTCCATGTGGCAGACGGCTGCAGACGACATTCCAAAATTTCACAAAATGTTTCAAAAATGTCAAAATTATTGAATTTCATTACCATATTTGTAATCACCATGAAAGATACATTGAAATAAATACAAACATGCCTAGTATTGGTTCAGTAATCCTTGAGATAGACCTTGAAATTTGGGAAAGGTTTCTGAAAAATATGTTTTGACCGTGCAAATTTGGTTGACCTCAACTCCCCCTCCCCCCCCCCCCCCCCCTTACCTACTAACGTGAAATTCAGGAGGTGACTGCAAAAAAAAATTGGGGCTACCTTTTACTATTTTTTTGGTACGTCGAGGGAATTTCATTTAAGGCCAGGTGGGCCCCCCCACTCACAATATCCTGCGCATACCACTGATCACCACCTCCATCTCCATCAAAAGAATCCAGTATTTCTGAGTTGTTGATGGTGATTTTAGCGGATATCTTGAATAGAAACAGGCGGTGATATTTTAGACATAGTGGTGATAACTGTCCACTCGTCACATTGTGATGACTTTCTACGCACTATGCACACACAAAACTTTGAGGGCGCAGATTACTATTAAAGATGAGCGCATTATAGTGACTATTTTTTGCTAGGATATGCTTGCATTGTATGTATTTTAGGGGGAGCTCTGGCATCATCATCTATTGCTGCGTCACCACTGTTACCGGTTATTGGTAGTGATGGTAGAAATAATATGTTTAGGGGGCTGGCATTTTCTTCGGAAGGGGGGGGGGGGGGTCCCAAAAATGTGGATAGACCCAGACAATTTTTTCATGACCCCCCCTATCCAAGAGCTGCATATTTTTATGACCCCCCCTACCTTTTTTTTCTTCACGCAAGCATGCTTTGATAAATTTGTGACCCCCCCCCCCATTTTCAATGAAATAATTTTATGACCCCCCCTGTTTTCATGTCAAAAAAACTATGACCCCCCCCCCAGTATATTTGGGACCCACCCCCTTCTGAAGAAAATGCCAGCCCCCTTACTTTGCACAATCTTTGAGCAACGCCTGGCAAAGGGTCATGGCATATAATACTGTAAAAAGGGTAATTTTCACGGGATTATTTGTTTGCGCTTTGCCAAATTTGTACTCTTTTTGTATGTTTTACATTTGCGATATGTAGCGTGAAAATTTTGACTTTTACAGTAATATAGCATAATACAGGGGGGGGGATGTTGATTTTTCTATTATAGTAAATGAGTACGTTGGGATTGTTAATGATTGTTTGTAATTAGGAGTGTTTATACTGGGACTTCTATTCTATGATATTACAAAGTGGCAACGTCAACACTTGACTACCGAGATGAGTTATTGAGATTGCATTGATTAGATCAAACAAGTTCGTTTCATGCAGGCTGTAGGCAGTGGCATAGCCAGAGGGGGGAGCAAGGGGGGAAATTCCCCCCACCTCCCCCCCCCCCCCCCCCCCCCCTAATATTTGAACCCGCTGGTCATTTTTGGTTAAGATTGCCGACATTCGTTTTGGGACCAACCAATATCATCATTAGTCTAGGCTAAGTAGTGATAAAGCTTACTCATACATAGGTAACACCATAATTTCGGTTCATTTGACAAGGGTCATTAGTGTGCAAATGCTATTTCAATTTACAATAATAAACCTTGGAGATTAAAACATGGAATAACTGACTTTACAGACTCTCTATAATCTGTTGTGGGAATAATAAATTTTACAGGAAATAAATGTCAAAAATGTATACCAAAAAAATGATATCATTGATTGGACAAATCTGTGATATTAAATAAACATGGTTCCAAGGAAGAAAAAGGGGTTAAAGGAATACTATGTGATCTTTCTTTCATTTTTTTACACATTGTTTCCCTCTTATAGAGGCCCTGCATTATGACGTGGTTTACTGGAATCGCGGACTACTGAACTTTATAGGTTAAGAGTTACGGGTTCACCGTCATCGGACAATTAAACTTGTCCAACCGCGAACCCGTTAAACTCTTAACCTATATAATGATTGAATACCCGTTGTCGTCGTAAAAGCCTATCTTACAATTTATACTGAACTTTGTTCATCAAAACTATAAGAAGCTAAAACTCCCATATCATAATTATGCAAGGGTTACATCACTTTTAAAAATCCTGCCCCAAATTTAAAGATTTAAAACTGAATGGACTTGTGAAATCATAAATGTATTTTCTGTGAAAAACCATCACAGAACTTTACTATTAAATCTGCTTCCAATTTAAAGCATTTTTCAACATATTTGTTTAGTTGTTCATCATAGAGCATTCCATACTATTCTTTTCACTTGTGTACAGTTGGGATCATAGCCAGATACACAGTAACGGGTGTTAACACTGTGTCAAACCACAGAATTCTATACGAACAAGCAAAAAACACTCCGAAAATTAGTTGCCGTAGTCTGGTTTATTTAAAAATATTCAAACAACGATTTAAAAATATTCAAACAACGATTCGGAAGTAATTAGAAATGGGATCGCTCTGTAACTTAGAAGATATTTACGATTTATGATCAAAAATGCAAATCTGTAAAAAAATCTGTGTTTAAAGTAAAAATCAAGGATAGAGGGAAAAGATCGCATAATATGACTTTAATACTGTGGCATTCATACCATGTTTAGTAATTGAGATATTTAACAAAAGTTTGAGATCTGCATAATTCAATGATCATAGTCCTAGATTTAACATGACTCCCACAAAATGAATATGCTTGTAAGCATGAACTTTTTAGATGGACAAATTGCAACTGTTTTGATTTATAATGCATGGTAAACGTAATGGGAGTCTAGGCATGGTGCTACTGTTAGATTTTGTTGGATTTAGCAGGGTTTAAGGGTTATTGTTCATCTTGAATTCTGAAGTAAATCATATTTCAAAATAAAATCTTCAAAACTATTGCGCACCCCTTTAAAGTTAACCTGCAGGGTGTGTCTTTGAGTGAATGTGATATTGCGTAGTACATGCAATTACTTAACACTTTCCATGCAGACCAGATTTTTCAGAAACCCTTCTTAATTTTCAAAGCCATATCTCAAGGATTACTGAACTGATACTAGGCAGGTTTGTACTTATTTTAATGCATTACTCATGGTGATTCCAAATATGTTAATGAAATTCAATAATTTTGACATTTTTGAAACATATTGTGAAATATTTGAATGCGGTCTGCAGACCTGCCTGTCGCGTTGAAAGTGTTCAGTGAGGAAAAAAATATTGAAGCTGTCATCTTTTCCCTTCCGTGCAATGAAGCAAGGATGAAAAGCTGTCCTGAGCCTTATCTATAAGGCAAAAAAAAAAATTGTTATGTTGTCCTCGACCGCCCGCTCGTCATTTTAGGGCCGCTCCGATTTTTTTTTTTTTTTCAGATTTTTTTTATTTAAAAAATCTTTGTGTTTTTAAAAAAAAAAGGTGTATTTTTGTAAAAAAAAAAATCAGATTTTTTTCAGATTTTTTTCCAGATTTTTTTTTTTTTTTCAGATTTTTTTTCCAGATTTTTTTCAGATTTTTTAAAAAACAGTTTAAATGGCATTAATATTAAATTAAGTGTTTATAACATATATGTGCGGCTCTTAGAGTGATTTTAACTTCTTGTTGGCTGAACTTTGAGCTTCTGCTGGTAAAAGAAAATTTAAAAAAAATCAACAAAAAAAAAAAAATCCGCCCCTCCTCTCGGAAAGCTGTCGAGGACAACATAACATTTTTTTTTGTGGCCTTATTGATTACGAATGCCAAGGACTTTTCTTAGAATAGAACAAATCCCGATAAAACACACAAAAGCATATGTTATTATTGAGATAATTCTGTTGTTCCACTGCAAATTGAAAACAAACACACCGAACATCAACGATTAATGTTTTTTTCACCAATGCTGCAATAACATTGATCTTTTCTTTTTAATATACAAAATCAGTATACTCACCTGATGATGTATGGTGGTAAATCCATTAAGACACCTTCCTTTATTTGAGAAATGGGTTATTTGAATCTATTTATTTTTGATTTTGATTTGTGTTTTTTGTATGTTTTTAAGAGGAGGGATATGCAAACTTCCTTAGATGTTGTGATGAGTGTGGTAAAAATCTCTCTCAATTTTATTTTCATTTCATTTTCAATTTCTTTAAAACAAAATCTAAATGTTATGGACAAATATCGGAATGTATTCGTGACAATTTGAAAGGAAAATCCAGGTACTTTATGGGTTTACCGGCAGATAAATACACACTGTGCACATGCACTAGGAGTAGGAGACGGGTCTGATAGTTAGACATATTATGTGATGCGATATGTGAAAACCAGTCGCAAAATGTGAACTAGGGATTATGGATAAAAAGAATATTAAAAATATATATATTTAATTTTTTTATTAATAATGCTGTATTATAATATTATTATTATTGTTGACTATTTTATAATTAGATGTACTCCAGTCTGAAGATTGCCACCGCCCTGTGTGGTTGGTGTGCATGAAACTGCCAGTTACTATGTATAAATAATTCTTAATTTACTGCTTGTTTTCAACATATTACGCTCTTCTTAGGAATTGAGCACTTTTGATACGGGCAGTGCATCATTTTGATAATTTATTAATTTTTTTTAAAGATTTTTTTAAAGATTTTTTTTAAGAAAATAAAATTCCAATACTTTGTGTCATCATCTTATATGAAATTTCACCTTCAAAAACTTACTTAAGTCTATTGAATTATGTATCTTTTTTGGCCTGTTTTCATGATTTCTTGTTTTGTAGCTTTTTATGACATCACAATCATCATTCACTCATAACTTTCCAATATGATAAATGGTGGCTTTTCACAGATGCATCACATATGGTCCAGTTAAAAAAATGGGGTAAATATTAAAATATCTTGTCATTGAGTCAGACCTGATATTTTGGTATAAGTTGGGACCATCAAAGATCTAAAAACAAATGCTCATTTGTGATCCGTCACATCAAAGCATATCTCTTGGGGTCTTTAATCCAATGTCTGATTTTAACATCATCAAAACATGCAAAATTCAAGCTTTAAATTGATACCTCATAATTGAAATTTGGCCTTAAGAATCAGGAAATATGATTAAATAGAAGCTAAGCATTTCCTTTTAATTTCTTATATTTTCAAGACATTTTACTTCATATCTAGAAACTGGAAAAACCGACAAGAGGTATGTTTTAATGTGATGGGTCACAGTTTTACAACTTGAATCTAGACGTTTTCAGCGATACAGCCATTTTTTTGCATAGCTGTTTCTCCATGGAAACACGGTACAGCGCGTAATGGTTTTGTCCGCCCTTAGGCCCCCCAAAAAATTGTTATGTTGTCCTCGACCGCCCGCTCCGGATTTAGGGCCGCTCCAATTTATTTTTTTTCTATTTTTTTTTAAAAAATCAGATTGTTTTTTTGTTTTGTTTTCAGATTTTGTTTTTTTCCAGATTTTTTTCAGATTTTTTTTCTTCACTCCTCTCTGAAAGCTGTGGAGGACAACATAACAATTTTTTTTTTTGCCTTACCTAACGTGGATATTGCCAAAGCTTACATAATAAACTCTTATATTGCATGGTGGCACACTGAATGAAATTAATCAAGGGAGTTTATTGCAGTGATCATTGCCTTTATTACGCCCGGCATAACATCAAGTATTGGATGAGCAAGGAGTTCAACGATGTACAATAGACTGACGTAAGAGATACTTAAACATGGCCATAGGGGAAGTATAGCTCAGAAATAGTAATATGTGTGCATTTATGTGTAGTGCTTAAACATTCATCCAAAAATGTAACCTAACACTTTCCATGCGGCAGGCGTCTGCAGACGACATTCCAAAATTTCACAAAATGTTTCAAAAATGTCATAATTATTTAATTTCATTACCATATTTGGAATCACCATGAGAAATGCATTGAAAAAAGTACAAACATTCCTAGTATTGGTTCAGTAATCCTTGAGATAGACTTTGAATTTTGGGAAAGGTTTCTGAAAAATCTGTCTTGTATATGATAAAACTAATAGCCGCGTGGAAAGTGTTAACACTTTCCATGCGGCTATTGGGTTTACTGTATACAACAAGAGATTTCCCAGAAACCTATTTCAAGGATTACTGAACTAATACTAGGCATATTTGTACTTATTTTAATGCATTCCTGATCATAGTGATTCCAAATGTGGTAATGAATTTCAATAATTTTGACAGTTTTGAAACATTAAGTGACATTTTGGAATGTCATCTGCAGACGCCTGTCGCATGGAAAGAGTTAACAGGTAATAAATGTGCTTAATATATAACTCTAAAAGTACAAAGTCTACTTAAAAATATCAAATCATAAAGTTGTTGAGAAATTCCTCCTCTTAATTTGAGATTTTTATTTCGAGTTTTATTAAAAATATCGGCAGATTTTCCTTTTCTCAAACTTTTACATGACTCAGTTCTTCAAAAAAGGCTGCGCAATTGTTCTTTACACAACTACATCACTATTCACTTCAAATAGACAAAAAAACAATATCAGAAAGTGTCAACGGTTGCAAATAGTAAGAGTAAAATTTGACACTCAAACAAAAAAAATTGTAAAAAAAAAGAAAAAATGGAAGACAAAAAAACCAACCCCGTCGCCCGATTTTGAAGCCTTCGCAAGCTTTGAGACAAACCCTTTTTTTTTGGGGGGGGGGGGGGGGGGCATAAACAAACAAATTAACAAGATTTGCCACAAAGTATTTTTGTAAAATATATCATCATCTGCAAACTTGAAAATATTTATCTTAGATTCTGCATGATCTGTGGACAGTAAATTCAGAATAGGTCAAATATCATATTCCTATATAAAGTTGAGCTTTGAGAAGATGAATATTTACTTTTAAGCTTACTTTTGATTGATTTTGAATTCTTTCAATCGTTTTATTTATCAGTGCCCTAAATGAATAAGTATGGATTTATAGGCAATTATTGTCCAAACAATTTGCCTTGGCTCGTGGATATATAGGGGATAACAATAGAACAAATATTTATGCCACACAATTTGATCTACAGTGAATGAATACATAGTATTGTCAATTCACCTGCCATCTTCCATTCTAGTCCATCAAGTAAGGACCCTTTTAATTCTCAAATGAAATTGCACAAGAAGCGTTAACAGACACATAATCTAACTTTTTTCTATTTCTTTTAATACTGTAAAACACTAACATTTCACGGCATGAAAATATAACGAATTTGCAAAACACTGCCTTTTTGGTGGCATTTTAGTTTCACTAATTTGAATCATCTTGCTATGTTAACCTTTATATAAAATCTTAAGTAGTGGCATTTTAATTTGGCGAATAGAGGTCCTAGCGAAATTAAAATGCTAGTGAAATGTTGTTGCTCTCTCAAATTTAAAAGAGTGAAAATATGCTAAAAGGAGTGTTTTTTTACTCCTTTTTGGAATGGAGCGATATGAGTGACTACTACTTTTAGAGTGAAATTCGCTCTCCCAGATAGTGAACAAATTCACTCTCCCAAAAGAGTGAATTTGCATTGCTCACTGAATTACTAAGCCGCTGGTGTTGGTGAATTACCGCTTGAATCAGGGTGTGAGAGTGAGTCCTCATTTCAACATTTTTACATTTTTTGTAAATGCCAAAATGTCAGCCTTTAATTTTATTTTCAGCCCATATTTTGTTTTTTTACCCAGTTTTTCAAGACACCGTTTTTCCAGCGATTTTAATAATCTTCCTCATTTTGTGTGGCCTCTCACACCCCTTTTGAATAGAGTTTGAATGAAGGTACTCCCATTTCTGAGTAAAATTGTCACTCTTTCACATTTAGATAGAAAGTATTGATATCAAAGTGCCTCAGTCCCCACAATTACACATATCTATAGTAATACCAGGAGGGGGATATTGAACTTGTTTTTCTCATCCTGCAAAACAGCTAGGGGAACGAGAGCGGGTCGGGCACTCAACTTTTTGAACAGTTAATGTGCGGCACCAAGTTGTGTGTGTACGAGTAAACTGATCACTGCTAAATTTGGGGGTCTATCGAGCGGTTAAGAGCAGGGTTCTCAACATTATTTAATGGAGTGCCACAATTACAAGATAAAATGTACGATGAAGCGTCAAATGCACCTATTTTCTTACGTATTTCTTTATATGTTTGAGGAGTCCAAGCACCAATCACCATTACTCTAAGCGCCACATTTGGCGCATGCGCCGCCAGTTGAGAAGCAAGCCCTGGGCTGAGGCAACACAACAAATTTGTTAATTCTTGGCCTAAGGGATACATGGCTATTTATAAGAAGTGAAAGTCAGTGGTTGAGTGAAAAGCATCTATTTAGGAAGGACTACATTGGTATGAAACCCCTGGACCTTGTAAAGTACAGGTAGATCGGATGAACTACTGTAAAAGCTGACATTTTCACGGTGGTTTTATTTTCGCGCTTGGGCAACATTTTTTCCGCAAAAATGATATCACACGAAAATATTATTTTCAATATTCACGCAGTGAATTATGGTTTAGTCAGTTTTATTGTGGCATTCACACAGCAAGTATTTCGCCTGCGAAAAAAACAATTCGTGAAATGTCTATGAGGTCAAAATGCGCGAAAATATCTTTACGCAAACATATTGGCTTTTACAGAATGTAAAAATGCTTCTCAGCCTTGTTCTACTATGTAAACCCCTGCATATTATGTTAGGTTTTAAAACTATTTAATCAGGATCAAAAATAATCCCAAGTATTTTGCATTACTCATCAGTGGATTTGCAAATTCAAAGACTATTTTGCATCCAATTTATAAAGATGCCCAGGCATTGTAAATCTAATGTATTGAAGATTTGTCAAACTTTTAAAGGCTTTACACATACTTTAAAACACATCCAATTTCGCAACAACTTAATTTAGGGGCCATATCCAAATTCTCAGTGATTTTAAAGCATTTTTCTACCGATTTTACCCCGGTATTCCAACGAAATAGAACGAAATAACAATGCATTTCGTTGGAATACCGGGGTAAAATCGGTAGAAAAATGCTTTAAAATCACTGAGAGTTTGGATATGGCCCCTTAGCGAATTATTGTGGCAATTATAATTATTTTTTCAGGTTTTTTTTTCAGTTTTATTGTGGCAATTATAATTATTTCATGAATCTGTATCATCTGGCTAGATAATAACCATTGGTGAATAATATGTGACGCGATCAAGAGGAATGAGTCGGATGTCGACCCAGGTCGAAAATGAGTTTTTAATACAGTTTTAAAGAAGACACCTAGAGCTTTCAGAAACTGAAAACCCCATGTCGATACGACATTTTGTTCCAAAGTTATGTCAAATTGTATACATGAATTTCCATAAAAACTTATGTAAGCCGCCATTTTGAATTGTCCATATCTCAATTTGGGATTCCCCGACATCCGACTCATTCCTCTTGATCGCGTCACATATAATAAGTGGCAATTTAATTAATCGGACATCACCTCTAGCGAAATCAGCAACATTAAATTGCCAGCAAAAACGTAGTTGTTTTACAATATTATAGAAAAAAATACCAATTAACACCGCAATTATACATTTTATTCAAAAAGGAACACTTTCTCTGATCCTGCTACCATGCATATACAGAAGTATATGAAATTGTTATTCCCTAATTCAAATGAGCGCAATGCAAATCATAAGATATAAAATGCATGGCGCGCCTTCTTATCTTAAGGACCTTAAGAACCTGTTAAATACCACCTTTGAATGAGTAAGCATTTCAAAAATGTTTAGAAGGACAACACTAGTATTCAAATATAAAACTTAATACAACTTATATTTGAATTCTATTTATAGACTTAATGCGTTACGGTGTTTAAATACAAAATTCACATTGCTGAACAAAAACTTGATTTTTTTTCTTCTCTCTTTCTGCTCTTTGCTTGGTGGCATCAGACAAACTTACAGCGCCTTCACCTCATATTAAATTATTATTTCTTCAGGGAATAATTCGCTGTCTATAGTAGATAGCAAAGGAGAAAATGATCTTGGTTTTATTTCTATATATATAATCTTATGCATTATGTTATTGTACAAGTCTGAGGATAGGCCTATTTAATATTTTAGCAAAAAAAGGTAGATTTTGTTGTTGAATGCCTTGGATGCCAAAAATTGTCACAATTTAATTACAAATTGATTAGGCCAAAGCCAAACAAATAAAACCAAGTTTGTTTCCAGTAGTGCGCGCGCATTTCACTGAGACCCTTGATTCTTGCGCATAAAAAAAAAAAAATGATAATCCAAAATAGATGTGAAATCATCCAAAAGGTAAAGTGCTCAACCATCAAAAAATGTATAGAAATAACGGGGGGAAATATTGTTAGACGCCATCTTTTGTCGAAATTGTGTCCAACATGTTTAAAGATGGCTATTGGCCACATACAAAAACATGAAAGTGAAAATCTGCGGCGATTAGGGCCTATCACATTTTAGCGAGCATAAGAGTAACAAAAATGCACAGATAAATAAATAAATAAATCCATTTCAACTGAATCGCCACTATGAATTTGAGCATTTGACTTTCGCATTTGACTTTTCAGGCTTGCTACTGGAAACAAACTAGTTTTGGTTTTTTTGGCCTTACTCAAAATTATTTGTCAGGCCTAATTTGAAACGTTTTGTAGCCTACCGCCCCCTCTCCAGTCTCCTAATGTTGTCCATGTATCACTTACTTTATGTAATCAAAAGATGGATTGTCCAATACTTTGATTAACTGACTAGGCCTAAGTTGCATAGGTGTTTTATGATCTATATTTTATTCATGTGTAATGTGAAGAAATGTGCGATATGGATTCTTCTCTTGGGTAGAAACATTTACCAAATCAATGTGACATGACCATGTAAGGTGTGAAGATTTGCCAAGATGGGTGGTTGGAGGTTGGAGTTAGTGTAACCTTTTTGTAGCAGTGCGTCGTTCAGGGTATTGTTAGGTTGGGTTCATGACAAGAGGGGGAATGGCGGGGGGCACAGATATAAAAAAAAAAGATGTAATCATCAGTGTGAATGCACGCTCAAAAAGCTCCCTTAACACTTTCCACGTCTGCAGTCATCTGCAAACGACAGTTTCAAAAAAGGAGTTTCAAAATTGTCAAAATTATTGAATTTCATTACCATATTTGGAATCATACTGTGAGAATTGCATTACAACAAGTACACACATGCTTAGTATTGGTTCAGTAATTCCTGTGATAGATTTTAAAAGTTGGGAAAGGTTTCTGAAAAATCTGTTTTGTAATTATGGTAAAACTGCCGTGTGGAAATGTTAACATGGATTCTCAAAGCAGGAAAAAGTGACCCTTAACAGGGACTTAGTTCAAGCATCAAACACTTTGCAAAGGATATAGGTCCTCAAAACTGAGTTAAGACTGAAATGAATGTATGTCATTCAGTTTTGTTAGTAAATTTGTCTTATATAGTCCTAACCATTTTGGACTATTTGTACAATGATGAGTGGGAATTGATGACACATGACTATTTGCCCAAGTGCAGATTCAGGTTGAAAAATGCACCCTTATTATCGGAAATTGGCAATTTTGATACTCTTAGAACGGGCTCACACGTAAAAAGCACCCTTAATCTGCGTTTTTGTTCACACGGATGATTACAACATTATACCTGACTGCCTGGGGGAGGGGAGGGGGGGGGGGGGAATTATGTTGAAATTGACAATATCAGTTTCATTGCCATCAATCAATGTTGAATAACTGTTGTTGACTAAACATTGACATTTCTCAACACGAGGGAGAGTGATAGGGGGTGGTTAAGTTTGCAGTTGTTATCACATAAAAAACACCCTTTTTCCCAAGGATTATATTGATAATGATATAACAAGAGATGTCAAAATTTGGCTTGCTCTTTAGCTCTCTTTGGGCCTGGTGTCAGTGTGTCGTGTCCAAAGGTGGGGGCACCTCGGTTAAATTGCACCCATTTGGTTAAATTCGGGGATGTTAAGTTTCAAGACATCATTTTGGGGGATTCAATACCAAATTAGTTGAACAATAGCAAACTGGTTTTCAACGAACACATGAGCAAAATGGTGTGAAGTCATTTGGGTGAATAGAGATCCTGCCCCTCCCCTCCTCCCCCACCAGAACAATCCTGATAATGCTACTACCTGGTGTAGGGGGTCCAGGGCAGTAGCGTAGCCAGGGGCAGGGGTGGCAGACTGCCCCCCCCCCCCCCCCCCCCCGACACCTAAAATGGGGACGGAGAAGCTGAAAAATGGGGACGAGAAATTGTCCATGTAGTACATTTACTGTGCGATTTTCTTTGACTGTGCGATTTTTTTTGGACTGTGCGAAATTTGTTGACCTCACCCCCCCCCCCCACCACTTACGTGAAATTCACGAGGTAAGTGACTAGAAAAAAAATTGGGGCAACCTTTTACGAAAATTTTAGAAATCTTGCTAAAAAGAAAATAGGGACGATATTGATGTTTGCCCCGGGGTTTGCCCCCCCCCCCCCCCCGGAATGACAATGCTGGCTACGCGCCTGGTCCAGGGTGCAAAAGGAAATAAAGCCCCATTGAGATTCACACAATTTAGTTGCAGAAATATAAATCATGATTCATAGTCCTATACTGCAATCAGATAATATCGATATATCACACGCAATATCTGATCGCAGATGGCTGATTAAAAGATGGGACTTTTCCAATACTCTGATTGAATGTTTGTTATACAGACTATACGTTGTATTATGTTTATGATTCATATTTTATTCATGCGCAATGTAATGTGCGATACGTATTCTTCACTTGTAATAGAAACATTTACCAAATCAATGTGACATGACCATGTAAGTTGTGAAGATATGGTGAGGAAGTGTCAAGATGGGGGAGAGTTACTTTCACCTTTTTTGTCTCGCCTGATGTAATCAGAAAGAGACTATGTTATCACTATTTCTGTCCGGCGTATGGCGTCCGCCGTCCGCCGTCCGCCGTGTGCTAAGAAATACCTTTGTGACGCGATATCTGGAGATCCGTAAGGCCTATCGTGATGGGACTTGGTGGAGGGAAGGGGGGTGGTGCGTTCTGTTGCTGATTGATTTTTCAAGGTCATCGGGGGTCATACAAGGTCATCGGGGTCAAATATGCTTAAAACTTTTGAGACGCGTTGTGACGCGATATCTAGAGATCCGTAAGGCCTATCTTGATGGGACTTGATGTCAGGGAAGGGGGTGGGGTGTTCTTTTGCTGATTAGATTTTCAAGGTCATTGGAGGTCATTCAAGGTCATCGGGGTCAAATATGCGGTCAAATAAGATCCGTAAGGCCGATCTTGATGGGATTTGGTGGAGGGAAGGGGGTGGTGTGTTCTTTTTGCTGATTAAATTTTCAAGGTCATCGGAGGTCATTCAAGGTCATCGGGGGTCAAATATGGGGTCAAATAGATCAGTAAGGCCTATCTTGATGGGATTTGGTGGAGGGAAGAGGGATGGTGTGTTCTTTTTGTTGATTAAATTTTCAAGGTCACCAGAGGTCATCGGGTCAAATATGGGGTCAAATAGATCAGTAAGGCCCATATTGATGAGATTTGGTGGAGGGAAGGGGAGTGGTGTGTTCTTTTTGCTGAATAAATTTTCAAGGTCATCAGAGGTCATTCAAGGTCATCGGGGGTCAAATAAGATCCATAAGGCCTATCTTGATTGGATTTGGTGGAGGGAAGGGGGATGGTGTGTTCTTTTTGTTCTTAATTTTTCGGGGTCATCGGGGGTCAAATATGGGGTCAAATAGATCAGTAAGGCCTATCTTGATGGGATTTGGTGGACGGAAGAGGGATGGTGTGTTCTTTTTGTTGATTAATTTTTCGGGGGTCATTGGGGGTCAAATATGGGGTCAAATAGATCAGTAAGGCCTATCTTGATGGGATTTGGTGGAGGAAAGGGGGGCGGTGTGTTCTTTTTGTTGATTAATTTTTCGGGGTCATTGGGGGTCAAATATGGGGTCAAATAGATCAGTAAGGCCTATCTTGATGGGATTTGGTGGAGGGAAGGGGGGTGGTGTGTTCTTTTTGTTGATTAATTTTTCGGGGTCATCGGGGGTCAAATATGGGGTCAAATAGATCAGTAAGGCCTATCTTGATGGGATTTGGTGGACGGAAGAGGGATGATGGTGTGTTCTTTTTGTTGATTAATTTTTCGGGGTCATCGGGGGTCAAATAAAGGGTCAAATAGATCAGTAAGGCCTATCTTGATGGGATTTGGTGGACGGAAGAGGGATGGTGTGTTCTTTTTGTTGATTAATTTTTCGGGGTCATCGGGGTCAAATAGATCAGTAAGGCCTATCTTGATGGGATTTGGTGGACGGAAGAGGGATGGGGTGTTCTTTTTGTTGATTATTTTTTCGGGGTCATCGGGGGTCAAATATGGGGTCAAATAGATCAGTAAGGCCTATCTTGATGGGATTTGGTGGACGGAAGAGGGGTGGTGTGTTCTTTTTGTTGATTAATTTTTCGGGGTCATCGGGGGTCAAATATGGGGTCAAATAGATCAGTAAGGCCTATCTTGATGGGATTTGGTGGAGGGAAGGGGGGTGGTGTGTTCTTTTTGTTGATTAATTTTTCGGGGTCATCGGGGGTCAAATATGGGGTCAAATAGATCAGTAAGGCCTATCTTGATGGGATTTGGTGGACGGAAGAGGGATGGGGTGTTCTTTTTGTTGATTATTTTTTCGGGGTCATCAGGGGTCAAATATGGGGTCAAATAGATCAGTAAGGCCTATCTTGATGGGATTTGGTGGACGGAAGAGGGGTGGTGTGTTCTTTTTGTTGATTAATTTTTCGGGGTCATCGGGGGTCAAATATGGGGTCAAATAGATCAGTAAGGCCTATCTTGATGGGATTTGGTGGAGGGAAGGGGGGTGGTGTGTTCTTTTTGTTGATTAATTTTTCGGGGTCATCGGGGGTCAAATATGGGGTCAAATAGATCAGTAAGGCCTATCTTGATGGGATTTGGTGGACGGAAGAGGGATGGTGTGTTCTTTTTGTTGATTAATTTTTCGGGGTCATTGGGGGTCAAATAGATCAGTAAGGCCTATCTTGATGGGATTTGGTGGACGGAAGAGGGATGGTGTGTTCTTTTTGTTGATTAATTTTTCGGGGTCATCGGGGGTCAAATATGGGGTCAAATAGATCAGTAAGGCCTATCTTGATGGGATTTGGTGGACGGAAGAGGGATGGTGTGTTCTTTTTGTTGATTAATTTTTCGGGGGTCATCGGGGTCAAATAGATCAGTAAGGCCTATCTTGATGGGATTTGGTGGAGGGAAGGGGGGTGGGTGGTGTGTTCTTTTTGTTGATTAATTTTTCGGGGTCATCGGGGGTCAAATATGGGTCAAATAGAACAGTAAGGCCTATCTTGATGGGATTTGGTGGACGGAAGAGGGATGGTGTGTTCTTTTTGTTGATTAATTTTTCGGGGTCATCGGGGGTCAAATAGATCAGTAAGGCCTATCTTGATGGGATTTGGTGGAGGGAAGGGGGGTGGTGTGTTCTTTTGGTTGATTACTTTTTCGGGGTCATCAGGGGTCAAATATGGGGTCAAATAGATCAGTAAGGCCTATCTTGATGGGATTTGGTGGAGGGAAGGGGGGTGGTGTGTTCTTTTTGTTGATTAATTTTTCGGGGTCATCGGGGGTCAAATATGGGGTCAAATAGATCAGTAAGGCCTATCTTGATTGGATTTGGTGTAGGGAAGGGGGTGGTGTATTCTTTTTGCTGATTAAATTTTCAAGGTCATCGGAGGTCATTCAAGGTCATCTGGGGTCAAATAAGATCCGTAAGGCCTATCTTGATGGGATTTGGTGGATGGAAGAGGGATGGTGTGTTCTTTTTGTTGATTAATTTGTCGAGGTCATCAGAGGTCATCTGGGGTCAAATAAGATCCGTAAGGCCTATCTTGATGTGATTTGGTGGAGGGAAGGGGGTTGGTGTGTTCTTTTTGCTGATTAAATTTTCAAGGTCATCAGAGGTCATCTGGGGTCAAATAAGATCTGTAAGGCCTATCTTGATGTGATTTGGTGTAGGGAAGGGGGTTGGTGTGTTCTTTTTGTTGATTAAATTTTTCAAGGCATTACATCCCTTGCATTAACTACAATGCATACCTCTGTGACAGTGCTACATTGTATCATATGTTTCATCATCATTTCTTTCAAGTCACTTTTGATGAACAGGCGAGACGCGCCGTTCGAGAACCGCCTTGTGTAGCAGAGGTGCCACATCAGGGGCACAATGGGCCAACAACAAAAAAAGTTGACTTGTCTGGGTCGGACGGTCGGATTTTATTTTTTGTATTGATTTTTTAAAAATTTAAACAGGGAGATACTACACAAAAACACGTTTTAAAGATGATTTTTTTTTTTGATTTTTTTTTTGTTTTGATTTTGTTGATTTTTAAACAAGCAGATACTACTCAAAAACACGTTTTCATCTATTTTTTATTGTTAGGTACTTTCAATTTTTTATTTTTTTATTTTTTTATTTTTTATTTTTTTTACTTTGGAAAAAAAAATAGCGACCCTAGATTTCTGAAAATTCGGTCGGTCGGTCGGAAAGGGCAAGTCAACTTCTTTTTTTAGGGCCTATAGAGATTCCATTGGGGGAAGTTGGGGGAGAATTTGAAATTTGGGGATGACTGACTAGCTTGTAGCAAAAGTTGTTGAGACCCAATTTGGATACAGAGTCTGCTCCATTGCCCCTACACTGTTAAAACGCTGTTTAAAATTTTAAACAACCCCAAGTTAACCTGTAAATCGCTCAACGTTGTTTAATTTTAAACAATATTGCCCAAAATTTTAAACAAGTTGATTAAATTTTAAGCTACATTGTAAACAATGTTGAGCGATTCACTGGTTAACTTGTGGTTGTTTAACATTTTAAACGACGCTTTTAAAAATGCAGGGGGTCTGGAACAAAGACTTCAAAAGCTCTTTCAACAATTACACAAGTTAAGATCGGTAGAACCATGTACACTTTGTCTATGTTTGCTCCAAAGGGCTCTTAATTTTTTGAGAAATAAAATCTAATTTCGCATGTTATGAAGATGACCCTTTCTTGAACCTTCAAAAATGATTCTTGAAATGTTGAGTACCCTATGGGAACCATGAAAAGTTGTAGAGACAAAAAGGTTCTGTAAGGCATCTGAAAGAACCCAATTTGGTTCTGTTCAAGAACCATTGAGGGTATTTCTGAGAATTTTCTACATTTGCTACCTGTTAGGCCTAAACTGAAAAAATGTTTAGGGTTGGCGGTAAAAATAGGGTCGGTCAGGTTACGCCAATCAAACAAACAAAAATGTAGGCCTTACTTTAATTCCTTGCAATGTCATTCTTACAACCCTACCCCACCCCTTCCCCGCCCAGGGCCGTCAGAAGGGGGGTGCGTTGGGTGCGGACGCACCCCCCTTGAAAATCTCTTCTTTTTTTTAAATTCTTTTTTTAGGGTAACATGTTGTGTAATGAATGGAAAATGGGGTCAACGATGGCAAGATACATGAAAATTGTGTCCTAAATTCGCTGTAATGCTCAGAGCTTCCGGGGGCTTCGCCCCTGGACCCCCACCAGGGGCCCTAAGGCGGGCCCCTGGACCCCACCCGTTATTGGCTTCGCGCCAGAGGCGCTCGCATCGTCAGCGTGCTGCAGCACTAACACTCTGACGTCATACTACCACTTCCGGTAAAGAATCGTGAAAACGCACCCCCCTTTCCGGTAAAAAATCGTGAAAACGCACACCTCTTTCCGGTAAAAAATCGTGAAAACGCACCCCCTTGGGCAAAAGTTGCTGACGGCCCTGCCGCCCCACCCCTTCCCCACCCCACCCCCTCCTACTCCTCTCCTCCCCACCCAACCCTACCCCTCACCATCCCACCCCAAACCCATGGCAAGTGGTTATAAATGTTATAAAATTATATGTTATGTTAAGTGTTACTAGATGTTAACAAATCCATGAGTCCGCATTCAAACCTAAAACCTAATTGATTTTTTTCTTTTTTAAATTGATTGATTCAGGTAATTGATGGTAAACCCACACTTAATTAATTATTCAGTAAAGGCAACACAATGAGTTGGCTTTTTAATATCACAGTGTATAACAGAATATATTGAAATTAGATGCATTCGATCTGATGGGGAGGGCACTTAAGTATTAGAAGTGTAATTGTCCGTGTAATCAACATTCTGGAGTAATGGTCCAAGGGGTATTAGGTAATTGACATCTGAAAGAGGGTTATCTTGTGGACCCTCTTCTTCACCTTGTTTTTAAGACTTACATAAATATTTGTAAGCTCTTATTTTTCACCAAAATTTATTCAGAAGCTTAATATTTTAAAACCCAGCTCTTGCTGTAAAGCAGGGGTGGGCAACATGCGGCCCACTAGTGTTTTTTGTGTCCTGCGAGATATCTCTAGAAAGAAAAAAAAGAAGATTTTAAACAAATTGGTAATTTTTTGAGAAAACCTGTCCTTATTTTCAACTTTCCAATGCACCAAATGTCAATCACTGCTCTTATCTATCCTCCAGTCATTCTTACAAAAGCAAACAACATAAGGGCATACATATCATTTCATATCATATATAATACAACCCAATTCAAGTAAGATTTGCTGAGCGAAATCTTTGCTGAGGGTTGAAGATTGGTTTGTTCAATTTTGAGGGAAAGTTGTTTACATAAATATATTGTAAAGCAAGCTGGATTTATTTCTTAATATATTTGTATTGAACTCAAGTTACCTTACCTCAGGATACCTAACCCCCGATGAGGGGGGTGGGTACTCAAATTATTTTTAACGGGGAGTGGGTACTCAAATTATTTTTAACGGGGAGTGGTGGGGGCGGGAGGAGAGATGCCATTGGAGGTTTGAAATCCTGATTTGACTTTTTTCACACTATGGGACCCATGTTTTTTCAGCACATCATACCCAATGTTTAGGGATTTGTTGCAAAACAATACCCATTAGAGCTCCCCCCCCCCCCCCCCCCCCCCCCCCCCCCCGGACTTAACCCAGTAGGTTAGGTATCCATAATTAGGGTTAGGTTTAGGGTAAATACTCAAGATAAGGGTTTATTAGGTGACAAATCTATGCATATGTTTGGTTTCTTAGAGTGTTTCATGCAGGGGTTCATAAAACTTGTATATGATGACATCATAATGCCTGTTTTATCACTAGCTTTCTTTAACACTTTCCACGAGGCAGGCGTGTGCAGACGACATCTCCAAAATTTCACAAAATGTGTCAAAAATGTCAACATAATTGAATTTCATTAACCATTTTTGGAATGAGCATGAAAAATTCATTAAAATAAGTACAAAAATGCCTAGTATCGGTTTGGTATTCCTTGAATGAAAATTGGGAAAGGTTTCTGAAAAATATGTTTTTGTATGGTATACCAATAGCCGCCTGGAAAGTGTTAGTGCTGGACTGATTCCATCCAGTAATATTGCGTTGTGAATTTATATCATGAAAATGTAATTATTTATGGGTCATACAGTAATAATTCTGATGCCTCAAGCTCATGACAAAATGGTCATGCATGGTTATTCCACTTTTATGTTATAAAATATTGGGTCACATTATTAGAATATATTGCATTATAAGATAATACGCCATAGATATATATTGCGGCGTACAAATATTGCGTTGAAAATTATATCCTAACGTGTTATGAATGGTCCGTTCTTCCTCTTATTGCTAAGGCGGATATTGGTAGTGCGGCAGGCGGGTGTTTTATTTCTGTAGGGAGGACGGATTTCATCTATCCATTCATTGTAAACACATTACACTACGGATTGACTATAGTCCCACATGCCGCTTGTTTGCATCAATGCATGTTTACTGGATTTGTGTAGTATATAACACCAGTGACTTTTCAAATTCCAAGAACTGTGATCAGGGGGTGGGGGTACTCGGATTATTTTTTGACGGGGTACGGTGTGCTGCTGGAGGTTTGAAATCCTGAGAAGTGGCGTTTTTACCTCACAAAATGGGTGATTTGAATGTTTTTTACACAATTTGGGAGTTGGGCAATTGGGGATGCATGCGAAGGTTAGATAGTAGGTCGTATTGTTCCGATGGATCAATACGCCACACACACACACACACCCCTACTGACAAGAGGTACATTGCGGGAGTACACCCACAGTACACACACCCCTACACGTACAAACATACACTGTGGGCGTTTAAATTTGATGAAATCTGACAAAACCTGACCCTATGGGGGTATGAAAAAATACCCCCTTAAAACACACAATTTCGATGATAGGCTATACCCCCTCTAGAGGCCATTTTAAACCATCTGGCAACGTCTGCACTGTGAGGGTACGCCCACAGGGCGGGAAAACGCCCACAATGTAGCTTTATACTTGAATTCACGCCCACAATGTACCTCTTTTAAGAACACACCTACCAGTCATACTCTCCCCGTGTTGAAATGTCAAATGTGAGAATGAAATTGTGACTTTACCTTTCATTTTGGATTGTCACTTCTTCAATATTCAACCGATCCTAGCGTGCAACATCTCATATTAAAAAACTAAATTACTCAACAACTTTATGATTTAATATTTTTAGGTAGGATATATATTTTTAGAGTTAAAAGCCCATTTATTCCCTGTATAGTTACTTTTTTGATGACTGTATAATATAATGAACATTGATTGATTTGGTTTCACAATTGTAAATCTGCATGTTGAAAGATTTTGTCTTGAAAATCGTGCTATATTGAATAAAACAGTATATAGTGGTTGACATATTTATTTGTGAGCAGGAAAAGAAATCACAATTCAGGTTAAATTATAACCCATTAACACTTTCCATGCGGCTATCAGTTTTACCATTATACCGAATAGATTTTTTCTAAAACCATTCCCTACTTTCAAAGTCTATCTCAAGAATTACTGAACCAATACTAGGCATGTTTGTACTTATTTTAATGCATTTCTCATGGTGATTCCAAATGTGGAGATGAAATTCAATAATGCTGACATTTTTAAACATTTTGTGAAATCTTGGAACTGGCGTCTACAGAGACTGCCGCATGGAAAGTGTTTAAAAGTCATTCTGAAAAGATCCATAACCACTACTTTTGTCCATGTGGTTGCATATTAACTTCACTTGAACAAAACAAGTCCAATTCAAATCTCTAATTAAAACGACATTGCTCGCAAATAGACTTCTTTATAGTCGTATAATATTGAAAGTATCAACATTTTGATTGTTGACATTTCATGTCCGTGTACCCTTTTCATAATACTAATCCGATGTGCATTGTTTACTCAATGGCCTAAGAATAATGATGTCAAACAAAGAAATATCATTTCATGTTTGAAGGATTGTTTAATGTACACAATGTATTACTTTCATGTTGATAAAGCTCTCTGCTGACCTCTTTGAATTTATTAGTAAAGGTAAAATCATAGGGTAAATAGGATGAATTGTGAGGTAATTAAGTCAGACATTTTTGACCAACTTTAAGCTAATTTAAGTAATTATGACATTAAAATTCAATGTTTTTGATTGTTTGGGGGACAAAATGGGGTGGGGCTTGAGCTGACTAGGGGAAAATCTGGGGCGGCAAAGGTCGCGAACATATGCCCCCCCCCCCCCAGTGCCGCCACTGGCAATCATCCCCAATGTTATGTATTGTATATGATAAAATGATAATTAATGTTAATTATAAATGTATTAATTAATTAGTTTATCTAAATTTTCCTTAACACTTTCCACGCGGCAGGCGGCTGCAGACGACATTCCAACATTTCACAAAATGTTTAAAAAATGTCAAAATTATTGAATTTCATTACCATATTTGGAATCACCTTGAGAAATGCTTTAAAATAAGTACAAACATTCCTAGTATTTGTTCAGTAATTCTTGAGGTAGACCTTGAAAGTTGGGAAAGGTTTCTGACAAATCTGTTTTGTGTATGGTAAAAATAATAGCCGTGTGGAAAGTGTTAACAGCATTCACCAAATTGCACAAATCCAGTTTCAAAAATACAAACATTTTCAGCTTCTGAGAGATGAGGGGCCACCCCCTCAGACACCTCCTGTGCGCGCAATTGGCGCTAACGTGCCAACCAATTATCCCCCAACTGCCAGTAAAACAAATGTATGCCACTGACTAAACCTCAAGATCACAGACAGATGTGACTTGAGTTTTTTTGTCACATCAAAATATTTTGATATCAGACGAAAACACATATGTCTCTAAAATTTTAGGCGCAAAATATGTTCCATTTAGATGTTATAGGCCAAAATGAGGTGAATTACTGCCAGAGGTGGTTAACCACCCGACCAGTTTGTGTACTACTCAATGGGCAAATTTCATGTCATCTTGTGCTTCTAAAATAAGAATCATTGGAGTTATACAACTCGAACTTTGGAATATGACTATATATTTTAAGGATGACCCTTCATGTAGAATAGAAAACATAAAGTTCAAAATCAGGCCAGCAATCGGAACACCTACCTTTAAGATCTTCTCTGCAAATGGTCTTATTGTTCTTACTCTCAAATGGATTGCTATCATATTTATAGAATAACCAAAAAAACTACTCTCTAAATGTAAAAGAGTGGTTTTTAACTCTTTCAAGGAGTTAAACGCAGGACAACACGTTTTTGAGTGGAAAAAAACTCTAAAAGGAGTGAAAGGGGATTTTATATGACAATGTTCCACTCTATTGAGAGTGAAAAATTAACTTTCACACTCATGTTAGAGCGGAAATGTTCCACTCTAAAACGGGTTGTCCTGCGTTTCACTCCCTTCACTCCTTTTCGAGTGAATTTCCACTCTTTCCACTCATTTTACATTTAGAGAGTAGATCTAGTGAGTGATGTTATTGCAAGTTGACTTTAACAAGCAACAGTACCAAACTTTTTATACACCCTGTAGGTATAACAGTTTGTTTGACATGCAGCGCACCGTTCCACTTCGTTATTAATCTCGCGGCATATCGCTAAACAATAACTTTCAGTGTGCCGTTTCAAAGACAAACAATTTATCGGCAGTGGCTAAATGAAATTAGCGGAAAGTAAATTGCATTTTGTCGTGAAACCGGAGCCGGTTGAGGTATGTAGGAATCTTAGTGTTAGTTAGAGGAGTTCCTTTCCACTTGCGTTTCCGACGACGACGATGAAGGGTTTGACTCACAGCTTGACGATAATAAAGTGGCGCATTGGTTACATCAAGGTGTTTGGTGGCTGTAAAAAAAGAAGTTTGTATGGCCAAACCGTAAGAGTAGAAATTCTGGCATAGTTCTGGAATATCCTCAAATACACTTCTGTGAAACGTTAAAGTGTGAAAGGTATTCCAAAATTATTCCAAATTATTTTATTAAATTTCACAAGTTTTTTTTTAAATGCATGACATGTGCTCGAAAAGGTAAAGATGGAAGACATAGTCCCAATGTTTAAATTCAACAAGTAAAAATGTTCCAGTTATTCCAAATTAAAAAAAGATATGTGACAAAATAACCACTTTCAAATTATAATATTTCAAAGGTTTCTTTTGTATAAATCAGTGCTGAGTCTGTTTTGCAAAAATAAATTTGGAACTTTTTAAGATCTTATATTTAAGCAATATAAGGCAATTTCTTTTTTGTTAGTAAACATGCTATGGGAAATGCGGTGTCTTTAAACGTATTTTTTTACATAAGACGGGCTCCTTGAAATGTATATTATAAAACTACTATAGTAGAAACAAATCACATTTTGTTGAACTGTGTGTGAAACACAAATTTTAAAAGCTATGTGCGCGGTCTTCTGAGAGGTTTTGTTTTTCCCTGTTCTCTCTTATAATGAAGTTTGACTATCAGAAAAAACTTTCCTGAACTCATAAATCTATTTGACTGTATATTTCAGTAAAAAAAACCATCACAGAACTTTACTGGATAATAATGGAAATCTGCTTCCAATTTAAGGAATTTATAACATATTTGTTTTGATTTTCATCATAAAGCATTCCGTAGTGGTGTGTTTACTTGTGTTACAGTTACGGTTGTAACCGGAAACACTGTCAACTGCATTTACATGTGTCAAACCATGGAACTCTATTCACGGTCGAAAAAACCCACTCCAAAATTTTATTTTGAAGTAATTAGGAAGCGTATTGCTCTGCAACTTTTAAGATATTAGTTTCATGTTTATAAGTGTAATTTGGAAAAGAAGAAAAAAGGCATTTTAAGGGGAAAAAAATCGAAGATTGAGAGCGTTCCATAACAAAGATGACATAATATGCCTTTAAATATGCCCATTCAGGTTGTTATAAACTGAATTCCTGTGATTTGAAGCTCTATTTTTTATTAGACTGTACATTCATCTTTCAAGCAAAACACCTAGCAATTGTAACATATGAATCAGTCAGATGGGCCTGTACACTGCACATTTTTGAGAACACTGGCGTAATATAGTGTCAGGTGTTCAAAATCATCTGACGTGTCAGGTGTTCAAAATCAGAGGTTTTGAACACTCCGGACACTTAAAAAAAATGTAACACCGTTTGAACACCTAAGACGTGTTCAAAATTGATTTTTTTTTTTTGTATTGGAAAAATCTTCTAGTCAAACTTACACAATTTTGACTTTTTATTGCTGTTTGGGGGTGAAAGCAACCCTTTAGACAAAATGACCAATAAATATTGCAAAATAAACCTTTTGGATTTTAAGAACACGTGTCAGGTGTTAAAAAGATGTTCAAAATTGAACATCAACTTTCAAATTTAGAACACTTATATTCCATTTGTTCAGAATATGAGTGTTCGAAATTAGCACACTAGTGTTCTAAGGCAGTGTTTTTGAACACCTCGGACGCGTCAGAACAATGTTCGGACGCGTCCGAGGTGTCCGATGTGTTCAAAATATGAGTGCCACGATGAACACTAATGTTCATAATAGCTAGTATGGAACACCTGATAGAACCTATGTGTTAAAAAAAAAAAAAAGGGCAATTGATATTATGTTAATTAAACTGCACAAACTTACACAATTTTGACTTTTTATTGCTGTTTGGGGGTGGAGGCAACTCTTTAAACCGAAATGACCGATAAATATTGCAAAATAAACCTTTTGGACACTCAGGTGGTAAAAAAGGTGTTACATGATGAACACGTCCGAGGTGTTCTTTTCAATTTGCAGTGTAGAACAGGGTTTTGTCTTTGCCTTAATACGACGAAAAAAGCCACCTGTTCTACGGGCAAACGGACTTCTCAGGTTAGGTCGGTCAGTCAGGCTGGGTTTTTTTTGTCGACAAAAATGTCAGGCATAAATTTGAACAATTTTTGAAATAAAAAAAATAAAAAATCATTTTTTTTCCAAAAACAAATCGAATTTGTTCTAACATTGTACTAAATGTTTCCAAATTTGCCTGTAGAACAGGGGTTCCCCCGACTGCCTTAACCACATATTTTTAAATTTATTGAAGACAATTTCTGTCGGATATAGTGTGATCAAAAATTGATGGAATTGGCTATCTAAAGTTTAAGACGTGATGAGTGCACGCACATACAGCGTGATGGCACGTCGATTCATCAAAGAATTAGCACCTCTGTGTTATATTTTCTGGCTTGATAAATTAGTTACCCGCGCAGTTTTTAATTTCATGGCACACAATTTTTCGTCGGAGGCAGACAGATCCAAAACTATAGAATGACTGTAAAAGTGGAAATTTTCGCGCAATATATATTTTTGCGCTTTTCGCTTTAGAATGAGCTCCCGCGAAAATAATAACACATGGATGTATTTCTTTTGCATATAGATCTATGTGACAAAGGTACAAGTCGTGAATTTAAAAACACAAAACGGTTAAAAATTGGCAAAGTGTAAACAAATAAATCGCGCAAAAATTACCACTTTATGGTGTTGTTTAGAGGTGATTATTGCACGTACAACCTGATGGCACAACAATTCATTTCATAGAATTAACAACTTGATGTTGTACCATCTTACTTGGTAAATTAGTTAATGCGCAGTTTTTAATTGATCTCACACAATTTGTCATCAAAGGTAGACGGATCCAATGGTATGGAATTAATCATAAATATGGTCTTGTTTAGAGGTGATAAATGCATGTACAGCCTGATGGCACAATCAATTTCATAGTAATAACACTTTCCACGTGGCTATTGGTTTTACTATACATGTATACAAAACATATTTTATCAGAAACCTTTCCCAACTTTCAAGGTCTGTCTCAAGGATTACTGAACCAAAACCAGGCATGTTTGTACTTATTCTAATGCATTTCTCATGCTGATTCCAAATATGGTAATGACATTCAATAGTGTTGACATTTTTGAAACATTTTGTGACCTTTTGGAACATCATCTGCAGATGCATGCCGCATGGGAAGTGTTAACAGCTTGATGTCGTACCATCTGACTTGGTAAATTAGTTAGCGGCGCAGTTTTTAATTGATCGAACACAATTTTTAGTCACAGGTATAGACAGATCCAAAGGTATGGAATTAACATAGTCTTGTTCAGAGGTGATAGATGCATGTATAGCGTGAGGATGGCACAATAATTCATCAATTGGAAGAACTTAACACTTTCCACACGGCTAATATTTTACCATACACAAAACAGATTGTTCAGAAACCTTTCCAAATTTTCAAAGTCTATCTCAAGGGTTACTGAACCAATACTAGGAATGTTTGTACTTAAATTAATGCATTTCTCAAGGAGATTCCGATTATGGTGATGAGATTCAATAATGTTGATATTTTTAAAACATTTTTGAAATTTTGGAATGTCGTCTGCAGCCGCCTGCCGCGTGAAAAGTGTTAATATGAGATGGAATGTTAAGATGGAAGTTCAAAGTGCGACAGACGCTCGACACCTGATTTGTCATTTTTCTCGGTTAAATTTACATCAAAATGTTACACCTTTAAAGGGGCATTGAGAGATACGTATGGTAGTGCGCCCTCAATTATCCTGGAAATCAGTTTTTTTGCATCAAAGTAATACTTAGGCATATACTAACTACCATCTGAAACAGTTTACCAACATTCGCCGTTTATCATATAAAATTTCATGATTTTCTTAGTTTCGATATGATCACTCAGGTGCTGAATTCGGAAGTTATGCATCGTTTAACTCACGAACTTTCGCTGCAAATCTCAACCCGGAAGTGCCGTATTTTGTTTATTTTGGCATGAAGGCGATGTCGGAATTGTATGACATTTTGGATTTGGGCTATGTTGATGATTATCTTTACGTTATTTGCTCATTTAGTATATCGATACATCTCTCAATGCCCCTTTAAGTAATTTATATTGATTGTCTTGCTAACATGTGTTAAGGGGGCAAGTTTTTAATTTGTAAAAGTCTAAAATTCCAAATTGGGTCGACATGGTTATCATGTACATAGAATCAGGGTTTTCCCCTTATAAATTATGGCGGTAATTTGAGCTTATTGCTCGCAATTTATGTCTGACTGAGTTTGATAACGAATGATAAAATTGGCAGTCTGCATTCAAGAATTGATGAGTGCAGGGGTGTACACACATTTAAAAATATACATTTTGCGAAATTTTGGAATGTCATCCGCAGCCGCCTGCCGCATGGAAAGGTTTTAGTTCGTACACTCCCTCGTCTTTCTATGTCATCTGAAGTAGGGAAGTGACATCGATTTGTCAGAAATCGCATAATTAAATTGTGCGCATATAGTCAATTTGTATTCCATGGAACAGTGACATTACTGTGTCATTCACTGATTTACAGTACGCATTAAAGCACTGTCGTATAGACCATGTCACATCTTGTTGATCAACAATGTTAAGTGCCCGGTTCCATTCCATGCATGGGGGGAACTTACATTGACTGCTGTTGTTACAGATGACTGGTTTGGTTTAGTGTATAGTTTATAATGGACACCCCTTTCCGAATGCTGTGACGTTACAGGTGACATCATCTGTTCTATACACAGTGTGTATTACACACATGTAAAAAGGTGGCCGGAATATACGTGTGTACAAAAGTTGCACCTGTAAAATTGCGTCACTGTTCAGAGGAAATGAAATAGACTCTAGATAGCATCTGCATCTGCGCGGTCAAAGAGGAATGGCAGCGTGGGTGCAGAAATAAGAAATTTTAACCATCATAACATGTGGTTAGTAATCAAGAAATGAAACGAACACTGAAGGGTGGGCGAAAACATGCGGTTAGTAATCAAGAAATGAAACGAACACTGACGGATGGACGAAAAAGTCAAAGTTATAAAGTCAGCTGAGGGCTTTGACCGTTTAATTATCCCTATAAAGCGTGATGCTAGCTGTTCAAGTGCCCTTTTAAGAGTGGGATTGGTTGATGATGCAAGTTTAAATGTTAGCATTTCACTGATACTTGCATCATTATTTGGGTGGATTTAATTTCCAGATTACAGATTAAGGTGACAAAAAAATCACCTGTTCTATGGGCGAACAGACTTTTCAATTAGAGTCGGTCGGTCAAGCGGGTTTTTTTGTTTGTTTTTTTATAACACTTTTGTTGTATTGTTTTTTTAGGGGGTGGGGATTTCCAATTTTTTTAAACAAAAATCAAACATTTTTTTAAAATGAAGTTTCGCTCGTCATAGATTTTTTTTAAATTAAGTTTCGCTCGTCATATATTCTGCTAGAATCATGCTTATAGGCCATCATCAATTGTGATTATTTACTCATGTATTTCGGCTGCTAGAGGCTTTCAATAAAGACTTTGTATACATAATAGCTCGTTCGTCTGGTATCCATGTAAGCACAGTCCCTGTAGCCTAGTGGAGTAACCAATCGCCGCGATAGCGAGAGGGACCGGGTTCGAGGCTGTGTATTTTTAAGGTCTTTGTTAATTTAATTCTCGCCAGTTTGTCCGAGCGCCGCGATAGCGAGAGGGACCGGGTTCGAGGCTGTGTATTTTTAAGGTCTTTGTTAATTTAATTCTCGCCAGTTTGTCCGAGTCTATATATATATATATATTTTTTTTTTAAATTCAAAAAATGTTAACAACAAAATCTAAATATTTGTAAAAAATTGCAAAAAAACACAATATTTTCTACAACAAATAAATTGAAAATTAAAAAAAAACGTTGGTCGGGCACGTAGAACAGGCCCTTCCCCCGTCGACCAATGACATAACATCAAAGCTTAAACTGTCATCAATATGGTCTTAAACAAGAAACTAACAAGCCCTGAAGTATGGATGGAAAAGTCAATAAACATGCAAGGGATCTGAAATGTATATTTCAAAGTCCCACTTACATAGTAAAACAACTGAGGGCTTTGACCGTTCGAGTATCCCGAAAGTGTTTTGATCGAGTGCTCCTAAAGTGTGATGCTTTCGAAAAAGCACCCATTTTTCAAAAACATGCCGATGCGGCTGCCATTGTGGGGCGAAGAAGGCCTCTTACATCACTTTTTCAGATAGAGTGCATAGCGCAAGTCAGGGATGAGTGATATCCCTGAAACAAAGGGGAATCAATCGTGGGTTAACAAACCATCATTTTGCAGTTGCAGGCCATTATATGAGGTATGGTAAATCAGGAAAGGGTACAGAGATATCACTTATTCTCAGCTTACTTTAAGGTGACGAAAAAACCCTCTATGTTTTAAGGACAAACGGACCTCTGAGTAGAGTTGGTTGGCCAGGTTTTTTTCCCCAAAACATTCCGGGACATTTTGGTCAATTTGTAACAATTTTCTTGAAAATTTTCAAATATTTAAAAAACAAAATGTCATAATTTAAAAAGTTGAAGAGGTATTTGAATGGGGTTTTCTGTTTTCAATGTGATTTGATAATGTCATTCAGGTGAAAATAACGATTGTTTAGTAAAGTGGTTTTTGAAAATTGGTCGAAACATTTATGTTCCAAAAGGAACATCAACTCCACTAGTTTCCGAAAATAAAGAATGAATAGGAAATACAGTGAAAATCAAAAAATGAAATCAAACCTGTTTTTAAGCTTACACGTATGGTATCTTTCATATGACAGAAAATTAGCATAATTAAAGAAGTGCAACATCCTTAATTTAAAAAACTTTGCTTTTCTCCTATTTCACTTATATGGAGTTGATCCCTTATGGAACATAGCTCTTCATTTAATTATACAAAACTGATTTTTCAAAAACCTTTCCCAATTTTCAACGTCTATCTCAAGATTTACTGAACCAATATTAGGCATATTTGTACTTATTTCCATGCATTTTACATGGTGATTCCAAATATGGTAATGAAATGCAACAATTTTGACATTTCTTGAAACATTTTGTGAAATTTTGGAATGTTGTCTGCAAGCGCCTGCCGCATGGAAAGTGTTAAATCTGACCCAATGATTATAGTTAAAGATCAAATCAAGTAAGATAGCTATAACAGACCAGATATTTATTCCGTGCCTCTAAAAAATTGTATTTCGATACAAAATCTGTATCAAATTTGTGTTAAAAATATAATTCCTTTTGTCTACATACAAACTTATAAACTTCAAATCTTATTTTTCTCAAAACTGTTATTATATTTTTGATTTTTTTCTTTCTCCTACATGTATGGTCTTCAATTACCAAGTATTGCCTATAATAAAAGCTCACCCCTGCAAGTACTGTAAACATGGACATTTTCGTGCTACATTAATGTTTGCGCTTTTCGTGCTCCTAGCAGCTACCGCGAAAATAAAAACATGCAAACATATTTATTTTGTGTATAAGTCTATGTAATGAACTTTCAAATCGCGAATTTAAAAACACACAAAATTGTTGAAAGTCGGCAAAGCGCGAAAATGTAATTGTGCGAAAATGAGCACTTTTACAGTAGCTATAGGTCACTTTTCAATAGATAGACATGTAAATAAACACGGGATATAGCGGGATGGCCACCGCTCACGTTTGACGAGAATAAAATCAAATTGAAAGTGACAGCACCAATCCAATTATCTAGTCACTTGGTTATGCCTGTTGCCTCATACTTGGAGATAGAGATTACAGCAAAAGGAGGCTAGCTGCTTTAAGTTTTGTCCCCATTTTGGTGGAAAAAAATGAGTTCACAATTTGAGCCGCTGGAACATGTTAATTCTCTGGTCATGTTAGTAGCTTTTAATTTGTGATAAGCTTAGGGCATTACATTTCACAAAATTTGTGGTGAACATTTTCAGCATCAGCTGATTTTTCAGCTTCATAACCTGGTATTAAAATGAGAGAGTCGGTGGGAAATTAATACAATGTAAAATTGCAGCACACTTTGCCAGTTTAAGAGGGTGTTTTCTTGAAGTCTTCTACCAAAATTTGTGATATTTTTCACGAAAATCAGGAATTTTTTGCCAAAAATAATACTTCCCCCCCTGAAATTATGTCATTTTACATCAATTCAGATACACTTTTAAACAGTTTTTCACCAAAATATGGAATTTGTAACCAAAATGTGCGACATCTTCAGCAAAATGTGGATCTTTTGGAGATATGAGGGGAGGAGGGACATGGCTTGCCCTCCCCCACCCAATGGCTACTTGCCTATACTACATGTAAACAGTAAAGCCTGACTAAATGTGACTAGTCACATCAAAAGCATGAAAAGAGAGCTTGTGTTGTTCAAAAAATAACATTAAGATTTCATTTTCATGCAAAAGTGTATTTGGTAAGCTTTAAAATGACACCTGGTTTGATACATTTGGTCAATGCATACAGACTTTATGTGAAATATGAGGTGGAATTTCCTTTTATTTCATTTATTTTGTCATGCTTTATACTCCCTCAATACATTAATGCTTTCCACGCAGCAGGCGTCTGCAGAGGACATTTCAAAACTTCACAAAATGTTTCAAAAATGTCAAAATTATTGAATTTCATCACCATATTTGGAATAACCTTGAGAAATGCACTAAGATAAGTACAAACATGCCTAGTATTAGTTCAGTAATCCTTGAGATAGACCTTGAAAGTTGAGAAAGGTTCTGACAAATCTGCTTTGTATATTGTTAAACTAATAGTCGCGTGAAAAGAGTGAAAATGCATACTGCGGACAAAAGCCCTTTTGATAGGACTGGTCACAAAGTGTATAGCAAAAGGCAACCTTGTGAGACGGGCCCATAGTGTACTATTACCTATCTCTTTGCTTATACAACATCTGTTTGGACTGCCCCGTACTTGCATTGGCAGTTTACGTACAATCAGTGTTGGATTCCGGTCAAAGGAAAATATGCAGTTTGTCCCAGCTCTTAATTTTTTTTTAAATTACCAATTTAATGTGTGCCCCTTTTAAAATATGTTCACAAATGTGTTGTTATTGCTGTAAAAAGTGCAAATTAATAATATTTTACCAACATATTTACATTTTTAACCCAAATGCTGTAAACATATGTGACAACAAATGTGGAACTTTCCAGTGATTTGGTGAGAATAAGTGACACCACCATTTGCAAGGCTCAAGATAAGCGGGTGCTGGGCGATTTTTACCCCTCGGTCCTCCTGCCATAGCGCCCGGTTATGCTGAAAAATAAACAACCGAGCGCTGATATTTTGTCCAAACCAGTGCCCGTTGATGATCGGTAAGCTTGCCTAAGACATCGAATTTCAATTTGACAATACAATTTAATAAAAAGTTAGCTCCTGGTAGACTGACAGTAGCTCCTGGTTCTCAATAAATCTCATGATCATGGCCGGGCACTACTTTTGAAAAAAGTAGCTCCTGGTAAATAAAACCTGTTATCTTGAGCCTTGACCTTTTGTCAAGCCCTCCCTGCAATGGCTACTGGGCTGTTACATGTAAAACCTGACCAAAGTATATAGCAAAAGGCAGCCTTGTGAGACGGGCCCATAGTGCACTATAACCTATCTCTTTGCTTTATATAACATCTGTTTGGGACAGGCGGAATAAGACAACTGATAGACTGCCCCGTACTTGCATTGGCAGTTTACGTACATTCAGTGTTGGATTCCGGTCAATGGAAAATATGCAGTTTGTCCCAGCTCTCTCAATTTTTTTTAAATTACCAATTTAATGTGTGCCCCTTTTAAAAATATGATCACAATGTTGTTGTTGTAAGCCAATGTTACCAATATATTTACATTTTTAAACAAAATGCCGTAAACATAATGTGACAAAAAATGAGGAACTTTCCAGTGATTTGGGGAGGAGTGACACCGCCCTTTGCCAAGCCCTCTCCATCCTGCAATGGCTCCAGGCCTGTTATGTAACATGTAAAACCTGACCAAAGTATATAGCAAAAGGCAGCCTTGTGAGACGGGCCCATAGTGCACTATTACCTATCTCTTTGCTTATATAACATCTGTCTGTTTGTGACAGGGGGAAAGACAACTTCCTTAACCCTAACCCCCCCTGAGTGCTAAAAAATGCTAATCCAAAGTCCCTCTCCAAACGCATGCGCCGTCGGTTTTCGATGACGTAGTCAACCGAGCCTATATAATGAGTGCAGTATACTGCACGAATGTGTAGCTGAGGGCCGTGGCTTAGTGGTTGGAAGGTGGGGCTTGAGAACGGAGGGTCCCCGGATCGAATCCCGGCAGGTTCCCGGAGATTTAGTTGGTGTTTTTTCCTCGAAAATTGTGATCCCGGTCAAAAATCCTAAACCGGGGTTAGGGTTATGGTAACATTTTTTTTGGTGTTTTTTTGTGTTCTATTAACCCTAACCCCCCTGAGTGCTAAAAAATGCTAATCCGAAGTCCCTCTCCAAACGCATGCGCCGTCGGTTTTCGATGACGTAGTCAACCGAGCCTATATAATGAGTGCAGTATACTGCACGAATGTGTAGCTGAGGGCCGTGGCTTAGTGGTTGGAAGGTGGGGCTTGAGAACGGAGGGTCCCCGGATCGAATCCCGGCAGGTTCCCGGAGATTTAGTTGGTGTTTTTTCCTCGAAAATTGTGATCCCGGTCAAAAATCCTAAACCGGGGTTAGGGTTAATATTAATTACAATTTCATGTATAATTTTAAAAAAAATTATGTCTTCACTTAACAGTGTTAAATTTCTCTTAAATTTAATTTAATTAATTTATGAGTGTGTGAACCAAAAATGATTTTACTAACTGATTGTGTCTTCTAATTCTTCAAAATGACGCCAAAAATCACAAACAACTGCAAAATGTGCTATTTTTTCACTAACCAATCAAAATCCCATTTTTTTCAAACATATGGGTTGGTTTTCATTTGCATGTGAACATTTTCCTCTCAATTTCTTTAAACAAATGGGTTAGTTTGACCCTTGGAACAGGGTTTTCTTGGTCGCCTTATGTACTTATGTAACTATGAAAGTTTTTTTTGTAACTTGTAAAGAATCAAGAGAACTACCCTCTCTCCCCTTTAAGGTGGCTCTATTGGCCGATGAAAAAAATAGATTTCCTTTAAAATCTAATATGTTCTAGCCCTTGGTCTAACGATTCTGGAACTGAAAATTTTATTTCAATCGGACAATCGGTTGCCGAGATATGGTAGGTCAAAGAGGCATAATACCAACATCTTTGGCAACAACTTTCTTTTTATTTTCTTTATTTTTTCCAATTCCAGTTGCCATGAAATGTCCTAATTATGGCTAATTATGTATGCATGAAATATGCAAAGTAAAGTTTGTGGACTAATGAGATGAGCTATGATGATGTAACTTGGTACATGGGTAGAACACTTGAAGATCTAAAAACGTATGTTAGCTTTTGTCTAATTTCCATTTGCATAATTAATTAGGCCCATTAATTAAAATGTTTAAACATTTCTTGAAAGAAAGTTGTTGCCAAAGATGTTGGTATTATGCCTCTTTGACGTACCATATCTCGGCAACCGATTGTCCGATTGAAATACAATTTTCAGTTCCAGAATCGTTAGACCAAGGGCTAGAACATATTAGATTTTAAAGGAAATCTATTTTTTTCATCGGCCAATAGAGCCACCTTAAGCACTTTGTAATCCTTTGAAAGAGTTTTCAAGCTCATATTTAGTAAATTTTAGCTCATATTTAGTAAACAGAATATTTCTGGTTTTAATGCTCCATAGGTGCTGAGTTTCTTTAACAAAAAACAAAAAAGTTGTCTCAGATGACATGAGAGACTGAAAATCTAATGTGGTCTGCAGATTTTTTTCTTCTTGCTTTTCAATTCAGACCTGAAAGTTGGGGTCAATTTACCTGATTTTGGGGGAACTGAGGAACAAAATGGAAAAAAACATTGAGAAAAAAAAGGGTTAACGCGGGTGGTTTTGGTAATGTGCGCGGATCATTTGAGACACACCTTTTTTGTTGTTGGCCTAAGTCCCCCTTTTGATGTGCTTGCATCACATATTGACTGAATTGCACGCGTAACGCAACCCATCTAACCACCCCTCTCCTTATTCACCATTTTTGTGGTTATGCATGCTCACAGTGCAACAGCAGACTGCCCCCCCCCCCCCCCCCCCCCCCCCCCTTGTGGAGTGTGTTTCATGAGAAACAGGCCAAATCAGTCACCAGCCATCATCACAATTATACACACAGACGTAATCATTGTATTACAAGCTATCCTGTTACTCCAAATATGCAGAATTATCAGAACATGAAAACATATACCCAAACACTTTGACAGCTACCATCTAATTAGTGCTCTGGGGCAATATTCCGTCAAAAACAAAAATCAAAACTATTTACTGCGAAACTTTTGACCCAGATTTACGACGCAAGTTTCGACCGTGCATCGATTACATACGCCTGTGAGAGACCGATCAGAGTTTGAAGTGGAATTTTTGTGGCGCCGTTAATTTCCACAACCCGGTTTCTTATTTTTTACCGCAAAAAAGAAATCAGAAAAGTATGTGGATGTTCTTCGAGTTTCATCAGCAGAATGGTAACACGAGTCAGAAAATGTAGAATTGTAGAATATTAGTACATTGCCATAGTTACGTTGTTAATAATTTGGTCAATCGTGATATATAAAACCGTGCAGAAATTAGCCACGGCGCTGGGTGTATAAGCATGCAATGCAATGCGTCTTGCGTGGAAACATTTGATCTATTCATGCTATGTATGATGTGACCCAAATCTTCAAGATTGTTTCTCATGGTTGGCTTACCGTGGTGTTCAGTCCAAGAAGGCGATTTGTGCAGTGGCTGCCCTTTGTCAATTGGAGGTTTCAGTGCATGCGGTATATGTTACACTAATTGGAAAACCCTACAAGGCAACTATTTGCGGAAAGCAGCTTCTTGTACGGAAAGTCTCGGTAATGCCCATTAGGTGTTTTGTATCAGTTGAGAAAACAAATCCCTACCAGGAAAATAATATATCTGTTTGACGAAGGATTTGACGAGCCAGTCAACATAACAGGGTGCCACAGTATGCATAGCTGCGATCCTCTCTCTCTCTCTACCCACGATGCACTAATTCTCGTAAAAGTGTAGAGAATTTGTACACTTTGCGATCCCACAACGCATCAGAAAAGGATAATCAATTGATTTTTACCTATTTGCGATAAACCATATAACCTAACTTCATGAACTTAAAGTCCTTGCTTGTGTTTCTTGCGAGTGTACATGAGCAAAAAATATCCTTCTATAAAATGCAATTTTGAACTTTCCCCAATTTTTCCCCTCCAACATGATCGTAAAACAATCCCAAAAATCAGTAAACATTTTGCAAAAAATATTTTTGGGGTTGGTATTCATTTGTATGAAAACATTACCCCCTTTTTATCATCATCTTACGCCCACTTAATATAACATTTACTAAAAATATTTAATTGTCTTGGGCTATTCCAAGTGAAATCCATACACCCCCTATGGAATACATGACCTTAATCCTCTCCACAGGGAGTGTGAATTTCAAATGGGGTTACCTGCCTGGATGACTCCATTTGAAATCTACACTCCGTACGTGGAAGAATAGGGGGTGTACAGACTTAACTGGAATAGCTGAATAGAATCCTCAATTTCAATAGTTCATTGTAGATTTTCAAGAGAGAATGATGCCAAAATACCGTTCAATCGACCAAACTGTTGTGGGGCAGCTGCCATCTCCGTAGCATAACTGTTTAAATGACATGGGATATTACTGATGTCTCTTTATCACAAGAATAATGACGATGGATTATCTGTCAAATGCCATTCGTGATTCATTTGTTTGTTTTTGTTTACTGTTTTCTCAGCCTGTCTCATCTTAAGTCCACCATTAGGTGCCAAAAAATAAAAACTTGTTCGGGAAAACGGACCTCTCAGTTCGGTCTGGCTTTATTTCTCCTTCTTTTTTCTTATTTACCCTTGAAAATGACCGTAAAAATCCAAAATATCAGTATAGATTTGGCTGTTTTTTGACAAGCAAAACAGACGTTTTGGGTCAGTATTCATTTGCATGTGAAATGTTTCCCAACCAATTTCTAAAAGAATGGGCGGGTCGGGCCCGTACCACAGGGTTTGGGTTTTTCGTCGCCTTAAAGGCATATTATGTGATCTTTTCCAAGCAGCGCCCTCTATCATTGATTTTTACTATAAAAGCAGATTTTCTTGCAGATTTGTATTTTTGATCATAAATCATAAAGATCTTCTAAGTTACAGATCGAAACGATTCCTAATTACTTCAAAATCATGGTTTGAAAATAGATTGTACCGAGCGGTACAATCTATTTTTTCAAATTTTACTCTAAATTCACTCTAAAACTATGATTTTGAGGTTATTAGGAATCGCATCGCTCTGTAACTTGGAATATATTTATGATTTATAATCCGAAAAGTGATTCTGCAAGAAAATCTGCTTCCGATTTTTTTTTAGGATTGAGGGCGTCCCCTGGAAAAGATCACATAATACACCTTTAATATGATTAATTTGTTGCTTTACGTAGTGTACACTGTTTGACGTCATGTTTGTTACAAATTCATTGCAATTAATGCCAAATGAAAGCGTGACATAAAATAAAACCTTTGACTTTTGAGATATCAATGATTTTTTCTGTTAATTGCTTGAAAATAAATATTGTTGATTTATACAGTGTAAACTTTTTAAGGTCAGGCCTGATTGTTAAACATGCAATAATTTGTTATGAAAACTAATTATAGGTTCTAATATAATCATACCTTGTTCTAGTTATTTATCTTGCCATCGCGATTATCAATGATTTTGTTTGCTAATTGTATTAAAACAGATATTGATTTGAAATTTTCCCCCACCAATTTCTAAAAGATTTGGTCGGTCGGGCAAGTACCACAGGGTTTGGGGTTTTCGTCGCCTTAAAGGCATATTATGTGATCTTTTCTAAGCAGTGCCCTCTATCATTGATTTTTACTATAAAAGCAGATTTTCTTGCAGATTTGTATTTTTGATCATAAATAGATTGTACCGAGCAGTACAATCTATTTTTTCAAATTTTACTCTAAATTCACTCTAAAACTATGATTTTGAGGTTATTAGGAATCGCATCGCTATGTCACTTGGAATATATTTATGATTTATGATCAGAAAAGTGATTCTGCAAGAAAATCTGCTTCAATTTTTTTTTTTGAGGATTGAGGGCGTCTCCTGGAAAAGATCACATAATATACCTTTAATATGATTAATTTGTTGCTTCACGTTGTGTACATGTTTGTTACAAATTCATTGCAATTAATGCCAAATGAAAGAGAGACATAAAATAAAACCTTTGACTTTTGAGATATCAATGATTTTTTTCTGTTAATTGCTTGAAAACAAATATTGTTGATTTATACAGTGTATACTTTTTTGCTTGTTCGCCAAGGCGAACTAGCATATATAGGCTTGGAATTGGTACGCGTTATTTATGGCTCCGTTCCGAGTGTCACTTTGCACAGAAAACCTAATTGGTGTCACTGGTATAATATGCCAAACGATACTTTCATACGCTCATAATTGGTGGACGAGAAGTGTGCCATCCGTGTCGATGGCTTTGATTGGACGAGAGATTGATATATCATCGCCAGTGAATATTAAACTGGGTAGGCGTTGTAACTGGTACTTATACCGAACATTGTATGGGCGGCCAATGGGGTTAAATATATTGAATATATACTTGGAATTTGTTAGAGATTTATAAATGATAACTTTTTTATAATGAATATTAATAAGTAATATGAATATTCATGATTAATTTGGGATCCTCTTGAATCATCTCGGTTATCTCGGTCAGTGGCGTAACAGCTGGGGGGGGGTAGGGGGGGGTAGGGGGGTCGCACAGTGCCCCCCTGAAGGTGCTCAGCAGGAAATTCAAACCTACCCACCAGGAAAAATGGAGGGGAAGGGAAAGAAAAGAGAGAGAGAAAGGAAAAAGGGAGGAAAAAGAAAAAGGAAAAGGAGAAAAAAAGGGGAAAGAAATAAAAGAAGAAAGGGAAAGAAAGAAAGAAAATTTCGCCGTACAAAAAACACAACAGTCAACACATTGTTGACTGTTGTACTGCGAAATTTTGTTACTGTGCGAAATTTTGTGACCGTGCGAAATTTGTGACCTTGCGTAATTTTGTGACCGTGCGAAAGTTTTTTGACCCTCCCCCCCCCCCCCCCCCCCCACACACACCTACGTGAAATTCACGAGGTGACTGAATGGGAAAAAAATTGGGGCAACCTTTTAAAAATTCCGGGACGGAATTATTCTAACCATAATTTTTTGGGCTGTGCACCCCCCCCCTGACAACCAACCTCTGTTACGCCACTGATCTCGGTTCAACCTGGACCATTTCAGTTCAATCCGGATCATTCATATTCATGTTAATTATAATTCATTTTTGCAAATTAGTAGTCATTACAAAATTATAATTTATCTTTTTTTACCCCGATTTTAGACTATATTCAATAAATTTAACCTCATTGGCCGCCCATACAATGTTCGGTATAAGTACCAGTTACAACGCCTACCTAATAGGCTAGCTGTGTCATCGTATTGAACTTTTCGTGAAATTTTGAAGTGGATTTGCGTGATAGATCGCAGTTGTCTTCTTCATTACCTTTATTAAAGGGCCGTGTACTACATTTTTATTACACTTTTAAAAACAGCTCATAATCTTAGATCAAGTTTAGACTCGATTTGACTCATACGGTGAATTTTGGAGTTTAATTTTTGGTAGACGGAAGGTTTATTTCGTATGCTTTCCGCCATATGAAAAATACGTTGATTTTCGTCTTATATAGGAAATGTATTACGTAATGTTTTGAGAAATTGTTTTCCAATTGATGATGATCCATCAGAGAGTTATCTCTAGAAAAGGTCTGCAACTGATTTTTGTCTGCATTATTATTTTTGAGTGATTTTTGGCCAGTTTCAGTTTAACCAATGAATGAATTTGTAGTAAGCTTACTTACCATTTTAAGCTTACAACTTCTGACTTTGATATTTCTAATCCGAGATTTTAACCACCCATAATCATGTTTATGGTGCTAGGGCATTGATTTTAGGATAACAAATGTCTTTAGATCACATATCTGTTACTGATCATACGTAGCCCAAAATCATATCCTAAGAAAAAGCATTAAAGGCACATTATATGATATTTGCCTATTTTTTCGGAATTGGGTGGAAAAAACACATTTTTCCTTGAGATTTCTACACGAATGTCATTTATGTTGTCAAATTGGTTGCGGATTGACCAATCAGTGATAGTACTGATACTGATATGATACGTAGCTCAAAATGTGATATCGTATCCTAAAAAGTAAATCAGGGCACATTATTATGATATTTACTTTAGCGTATTTTGTCCTCAATTGGTGGACAAGAAAACCGTTTTTCCATGCGATTTCATCAGGAATGTCATTTATGTCGTCATATTGGTTGCGGATAGACCGATCAGTGACACTGATATCATACGTAACTCAAAATGTGATATCGTATCCTAACAAATAAATCGGGTCACATTATATGATAGTTTGCCTCTTTTGTCCGCAATTGGTAGACAAAAAAAGGTTTCCTTGTGATGTCAAAGGCAACGCGAACGTTATTTGTCAGTGATACCGATATCATACGTAGCTCAAAATGTGATATCGTATTCTGAAAAGCAAATCAGGGCACATTATTATGATATTTAGCCTATTTTGTCTGGAATTGGTTGAAAAAAATAAATCCTTGCGATTTCAACGCGAACATCATTTATATTGTCAAGTTGGTTGCGGATTGACCGATCAGTAACACCGATATCACACATAGCTTAAATTATGATTTTGTATCCTAAAGCAAATCAGGGCACGGTATATGATATTTAATAATAATAATGGCAACTTATAAAACAAGTATCCATCTATTTTGTCCGGAATTGGTTGAATTGCGATTTCGATGTGAACGTTATTTATGTCGTCAAATTGGTTGCAGATTGACCGATTAGCGACACCGATATCATATGTAGCTAAAAATGTGATATCGTATCAAAAAAAGCAAATCAGGGCACATATGATATTTAGCCTATTTTGTCCGGAATTGGTTGAAGAAAAAAATCCTTGCGATTTCAATGCGAACATCATTTATGTTGTCAACTTGGTTGCGGATTGACCGATTAGTGACACCGATAGGCCTATCATATGTAGCTACAAATGTGATATCGTATCCTAAAAAGCAAATCAGGCACATTATATGATATTTTGTCCGCAATTGCTAGGAAAAAAACCTGTTTTACCCTGCGATTTCAATGCGAACGTCATTTATGTTGTCAAATTGGTCACAGATTACCCGATTAGCGACACAGATATCATACGTAGCTCAAAATGTGATATCGTATCCTGAAAAGCAAATCAGGGCACATGATATTTAATATTTAGCCTATTTTGTCCGAACATCTCATTTATGTTGTCAAATTGGTTGCGGATTGACCGATTAGTGACACCGATATCATATGTAGCTAAACATGTGATATTGTATCCTAAAAAGCAAATCAGGGCACATTATATGATATTTTGCCCATTTCGTCCGCAATTGGCAGGAATAAAGGTGTTTTCTTTGTGATTTCAACGCGAACATTATTTATGTTGTCAAATTGCTTGCGAATTGACTGATCAGTGACACAGATATCATACGTACCTCAAAATGTGATATCGTATCCGAAAAAGAAAATCAGGGCACATTACGGAATTTACGGTATATGATATTTAGCCTATTTTGTCCGGAATTGTTTGATTCCCCCACCCTCATTTTCCTTGCGATGTCAATGCGAACGTAATTTATGTCATCAAATTGGTTGCGGATTGACCGATCAGTGACACAGATATTATACGTTTCTCAAAATGTGATATCGTATCCTATAAAGCAAATCAGGGCACATGATATTTTGCCTATTTTTTTGTCCGCAATTGATAGGGAAAAAAACGTGTTTTTCCTTGTGATTTCAACGCTGACGTAATTTACGTCGCCAAATTGGTTGCGGATTGACTGATCAGTGACACAGATATCATGTGATATCGTATCCTAAAAAGCAAATCAGGGCACATTATATGATATTTTGCCTATTTTGTCCACAATTGGTAAGAAAAAGTGTTTTTCTTTGCGATTTCAATGCTGACGTCATTTATGTCCTCAAATTGGTTGCGGATTGGTTTCCATCGCCACATTACCATTGTATACCTTCCTTGATCATATGACACATACGATTGGGGAAGCGGGAGCCACCACCAAATCATAGATTGACTGCAGGAGTTAGATAGAACAACTTTAGCGTTGGATGACATGCTTTATGGAATCCATAAACACATGAAAGCTATGACGTGCTGAGGCCGGGGCAGAGGCTGTGTGTAAACAAAGATATGTGTATATTTTGATCGGGATGTTCTAAGCTGTGGTATGGCCTGGTTAAAGGTTAAAGCGGTTTCATAGGCGGCCCAGCCGCGTAGCCAGCCCAGCCACCCCAGCCACTCCGAGGGGGCAAGATCCCCATAGATCCCCATAACGGTCCCTATTTCAAAGAAACCAGGTCAAAAAACGACTGATTTAACATGATTTTCCGCCTTTTTCGTCCCCATTTTGCCAATCATTTTGCCCCTGCCCCACCCCCCCCCCCACTCGCTACGCTACTGCTTAGGCCTATGCATATTTACCAAAGAGTTTCGGGATGCGTGATATTAATTGCTCACATAAAATTCCAAATGTTTCGCTCTCGTTTACAAGCATTTCCCTTTTAAAGGGTTTTTTATTAAGGTCAGGCCTGATTGTTAAACATGCAATAATTTGTTATGAAAACTAATTATAGGTTCTAATACAATCATACCATGTACTAGTTATTTATCTTGCCATAGCGATTATCAATGATTTTGTTTGCTAATTGTATTAAAACAAATATTGATTTGAGTCGATATAAACCGGCTGGTTGGCATTGAATAGGGAAAGTAATGACGCATGTATGTTGTACTGGTATTTCAGCTTTCCATTAAGGCCAAATATGAAAATTTACGTGTTGATCGTCCAGCTTTCGAGAAAAAATAAGACAGGATAGCTGGACCCTCATTTATATTTTATCATACTGTTTTATTTTGATAAAATTAATGTTAAATGGACTTATTTTCAAATAAAAAACAACTATAGTTCCATGAAATTCTATATGTGCTTGGCTCGCAATTGGCAATTTTGGTATACTTGACCTCTGACCAGAAAAAAGACACCGGACCTAATTAATATAGTAAAATGCTTATAAATGTTGCATGAGAAGAAGAAGAAAAAAAATCAAAATTGCAATAAGAATCTAAGACATGCCAGTGAAAAGAAATATTGTTGGCTTAGGCCACACAAAAAAAAAGGTTATTTTTAATTTTTAATTTTTCTCCAAATATTTCGGGAAATGTTGGTGAATTTACTGCCATTTAAAAAAATAAAAATATTTAAAAAAATAAAAATGAAAAATGGGTTGGTCAGGTCCATAGTACAAGGTTTTTTCTTCTTTATGGCCTTAGTGAAAAAATAACCGTTTTTCACTAAGGCCATAAAGAAGAAAAAACCTTGTACAAATCTGGTACTTTAAAAAACCTGTTCAGATACTGCGGCATTTTGGTTCAGTAATTGTGACAAATTTATTGAAAGTGAAACGGCAATATTTTGATTTTACCAAGTATAAGTTCTCAAAATGATAACAGTACCAATAATTTGTGCACCAAAGTCATTCAATAATGGGAAATCCTGACAGTTGTAAGACCTGCAGTGTGGCTTGTTACATTTTGAATTAAGCCGAGCGACTCATAAATCCTTAATTTCAAAAGTGGTTAAGTTGTGACACCATGAAAAGTCATTTTTCTCAATATTTACAAAAATCACATTTAAGAAATCCTAACTATTGAGCGATTTGGGTCTCGAACAATCGCCACATTCATCAATAAACCGGCGCCTGAATAGATTTGTTCAATATTGCATTTTTCGTTATAATAATTCTCTATTTCTATAGGTAGAAAAGTATCATTTGACGTTTGAACCCACTATTGTCACAAAACCTTATATCAATGTCTGTCGGATTGGTTATTTTTTATTTTTAAATTTTTTTCCCCAACATTTTAGGGAAATGTTGGTGCATTTTTTGTTATCATTGTAGGTTAGAAAAGTATCATTTGACATTTGAAGCCATTGTCACAAAACCTTGTATTGGTCTTTCAAACAACAACTAATGACAACCAAATTCAATTTTTTCCCAAAAGTCCCCAAAACGTTGCAGCCAATTACTGTAAAAGTGGTCATTTACACGCTTTGCCAATTTTGAACCGTTTTGTGTGTTGTTAAATTTGGGATTTGTAACTTCATCATATAGACCTATATGCTAAAGAAATATATTTGTGTATTTTCACGGCATAGCTCATTGGAGCGAAAAAGAGCGAACATGTAGCGCGAACATTTTTACTTTTGCAGTAGATGCAATGTGGAAGCAGCCACCAAAAACAGCTGCTGGATGGTTGAACTCTTTCCACGCTGCTATTGGTTTTACCATAATACAAATCAGATTTGTTAGAAACCTTTCCCAACTTTCAAGGTGTATCTCACGGATTACTGAACAAATACTAGGCATATCTGTACTTATTTTAATGCATTTCTCATAGTGATTCCAAATATGGTAATGAAATTGAATTATTTTGACATTTTTTGAAACATTTGTGAAACTTTGGCATGTCGTCTGCAGACGCCTGCCGCATGGAAAGTGTTAAAGTAGGTTCTTTGAAAATGGCTATGGACCATGAGCTACTTCCTAGGGAATACGAGAACAAGTCTGATATCTATTTTTCTTTTCATCCTTGGTCTCGCCTAAAACATGGTTCAAATTAAGTTCTACGGACATGTAGAAAGACTCAATTTTTAAGCCTTAATCAGACTTGAAGAAAGGTTATCTTCTCCCAATAAATGATGTATCCATCTTTCTGACCAATCAGCAGGCAGCTCTTATAGGGTTAAAGAACAAGAAATAGACACGTACATCGAAGAATGATCATAAGGCAATTTTTTTTGGTTATGTTGTCCTCGACCGCCCGCTGTCAGATTTAGGGCCGCTCCGATTTTTTTTCCCCCGATTTTTTCAGATTTTTGTTTAAAAAAATCTTTTTTTTCTTCTTTCTTTTTCAGATTTTTTTTTCTTCAGATTTTTTTTTTAAACAGTTTAAATGGCATTGAATATTAAATTAAGTGTTGATAACATACATGTGCGACTCTTAAGAGTGATTTCAACTTCTTGTTGGCTGAACTTTGAGCTTCCGCTGGTAAAATAAAATTTAAAAAATAAAACAATTTAAAAAAAAATCCGCCCGCCCGCCCCTCCTCTCTGAAAGCTGTGGACAACATAACAATTTTTTTTTGCCTAATGGAAGATAGATTAAGTAATTCACAGATAACCACAAAATGTAAATTGAGCTATCAGATAATGCATTAGTTTCAGATCAGAATTTGATATACGGACAAAGTTGTCATAATTGTTCTACATCTCTACAATCACAATTATCTGCACTTGGAATGCCATCCATAAAGTACAATATATTTGTGGTACCAAATGTTCATGATTGCTGAAGAGTCCTTGTATTTCCGCAGCATGAAATGTACACAAGCAGTTCATTATTTAAAATATAGGATACTATTTAGAAACACAGAAGTTTGTGGACAATGAACATTTTGCAATCTTTCTATCTGAGAAATTTTGTGAAATTTGTGAACATTTCATCAGTTACATATTTCATGCATGCGCCTTATACATTTATACATCTCCGAGTTGTAAACCTGTATATTTTAAGGGCCTACTGAATTACACCTCAACTAAGGCCGTAAAATGGTTGTTTCGCCTTACTTTGGTGTTTCTATAATGGCAATGTTTGTGAATACTCACATAATAAATTTCCCAAAAAATATTGAAGTAGAATCCAGATGCAGAAACAATTTTCTACCTGAACCATTCTTTTTTGACATGTATTTTTCAAGATAATTCTCACAGTTTTGGCAATCTTCATAAAAATAAGACAACTTTTTTAGGTTGAAAAGTATTGGGTGGTCTTATCATAAGTACAAACAAAATATTTTTTTGCCTAATGGGTCTCTCTGATCAGATGTCAAAGTGAGAGAAAAAACCCACCCTTGCAGCTGATGGCTTATGGGCAGTAACTCAAGTGTCTTAATTAGACGATTCCGCAAAGACACCGTATCTCTTTGGCTAAGTTTTCTTATACGCAATGTAATGTAGACCCATTATAGGTGGCACTTTCTTAGACACAGAATTCCTTGGGCTTTCTCACTTCCTAGTAGTAGTACTAACTATAACTAACTAGTGCGGGTTATCGTGTGTTGACATCCTGGGATTCCATCTCGAGCCAAAAAGGAGAAGAAAACCATGTGTCAACTTTATTTATTACAGTCAGGGTCATAATGCTATGGACAAAATTCCACCAAGGCTCAAGGTATAGCGGGCGCTGGGCAATTTTTACCCCTCGGTCCTCCTGCCATAGCGCCTGGTTATGCTGAAAAATAAACAACCGAGCGCTGATATTTTGTCCAAACCAGCGCCCGTTGATGATCGGGAAGCTTGCCCAAGACATCGAATTTCGATTTGACAATACGATTTAATAAAAAGTTAGCTCCCGGTAGACTGAAAGTTAGCTCCTGGTTCTCAATAAATCCCATGATCCGCGCGCTACTTTTGAAAAAAAAGTAGCTCCCGGTACAAAACCCTGTTATCTTGAGTCATGGACTGCACCGTCCTGATTGGTCACAATGCGCATGCATGCATAGTTGTTGGCCCATATTATGCATTTGGATGCAGCCCCAGGAACAACAACAAATCATGCTCGTGTAAAATAGCTTGAATTTCGTCAATAGCATTACGACGGTGACTTATATAGTCCTAGGTTATTTGTGATGCACTTCTTGCTTGGTTTTAAATGGTATGCTCCGGATAGTGGACACCCAAACATATCTCCGTCTAAGGTGACAAAAAAACAACTTGTAGTTCAAGCTTGAGCAACCCTATAATTCAAATTGTAACCCCCCACCCCCCCCCCCCCCCCCAAAAAAAAAGAGGGGGAAAAAGGGGACCAGATTTCTTATTTTAAAAAAAAGATAGTTTTTTGACTATTTTTTCTTAATTATTAAAAATTGCAAACAAATTGTTGACTATTTTTACTTATGCCACAAAGATAATTTGGCAAAAATGACCTACTTGTAAAAGTCCATTCACTCCAAGAACAGGGTTTTTGGCGTAATCAAAATTGTGTCAAATGGTATAATGATTAATGATTCTATTGATTGGGGTTGTTACATCAATTGAGTTTTAACCATTCCCAGACTGTGTTAAAGGGACGCTGTCATTTCTCTCCCATTGACAAAGTACAGGGTGAAGTATTTTGAGTAATTTTTCTTTGAACAAATACGACACATTTTTATGATAATTTATGAAAGATGATCAAACTCTACAAAATACTGAAAATTCAACAAAAATGTTAGAGAAAATATTACAGAGTTGTGACCTGTTTTGACCTGACAGTTACTGTATATTGACCTCTACAGTAACAGCCGGCTGACCATTCGGGTGCAAGTAAACCCGATTTGTGACGTCAAGACGATTGTGAGAATATGGTTTTGTTTTGTTAAAACAGTTTTTGATCAAGCAGTGTAATGCCAGCTTTTGGTCATCAAAACTTTAGCGATGTGTTCCCAACTTCATTCACCATCGACCATTCCCAGTGGATGTCCCATAAAGCTATCATCCACGCTGAATTGATATTTTATCCAAATGTTATTTAGGTTTGTACTCATGAGAAGTGCCCAGACCGTTCAACTGATGGGATTGGCGTAATTCTATACAAGTCGGTCGTCGCTAATTTTGTCGCCCATCGTCAATTTTGTTGCCGATTTTAAATCAGTCTAGTTTTGTCTTACTAAAAATCCTTTGACTTTTTCGAACTGTATTCCCGTTTTGATGACCTCAGGGTTAGTTGACAACAAGATTGATATAAGATTTCATGGCAGAGTCTAGCAATGCTGATTTAGCATGTCGGCTACGGACGTGCTTGTCCACAAGAAGAGGGGAGGGATGAAAATCCTGGCCTAGTTATTAGTAGTAAAAGTAGAGAAATATGTAAGTGGGTAAAACAATGGGTCGTAATTATAAAGATGCAATGCTATCAAAATTGTTATGCTCAGGATTTAGGAACACTAATAATATCTATTGCTCCTGGAGCACTAGTATTGTTGTGCTCAGGATTCAGGAACACTAATAATATCTATTGCTCGTGGAGCCCTAGTATGTTGTGCTCAGGATTCAGGAATACTTATAATAATATCTAATGCTCCTGGAGCACTAGTATGTTGTGCTCATGATTCGGGAACACTAATAATATGTTGCTCCTGAAGCACTAGTATGTTGTGCTCAGGATTCAGGAACACTAATAATATCTATTGCTCCTGGAGCACTAGTATGTTGTGCTCAGGATTCAGGAACACTAATAATATCTTATGCTCCTGGACTAGTACGTTGTGCTCAGGATCCAGGAACACTAATAATATCTTATGCTCCTGGACTAGTATGTTGTGCTCAGGATTCAGGAACACTAATACTATCTTATGCTCCTGGACTAGTATGTTGTGCTCAGGATTCAGGAACACTAATCATATATATTGCTCCTTGAGCACTAGTATGTTGTGCTCAGGATTCGGGAATACTTATAATAATATCTAATGCTCCTGGAGCACTAGTATGTTGGGCTCAGGATTCGGGAACACTAATAATATGTTGCTCCTGAAGCACTAGTATGTTGTGCTCAGGATTCAGGAACACTAATAATATCTATTGCTCCTGGAGCCCTAGTATGTTGTGCTCAGGATTCGGGAATACTTATAATAATATATAATGCTCCTGGAGCACTAGTATGTTGTGCTCAGGATTCAGGAACACTAATAATATATATTGCTCATGGAGTACTAGTATGTTGTGCTCAGGATTTAGGAACACTAATACTATCTAATGCTCCTGGAGCACTAGTATTGTTGTGCTCAGGATTCAGGAACACTAATAATATATATTGCTCATGGAGTACTAGTATGTTGTGCTCAGGATTCAGGAACACTAATAATATATAATAATCCTGGAGCACTAGTATGTTGTGCTCAGGATTCAGGAACACTAATAATCCTGGAGCGCTAGTATGTTGTGCTCAGGATTCAGGAACACTAATAATCCTGGAGCACTAGTATGTTGTGCTCAGGATTCAGGAACACTAATAATCCTGGAGCACTAGTATGTTGTGCTCAGGATTCAGGAACACTAATCATTTCTAAATGCTGCTGGATCAGTAGTATGTTGTGCTCTGAACAACTAATTTGTTGCGCTCACTAGATTAGTTTCCTTTTTTGGGTGCTTTGCACAAATTATCCATAAAAATGGTCTCAAAATAACAAGAATAAGAAAACAATGTATCAAAAATGGGGAAATTATGGATTTGGTCCGTCAAACAGGTTTTTAATTCTATCTTAGCTAACACTTTCCACGCGGCTATTAGTTTTAGCATATAAAAACAGATTTTTCAAAAACCTTTCCCAACTTTCAAAGTCTATTTCAAGAATTACTGAACCAAATAATACAGTAGGCATGTTTGTACTTAAATTAATGCATTTCTCATGGTTATTCCAAATATTTTAATGAAATTCAATAATTATGACATTTTTGAATCATTTTTGAAATTTTGGAATGGCGTCTGCAGCTGCCTGCCACATGGAAAGTATTTATTAATCTCTTCAATCAAATTCAATCTGGGATTTCATTGCAAACAAATGGGCATTTATTCAAATTGAATTTGAAAATCTAACCCCAAAAATATTTGAATGTACTTCCAACCAAGTACTGTGACTATAAAATCTGTTTCATGGGAATAGGTGAATAAACTTGATGGTTTTTTTCTGTAGATTTATCTATCTAGTCGTAATGTTGCGATCGTAAATGTAATTTCTGACTGATCTGAAGCGTACACATATATTTGTTAGAAAAGTATGGAGGCGGTTATTAGCGGGCGGGGGATGAATTTTTATTAGAGAGAATGCTTGGTGTGGTTTGTGAGGAACTCTTTTTGGAAGTACAAATCTTTTTAATATATTGCTTAAAGCAATATAAAATGTCATGAAAGACAAAAATATAATAATACATTTACAGAAAATTTCATTACAAAACAAACTGTTTCATGTCGTTTTTTTAATTTCAATCATGGAATTGAAGAACAATGCCTTTGAATATGTCTTGCAAAGGTTTTCAGACAGAAATGTAATAAAATTGAAATTGAAAAATGAAATGAAACTTTTCTAGCAATTTATTTTTATTAGTTGTGAATGCATGCTTTCAGAAAAACGATTCAATTAATATTGGCTTACAAAATCAAATTAATATAGTCTCGTAAATGGCATCATTATAAAATATGTTTTTACTTTAGCCATTAAGATCATACCAAAGCAATAAAGCAGTACTCCTTGTTTAATTCAGTTCATTCCTGTGGTAAGTATTTCACTTCCTCGCTTATTAAGTTGTTTTTAATACATGTTCGACGTTCATCTTTTGAATTCAGGTAATTTTTTCGTACTTTAATTTCCGTTGTCTGCAGAGATTCAGGAAACTTACTTTCCGGTCAATTTGGTATTTTGAAGGAAATTTTAGTTCTGAAAATAAAGAAATACATAATAATTTGGAGGATAATTAAATCTTTTGAATGGGAAATTGTTGCTATTTTTGTCAAGAAGTTTCCATTTCCCCACAAATCAGATTGTTATCTTGTGTGTCTCATTAGACAAAAATATTTATATTTTAAAATTTAAGATGATGTGGAGTTCCTTAAGAATACCCTACCACTGCATGTATTCAATGGGGACTTTTAAAGATGACCCATACACTTATACAATGAGGAATAAGAATGGTAGGGTATTCTAAATATTTGCATCGTATGGTGCAGATCTATATTAAACATAGCTTGAAAATATCCCTATTTGTTGTCGACGATGATAAATAGGCTTGATTTCCGGCCAAACAGACGACTGACTGATTTAAAATTGACCAGTGCTCTCGCAACCTTGCACTGTCGTCTTTCGTAGAGCCAACTTGGACATAATTTGGCTCGGCGTGGACAATTTCCCGTTTGGACTCTTGACATATTGACATTTTGTCATTGCTTGTTGATGGGTAGAGAGTGGGAGCCATATGTTATTGGTTCGGTAGAAAAATAATATCGATAGGAAATTTAATAAGTCAACAAAGTAAGATGCAAATTAGACTATCTCTCTCATCTCTTCTATTATTTATACACTGAGCATCTGTGTTTTATGGAATCAAGTCAATGACATTATAGTAAGATTGAAAAAGACTTGAATTGACTTGGGTCACTTTGGACAAGTTACTTAAAGGGGCATTGAGAGATGTATCGATATACTAAATGAGCAAATAACGTAAAGATAATCATCAACATAGCCCAAATCCAAAATATCATACAATTCAAATTGTGAGATTTTACATGATAGACGGCGAAATTAAGCATAGGCGTAGCCAGGATTATTTTATCCGGGGGGCACTCAGGCTCGGATCCATAAAAGTTAATGGGAGGCCCCAAAAACTGAATTTGATAAGGTACCATCCAAGCGGTGCGCAGCACTGCCCTCCGAGCTATGCTCTGACAGGGGGGTGTCTGAGGGGGGATGTGCCCCCCTGAGTAGTAGAAAAAAAATTCAATTTTGGAACTCATTTGGTGCGATCTGGTGTATACTTTTGACCAAAATTTTATCGAAAAGCCACCTCTTCATTTCCAATAAATATTTTGTTTTTTATCAAAGCACGAAAGAAGTTGAGCATTATACTGATATATTCTTGATTTAAGTATAGAATGGTCCAAAAGCTCGAACAGGGGGGAGACTGAGGGGGGATGTTCCCCCTCAGAATTGGATTTTTTTTCTTCAATTTTCGAACTCAGTTGGTGCGATCTGGTTGGTGTATACTTTTGACCAACATTTTATCGAAAAGCCACCTCTTCATTTCTAATAAAATATTTTGTTTTTATCAATGCACGAAAGGAGTTGAGCATAATTATACTAATATATTCTATATATTTGCTACATATTACTGGCAATAAAAACATTTTCTTTTGGGTAATTCTATCTTCTGTTTGTACGTTTTATGAATATCAAAATCTTAATTTAAAAGAAAACTAAAGCTGCAAATCAAAATCATACCTATAAATTGACCTGATACCTTGACAGGCGCGCATAGCGCGCGAAAAATGTGCTATTTTACAGTTTGCTATGATTGAGGCTTGCCTTCATAAAAGTTTCATAAAGATAAAGTTAATGTTTGAAGTCACATTAGCGCGTAGCGCACAACATTTGATACTAATTTGTTATGAAGCTAAATGTAATGTTTGAAGGTTCATGCGAGCTTAGCGCGCAAAATTGCATATTTTACACTAATGTTGTCATAATTGAGCGCCTTTTTTTGCTTATAACAAACAAGCTTATAAAAGCTTATGTAAATATTTTGAGGTTCTAAAACATCCACCCACCCTTCACCCACCCGCTCGGCCCTCGGGCTCTCCGGCGAAACGGACAACAAGAAATGAAGTCACACAAGGACTGGTCCCAAGTCTTATCGTTTGGGGCATGTGCGTGCGTAGCGCGCATTTTTGTTTGGTATTCTACATATTTTGCCAATTTTCGCTGGTACAAGCTTAAAAACTAAAGCAAATATTTCGAGGCACATGAGCAAAAACGCGCGGAGTAATTCTGTTATACCCTGCGAAATATTGGCTTCTCAACACTAACTAATTTTGTCATGATCGAGATACAATTTGTCTTAAAATTAGATTCCAAAATTAAAGTTAACGTTCATGTCACGTGCGCGCGTAGCGCGCGAATTCTTTTGGGCTATTTTACATAAATTGTGCCGCGATTGAGATACCAACCACGCAAAATTGACTTCTTTACATTAATTTTGCCAAGATTGAGATACATTGTTGCTTCTATTAAAATGTCACATTTTATTTTTATTTTTTTTACGAAAACCCCTGGCTTCTTTATACTTATTTGCCCCATTTGAGATATATTTTGGCCTTATGACACTGCTTTTATTAATGTTTTGCTATTTTACCCGGTTTTGCTACGATTGAGGTACATTTTGGCTTCAAACTATCTTCTTAATTTGCAATGAATTTCTTTTTGGGGGAAGGGGCACATACAACGAAAAATGCTATCTTTGTATTTGAACGTCATAATTTAACTATGATTTCTCTTATCAAAATTGAGGCGACAATTGGCAAAATTGGGTGACAGGGGAGAAGGAGCGGTCGGCCCCTTCTTAACCCTCTGGCTACGCCATTATTGCCTTGATATGCCGGGATCTGTGCCGGGAACGTACAGAATAAGGGGTGGGGGCATGGAAACTTACTATGTAACAAATAAAGAACTCTATACCCTCTACTATTTCTCTTTTCTTTCTTCCTTTTTCTTTCTTTTTCTTCTCTTTCTTCTTTCTTTTTCTTCTCTCTTTTTTTTTTTGGTGCCAGGGACCCGGGGGGCACGTGCCCCCCAGGCCCCCCCTGGCTCCGCCAATGTTAAGGTTAACGGTTTCAGAGGTATTTATAGTATATGCACTGCAAAAAGAAGCGTTTATATTTCTGATAACACTTAATAAACACTTCAACACGTTTATTTTTGTGTTTTATGTGTAAAGATATAGGAGGCATTGCATACGATAAACGTTTGCATAAACACCACAACACGTTTATAGAGGTAATTTTGTAATATTTATTAACACACCAACATGTTTATATCAGCAATAAGAAACATGTTGGGGTGTTAATAATTATACAACAAATAGCTCTATAAACGTGTTGTAGTGTTTATGCAAACGTTTATAGTATGCAATGCCTCCTATACCTTTGCACGTAAAACATAAAAATAAACATGTTGAAGTGTTTATTAAGTGTTATCAGAAATATAAACGCTTCTTTTTACAGTGTGCCTAAGTATTACATAGGTGCATACGTATCTCTCAGTGCCCCTTTTAATTGAGTCCTTGAGAACAAAAATGTGACCTGGCTCGAGTCAATGAGAGCAAACGCTGGACTTAACACAGGTCATTGAGTTCCAAAGATTTGACTTGACATGAGTTATTGAGGGCCAAAGATGGGTGTGATTCAAGAGACAATGGGGGCAAAATACTTGATTTGATCTGAGTTACTAATTGACAAGACTTAGCCGACTCATTAATGAGCTAAGAATTGACTTGACTTGAAAAGACTTTTTGATTTGAGTTACTGCAAGCAATGAGTTGACTTGACGTAATACACTGAGAGTCACTAAGCAAAAGATTTGACTGGACTTGTGTTTCACAGAGAGTAAATAATTTGTGTCACTAAGAGCAAAGACTTGATTTGATTTAACTTACCGAGAGATATCACTGAGGGGTATAGACTTGGCTAGACTCAAATCGGGTGGGGGAGGGAGGAGGTTCTCAAATTATTTGTTGATGGAGTGTGCCAATTACTAAATTTGTCTACTGTACAGTGGACATTTTTGCACAATATATTCATTGTTGCTCTCAAAGCATTTGAAGCGAAAATTATAGCACACAAATATATTTCTTTTGCATATAGGTGTATGTGATGAAGCTTCAAATCATGAATTTAAAAACATGAAAAACAGTTTGAAAATGGCAAGGCACGAAAAATTAAATGCACAAAATGTACAACTTTTACAGTATATTAATAATTGTCCAAATTGTCCAATCAGAATCATAATACCATTTATCATTATTAACATGTATTTGATTTGAGTGCAACAAATTAATTGTGCACAAATTTTAACTTTTACAGTAAAAAAAAAGAAAGTCTTTTGCAATAGGTGTATGTGATGAAGTTACGAATCACGAATTGAAAAACAGTTAAAAATTGACAAGGCGTAAAAATTTAAATGCACAAAATTACAACTTTTACAGTATATTATTGACCAAATTGTCCAATCCGAATCATAATACCATTTATCAATATTAATATGTATTTGATTTGAGTGCGAAAAATTAATTGTGCAAAAATTTCAACTTTTACAGTAAAAAAAAAAGGAAAGTCTTTTGCATATAGGCAGGGTTGTAGCTACGCCAGGCAGCGCCGGGCGGGCGGGCCCGCCTGGCACTGGGCTAGGCCGCCTGGCACCCGCCTGGCACTCTAAAAAATAAAAAAACTATTTGTGGATAAAATCATTAAACTGCCTCATAAAACAAGAAATGATGTGGCAGAAACCCTCAAAAGTGCATTAAAAAAGCCTAAAAACATCCCGGCCCCTGAGCCGCGAGAGTTATGTAACCAAAAAGCAAAATATTGAGCCCGTCCGGTCGCTTCGCTCCCTCCGTTCGCCATTTTGCCACCTGGCACAAAAGTTGGCCTAGCTACAACCCTGCATATAGGTGTATGTGATGAAGTTACGAATCGCGAATTGAAAAACAGTTACAAATTGGCAAGGCGTGAAAATTTAAATGCACAAAATTACAACTTTTACAGTATATTAATTATTGACCAAATTGTCCAACCAGAATCATAATACCATTTATCATTAAAAATTAATTGTGCAAAAACTTTTACAGTAAAAAAAAAAGAAAGCTTTTGCATAGGTGTATGTGATTAAGTTACAGATCGCAAATAAAAAAACATGAAAAACAGTTACAAATTGACAAGGCGTGAAAAATTAATCACGTATAATTCAACTTTTACAGTGTATTATTTATTGATCAAATTGTCCAATCAGAATCATAATATCATTTATCATTATTAATATTTATGTGCTTTTTTTCTTCTTCTTCACAGGGTAATTGCAGATGGCAAAGTGTAAGCGGAAGGAAGGTCCAGCTGACGACGACGCTCTTGATGCAACTGTCGGAATTAGAAAAGCGCCAACTACAGAAAATAGCGCATCAGCATCTACAGAACATTAGACTTGGACCAATAGTAATTCCAAAAGGTAGGTACTAAGGCCAAAAACGAACAAAAAGTTGTGTTGCCCTCACAAGCCTAAAATCGGGAAGGTCGGCCGGCCGGATTTAAAAAAAAAAATTTATTTTATTTTTTACCAAATCAACGATTTTATACCTATTATTTCAGTCAACATGTGTGAAGATACTATGGAAAACGCTTGAAAAAATCTTGAAGAAAAAAAAACATCTTGCTGGAAAAAAAATCTTGATATAATTTTTTTTTTTTAAAGTCTTTAAAAAAAAGAGAAAAAAAAGGAGAAATTCTTTAAAAAAAATCAATAAAAATAAAAACCTGACCCACATTCTCGGAATTTTGACCCGGCCGGATGAGGGCAACACAACTATTTTTTTGTGCCTAATATTCAGTATAGGGTGTTTAGAAAATTATACCTTTAAATAGATGTTTTAGAGCTCTCTAAACTACAAAATCAAAAGATAAAAACTGTAACTAAAAGGGAAAAGACTAGCTGAAGAAGTTACAGTCAAAGAGAGAGAGGAAAAAAAACCTATTCTACGGGCCTGACAGACCTATATATATATATATTTAAAAAATCAAAAAAAATCGTATATTTTAAAAAGGTTTACAAAGTTTGTGGACAAAATAAACATATTTTAAGCATTTTGAAGTTTTTTGAGAATGTTTGCAAATTTAGAACATTGTAGAACAATTTTGTTAGGGGGGAAAAAAACCTGCCCTACTTGAGAGGTCCTCCCGCCCTTAGAATAGGTTTTCCCTGATGATGCCTGTTTCTACTCGCTAAAAGTTACCGCTATGTTTATCGATCCTAGTCGATGGGCCACGACATTTGACCTTTTGTAATACTAAACGATGCCACCGCACCTGAAAAATATTGCTTCACAATAATGTGTATAACCCAGCGTGACACGGTTCACAAACCGCTAAGAATCGCCTTTCTGTTTCTATTGGGTTTATTGCCGATTATTGCCGGTTCCAAACCTGGTTTGTGAAGTTTTTTGGGATTACCAAAAATACCGATTATTGCCGGGTTCTGCCTGTTTCTACTGGGCAAACTTAGCGTTTATTAGCGGTTTCTTCCCCAGCAGAAACACACTCATACATACAAATCATGTTCTCCTAGGCCAGGCTTTCTCAACTAGATTTACTGATGCGCCACATTTTAGTAACCAAAGCTCCACCTGGTCATATTTTTTAGAATTTACAATGACAAAATTCCCCTTACAAAATATGTTGACATATATAATTATGTAGGCATCATAATAACTAATATTACTCTTTTGAGGGCACATGCGCGCGAAAAATAGCTGTCTTTATACATCTGACCGCCATAGGCCTATGAAATCTGGCTATATCATGATATAATTTATTTTAAAAACAAATGTTAACCACTCTCGCGCCACTTAGGATGCCTTGATGCGCCACAAGTGGCGCGCGCGCCACCATGTGAGAATGCCTGTCCTAGGCATTTGGTACTATGTGGAAGCATCGAGACTACCTCATTCAGGTGGTCTCTATGTTATATCCTGGATGCACTTTATTTCATGTTCATTAGGCTTTGAAGTAAGTAGACTCAATGTTGCATGGAGTCAACGTCCTAAACGGGCAAAGTGTGAACGCACCCTTTAGTCACAGTCTGCTTTTATGGATTACCAGACCTTTGATAGAAAATTTACAGTCGTATGTATTGCCATTATTCAAATCTGATGAGATTCAAATCAGAGTTGTCAAAATATGCAATGAAATTCTATTGGTAAGGCAAAAAAAAGAAGAAGAAGTTAGTTTCCAGTATTGCGTGCGCATTTCACTGAGATGCTTGATTCTTGCGCATTTAATTTTTTATAGGGCCATGCGTTTTGTACTGGTAGCCTGATATTGGGGAGCTGGGACATTTGTGCGAGATTTTCACACAAAATGTTAATTTATTTCATGAAGGCAGGTACCTACATAGACAAATGACCTATCAAATGAAAGCTATTGATGAATGCTTTAAAATGACATCAAAAGTTTGCATATAGGTCTTATGGTTCTATAGTTATGCTAATTTAAATTTAAAAATGACAGCGGGGAGCAGGCTCGGGATAAGAAGGCTCGGGATAAGACAATTTGCTCTTAAATTAAGAACAACATATTAAATTCATTTTTTGAGTTATTTCAGTCATTGGAAAGTTGTTTGTGGTATTTGACATTAATCAGACATACAATTTAAAGGTATTTAATGTATTAAAGTGTGTAATTATTTTTAATTACCAGTGTTCAAACCAATATTGTAGGCCATGCGTTTTGAACTGGTGGCTTGATATTGGGGAGCTGGGACATTTGTGTGAGATTTTCGCCCCAAATGTCAATTTATTTCACAAAGGCAGGTACCTACATAGACAAATGACATATCAAATGAAAGCTATTAACAGGTGCTTTAAAATGACATCAACAGTTTGCACATAGGTCTTATAGTTCTTGAGTTATGCTCATTTAAATACCAAAATTACAGCATGGAGCCGGCCTGGGATAGGCCGGCCTGGGATAGGCCGGCTTGGGATAAGACATTTTGCTTTGAATAAAGGACTACGTATTAAATTCAATTTTTTGAGTTATTTTATCCAATGGAAAGTTGTTTGTGGTGTTTTCGATTAATCAAACATACAATTTTAAAGTTATTTAATGTATTAAAGTTTGTAATTACCAGTGCATGTGGCCATGCGTTTTTAACTGGTGGCTTGATATTGGGGAGCTGGGACATTTGTGCGCGATTATCACCCCCCAAATGTCAATTTATTTCGTAAAGGCAGGTACCTACATAGACAAATTACCTATCAAATGAAAGCTATTATTGAGTGCTTTAAAATTACATCAACAGTTTGCACATAGGTTTTATAGTTCTTGAGTTATGCTCATTTAAATAACAAAATCACAGGGGGAAACCGGCTTGGGATAAGACATTAATTTGAACCTCGCACAATTTTAAATGAATAATAGGTAGCATAGTAAAAGTATATATTCTGAAAGGCCTTCATGTGAGGAGCTCAGAAATGAAGTCCTTTTTGATGGAGGGGTAATGCATGTTTTCAAAATGTCAACCTGAATTTTTGCAATTTTCTGTGGAAATTTCTTCATTCTCAGGTGGATATTTTTGTAAGCATTAACCCTACCTCAAAAATGATTTCCTCATGAAATCTCCTTTCAGAAAATGTATACTTTTACTATGTTGGCATATATGGTTAGTGAACAAAATCATTTTGAACCAAAAACATGCGATTTTGTGAAAATTGCAGAATGTCTCGAGAAAATCCCCCAGTTCAAAACGCATGGCCATAGAGAAAATGGGAATTTTTTTGTTAGGGTGCCATCTTTTGTCGAAATTATGTCGAACATGTTTTAAGATGGCGATTGGCCACACACTGCAAACAAAAAAGTGAAATTTGCAGCGAATATCATATTTTAGCGAGCATAAGAGTAACATAAATGGACAGATTTGACTAAATAAAACCATTTCAAGTGAATCTCCACTATCGATTTGAACAAAAGGTAGATCGTTCCATAAGGCCAACAAAAAAAAGTTGTTTGTTTGTCCACGTCCGACCGACCGTGTACCTTGGTGCCGACCGTATTATTTTTTATTTTCTATTATTTTTTTAAAACAACTTTTTGAGCAATTTAAATGGCCAAACGGACCGTTTTATTCCTGATTTCGTACGCTATAATGAATCTGGTCTTTATAAACACCATCCCCAATGCGCAGAACCTGCTTAATTGGGGTATAATGATCCAGATCCAGAAGTATCAAAATAATTCATACTGAATAACAACACCATTGGGAATGCCAGTCGTATATTGGTACCTATTTATAAAAAAACCACCATGCTTTTCAGAGAGCGCAGTTGGTCAATCAGAGGCTTAATCCACATATGTGGAACTATAGGGAACTGTGCCTTTCGAGATGAGTTGCGAGCACATGTTATTGGCATTACATCACTCGTACCGTTCCGGAAAATTGAAGTAAAATTTGTGATTGGACAAATTGTCACACGCATGCGTAAGGATAATTTTCGTAGCAATACGTCATTCGTATCAGGTTTCGGAAAAGGCCGAAGGGGAAATCGAATAAAGCCGAAGCACGATGTGTCACACGCATGCGTAAAGGACGATTTTCATCAATTAAAAGATGGCGACCGTATCGGCCAGCTACTTCGGAATTTGTTCAATTTAGTCTTCATTTAACGTTTTTAAATGACTTTTTCGGCCAATTTGCCAAGTTATTTATTGGTGGGGTACATCATTGATAAGAATATTTCCCCGTTCCCGATCTGATCAGGTTTTATCTGACGTTTTTGATTGGCGACGATAGTTGCAGAATTCGGAAACCAATTATATTTTATCGATAATATATCGACATGTCGAAGTTTCCTTTTACGACATATCGATACAAAATTTTGTATCTATAACAGCACTACTTTCACGTATATATTTCTAACATAACTTAAACACTACGTTGTTTCACTTTCTGCAAATTTTCAATCATAATAAATGGCGGCGACCGACATGACAACATGTTCATTTGGTTAGTTGAACAGTTGTAGGCCTAAGTATTAAAGTACAATTCTAACAAACTCATGAAAAAGAGTTCAATACTATCAAAGTAATGTGTTTTGTGTTTGGACGACTTCAATTCACAGTATTCATGCCGAATTTATATTCCCAAACACAATTAAAAAAATTAAAAAAACCTTAAAAAAAAAAGAAGAATATCCGACCTACCGACCCTACCTTTTTCGGACCCTCTATGGACAAACAAACAATTTATTTTTTTTGGCCTAACTTGGATGCACAAACAGTAAAAGTTTAACTCTTGTCATAGAATACTCAAGATGAAAATGATCCTTGGACGATCTTAAGTGTCTATTTGGAACATACAATTCAAAACAGTTTGATAGGTACATGGGTGCAAGTCCGTTTAACATGTTTAATGCCTTATCTGCCTGGGTGAAATCTACACTCCCTGTGTGGAAGATTACGGTCATATCTTCCATGTAGGTTGAGCTTCACTATGCCTAGCGCTTTTCCCGTGTGCCTCAATCGTTAGTGTGCAGATATGAGAGGGGAACATTTGACCTAAATAGTCAAAAAAAAAGGGCTGAAAAGAACAGAAAATGGGCTTTTGTATTTTTCCAAAATGTGCCATTTATTAATTTATACCTTATTTGCTCATTTATTAATTTCCTCATTTGTATAGCTATTTTGCTTGGATCATTGAGCATTTCAAAAACATTGCTCAGTCAGAAATAAACCTATCCTTTACATCCCACTCTTTTTGGTTAATTATTTGCCCAGCATTTGACAATAATTTAGGAAGTTTTCCCACCCACACACACACTTCCTAATAGAAGAGTTGAGGAAAAATAATTATAGATGTATTAGTATGCATTCTGATGTACAGCGTTAGTTTGTAGAAACACCTATGCTGATTCCTGCTGTCTGCGTTATTTGGCTTTGCATCAAGTGTTATTTTTATATTTAATGAGTAGTTTTTGCTCCTAATTTGTTACGTTAGTAATGTTATTGCTCGTATGTAATGATGGAGAAAATGGCATATTAATTATGTTTACTATAAAGTGTAATAAATGTGCATTGCTTGTAGTTTATTTGATATTTAATGTATAAAAAAGGCAAGCTGATTTAGGCCACTTGTAATGACAGGACCATTGAAAATGTGAAAAATGATCAGGAGTAAGACAAAAAATAGTAAAAGCAAGCAAAAGCAAAATAGGGGATCTGAACCTTCCAAATCTGCTTCATTTGAGGGCTTGCTACACATTTGCCCCGGCCGTTTTCAATCCCCGGTCCGCACCAATAGAGGTCATCCATGTAACCATATGCGCAACTGAATACAAAGGGGAATCGCACCCGGCATATTCTTACATTCAATCGAATCGGTACATGACGTCCAATTCATTGCATGAACCGTGTTACCAAATTGGTATACATATCATGAAACAGGTGTGTCTTCTTTCTGAAACACAGTTATTATTCCCGACAAGATGGCAGCTAAAAGTCCGTTCATACTCGCGTTGTTATCCGCCGACGTCGCCGGATAGAAGTTGACATTGCTTCAACTCGTGGCGTCGATATCCGTCGACCAATGCGCAACAAAAGGAGTATGAACGGACCGTAATCCGTTAAACATGGATAACCTCTTGGCCCTATTATAAATCAAGTAAGTTCAAGAGAGGTATTTGTAGCTGTAGAGTATGAACATGCCCTACCTAAAACAATATTTGACTAAATCTGACCGTTGTTTTAATCCCTTTAAAAACATTTTATACGTTGTGCGGCGGACGTTTCTTTGGTCATTTGGTTCCATTAATGCTATAAAAACATGATATTACTTTCTCAATACACTGTAATTGCTTGATGGTGTAATTCAATGCGCAATATCGTCAATTGGGGATATCCCTGTTGTGCACGATTGGGAATTTTCAGGGAGGGGGGACGAGAGAAATGTTATTGTTAGATGAGAATAATCTATCAGATTGTTATCCACACAGATGCACAGACTGTAAAATAACATTGGTTATTATCAGATTTCTAGGAATATACTATATATGGAGAAAAATAAGATGCAATTGAAAACGTTGATATTTCTAAAGACAATATCTAACATAACCCAGTTGAGTTAAAGGCATATTATGTGATCTTTTCCAGAGAGCGCCCTCTATTCATGATTTTTTTTAGAAAGTAATTTTCTTGCAGATTTACATTTCTGATCATAAATTGTACATACATTCCAAGTTACAGAGCGATACGATTCCTAATTACTTCAAAATCATGGTTTTAGAGGGAATTTAGACTAGAGTAAAATAAGTTGTCGGACAAAAATCGACATCCGACAGTTTATTTTCACTCTAAAACCATGATTTTGAAGTAATTAAGAATCGTATCGCCCTGTAACTTGGAATGTATTTACGATTTATGATCAGAAATGTAAATCTGCAAGAAAATCTGCTTTCAATTTTTTTTTCTCGATGTTGAGGGCGTTCCCTGGAAAGATCACATAATATACCTTTAACCATATCTTAGATACCAATTGATGTGAACTTTTATTCATACAATTTTAGAAAGTAAGAAACTAGAATACGTGGAGTGCATTGAAAGTGTCTAATTGCACTTGATTCGGTGTTCAGGGTTTTCCAAATTTTCACTGCGGGTATTAGGTATGAAGCTTTACAACATGGGCCAAAAGCTCATTCAAACCATCGAGCAACTGTACAGCAAAGCCAGCAGCGCAGTACTTGCACAAGGTAAAGTTGGTAAATGGTTCCACACCGCAGTTGGAGTCCGACAAGGCTGCCTACTATCCCCTACCTTATTCAATATCTTCCTAGAAAGAATCATGACTGATGCACTAACAGACCACAATGGAACAGTCAGCATAGGAGGGAGAAACATCACCAATCTGAGGTTTGCTGACGACATTGACGGACTGGCAGGTAGTGAAGAAGAGCTGGTGAGTTTGGTTGGCCAACTGGACAAAACATCAACAAGATATGGCATGGAAATAAGTGCAGAGAAAACTAAGCTGATGAGTAACAAAGACGAAGTGATAACAACACCAATCACAGTCAATGGCCAAAGACTGCAGACAGTTAAGAAGTTCAAATACCTTGGGGCCATCATCAGCGACGAAGGTTCAAAGCCAGAAATCCTTTCAAGAATCGCACTTACAACAGCTGCCTTGGCGAAGTTACAACCCATTTGGAGAGATAAAAATATCACTCTCGGCACCAAACTAAGGCTTCTGCATGCCCTTGTGCTCTCCATCTTCTTGTATGCATGCGAGTCATGGACTCTGACAGCAGAACTACAGAGAAAGATTGAAGCGGTAGAGATGAGAAGTCTTAGACGCCTCCTTGGCATTTCATATACTGACCACATCACAAACGAGGAAGTGCGTCGTAGAGTGGCACAGCACATGAAGAACTATACAAACCTGCTGGCCACCGTGAAAAAGCGGAAACTAAAATGGTATGGCCATGTGACCAGATCAAGTGGCCTCTCCAAGACCATCCTGCAGGGCACCGTAGAGGGCAAGCGAAGAAGAGGTCGCCCCGGGGGGGGGGGGGGGGGGGCACTGACATTTGAAAAGGGTATAGGTATGTGCCGCGCTGAAGACCCCCTTTTTCACCCTCTGCTGCTAGTTCTTATGACCCCCCTTTTGAGCCTGCATCAGTTCTTAAGACCCCATTTTTATTGAAAATTCAAAAATCGCGACATTTTGCGTTCCAAAGCACCAATTTTGTGTTCCAAAGCCCCAATTTTTCGAAAATTTTGCGTTCTTAAACCAAAATAAATCGAAAATTGAACTATAGGCCAGTTCTCAAGACCTATTTTTTGGAAAAAAATCAGTTCCTAAGACCCTATTTTTCGTCATAAAATCCACTCAGTTCAGTTCTTTAGCCCCCCTTTTTGAGACCCTGGGCGGCACACCCCTACCCAAAAAAAAGTTGAGTGCCCCCCCCGGGGAGGTCGCCAGAGGAAAAGTTGGAGAGACAACATCACAGAATGGACTGGGAAAACCTTCGCTGAGACCCAAGCATTAGCACACGACCGAGTCAGATGGAGGGAGGTGGTGGAATCCAGCATGCAGTGCCCCTACGACCCAGGAGGGTTATGGGAGCGGTAAGACGGTAAGATTAGCAAACTTGTTCACATGTTTTTATTTGTTATTAGAGAGATGAAATGCATATAACTGTGAATTTTATGTATAGTGATATGTATGATAAGGTCAATACATGCATATGTTTTGTTTATCGAAAAATAAGACATATAAATGCGAATGTTGATATGCTCACATTATTCACATATCAACAACATTGTGCATGCATTGATTTATCTAATTTCTCTCGAAACAAAACATACGCATGTATTGACCTATAAATAAGTACCAGGAGCTACTTTTTGAACCACATTGGGCTGTTCCAGTTGAAATCCATACACCCTCCGTGGAAGACATGATCTTAATCTTCCACACAGGGAGTGCAGATAATAATATGATGAGTGCAATGGAATAACCAGGGGCGATTTCCAACATAACATTTGCCCATGGTCATACAATTTACACATGAACCAAGGGCATCTTAAGGTTAGCAGGAGCAAGTCTGCTCCTTGTTTCCTGCTGATTTCAAGCCCTGCTCCTTGTTCCTGCTGATTTCAAGCCCTGATCCTTGTTCCTGCTGATTTCAAGCCCTGATCCTTGTTCCTGCTGATTTCAAGCCCTGATCCTTGTTCCTGCTGATTTCAAGCCCTGCTCCTTGTTCCTGCTGATTTCAAGCCCTGATCCTTGTTCCTGCTGATTTCAAGCCCTGATCCTTGTTCCTGCTGATTTCAAGCCCTGATCCTTGTTCCTGCTGATTTCAAGCCCTGATCCTTGTTCCTGCTGATTTCAAGCCCTGATCCTTGTTCCTGCTGATTCCAAGCCCTGCTCCTTGTTCCTGCTGATTTCAAGCCCTGAATCTTGTTCCTGCTGATTTCAAGCCCTGATCCTTGTTCCCGCTGATTTCAAGCCCTGATCCTTGTTCCCGCTGATTTCAAGCCCTGATCCTTGTTCCTGCTGATTTCAAGCCCTGATCCTGGTTCCTGCTGATTTCAAGCCCTGATCCTTGTTCCTGCTGATTTCAAGCCCTGATCCTTGTTCCTGCTGATTTCAAGCCCTGATCCTTGTTCCTGCTGATTTCAAGCCCTGCTCCTTGTTCCTGCTGATTTCAAGCCCTGATCCTTGTTCTGCTGATTTCAAGCCCTGATCCTTGTTCCCGCTGATTTCAAGCCCTGATCCTTGTTCCTGCTGATTTCAAGCCCTGATCCTTGTTCCTGCTGATTTAAAGCCCGCCTGCCACCCAATTAAAAGATAAGGTGAATCAGACACAAGTTCAAGCTTTAAGACTCTGCTCAGAGATCACTTCACTTGCTTTTGGTTCGCAAATGGGTATGAGAATAGTGCTACACTCTTAACCCTGATCACAATTTTGGAATAGAAAACACCAACTAAATCGCCGGGGACCCTCCACCCGTCGGCCCCTCATCCCATCCACTAAGCCACGACCCTTAGTTACTCGTTTGCGCAGCATACCACTCTCACTTAGGCTCGGTTGATTACGTCATCAAAAAGATAGGCTTAGAAGTGAGTTATATTTTTCGTACTCAGGGGTTGGGGTTAAGATAAACTCATCAAATATGATTAGAAACGTGTCAAATTTGATGAGAATGCTGTATCAACATACTTGAATCTAATCAAATTGATACAGACAATCAAATCAAATTTTTGACGTGGAGACTCTAATCAATTACTTACATGATGGCGTCCACTCCAACTTGGTTGAGTGATGCCATCCTTCGCAAGATTTCGCGCCATTCGTTCCTGTCTTGAAAATACAGAAAATTGATGAAAAAAATATATCAATAATTTGGAAATTCATTGAAACCGTGACTTAATGCGAACGCTTTCAAGAGAGCCCGCTCACTCGTCGTTAGACCACAGCGCTGAATGACATTTGGTTGCCATTTTTTAATCTATACAAAAACTATATTATACAATACTGGGCACATTTTCAACCCACTGAAAAATCCTTGAAATGCGGTGACATCATCAGCACGTATTAACACCCTCCACGGGGTATATTGGTTTTACCATACACAAAACAAGATTTTTCAGAACCTTTCACAACTTTTAAAGGTCCATCTCAAGGATTACTGAACCAATACTAGGCATATTTGTACTTATTTCAACACATATCTCATGGGGATTCTAAATATGGTAATGAAATTCAATAATTTTGACATTTTTGAAACATTTTATGAAATGTTCGAATGTCGTCTGCAGACAAGGCCTGCCGCGTGGAAAGTGTTAACCAATGAACTGATTTATTGCAGGTGACATATTTTGATGCCTTGTGAAAAATGCATATTTTGATATGAATCTTGGAAATATCATTAGGATTTCTATTCAATTTGATTAGTTACTTGATCAAAACCAGATGATTAGGGATTCTAATCAAATCAATGAATATAATGAAGTTGAGTATGACAATGTATGCGGTGAAATCAGCACGTATAAGTTAGTATTTTGGTGTGAATCTTGTTAATTCTATTCAATTTGATTAGTAGTTACTTGATCAAAACTAAATGGTTAGGCATTCTTATAAAAAATTGAATGAAGTTAGAGTGTGTGCTTCCTCTAAAGGCCTAATCACATTGTCATGGTCAAAAATGTTTCAAAATTTTCAAAATTATTGAATTTCATCACCATAGTTGGAATCACCATGACAAATCCATTACAATAAGTATAAACATGCCTAGTATTGGTTCAGTAATCCGTGAGAGATTTTGAAAAAGGATCTAAATAAGTGGAGGATTATAAGTGGGGAGCACTCAAATCAAATGCACATAAAATGAGATAATTGGATTGATAATTGAACCAAACTTGTACTTCTGTAAGATGTCATACTCATGCAGTGCGTGCAATAGGCTTGTTCAATAGACCATTTCAAATCGGAGAATATACGCTTCGTTCCGAATGTTACCGATTAGCCGAGTCATTTGACGCTCGGTTACATGACCTGTCAGGTCATGTCCATGTGCCGGAGAAAAACAAACATGTTTTTCACCCGTCTGCCCGTGTAATAGATTGCGCTGGTGTTGGTGATAGATTGTATCCCTCACAAAGTTGATGTTGCGGCATTTCAGTAACAAAAACGGTGAGATGGAAGAGATTTGGGGTAATATTTTCACTTTTTACCGTTTGGAATTTGCCCGTCATCTCCATTGTTGATAAAAAACAAAATAGTCTCGTTCCACGTTTTACTTCTCATGTGTGCATGCGTGTATGTAAACATATCACTAGACGGACAATTAACTAGGACAAGGCTGTGAATGCGATCAACTGTTGCGAACAACGCGCAACGCACCTACTCCACGTGACCTGTTTTTCCGAAGATTTCCGATCTCAATTTGAAATGGAATAGACCAGAAAAAATGACAGGTTCATTGAAAAGTTGTCTCACTAATATTTCATTATATCGTATAAAAGGACAAGTACTTTATATTTCATTAAAACTTAGAAATATTTTAATATTTTAATAAGGTAAAAAACGATTGTCTTATTATGTCAGTGACTAGAAGTCTAAATGAGATTTTTCTTTCAAATATAGAAACAAGTATAGTTTATAATATAAAGGATGGTGGGTGTTTTTTTTCTTCAGAATTTTGGTAAATGCGTTTGTGAGACTTTTCACTGACATTTCTGAAAAAAGAATAATTGTATCTAATTGTTTGGGATTAGTTGGATACAATTTAAAAATAGCAATAAGTCTGAGATCTTGAAATGTCAACTTTAGGTAAAGGTTGTTTTTAAAAAAAGGTTGGATAAAAATACATATATAATAAGTCTGAATGAGAAATGTCATTGACATTTAGAAACATTCTTAAAGGGTAGCAGGTGTTTGTTAGGGTCCATATCCAAACTCTCAGTGCTTTTAAAGCATTTTTCTAGCGATTTAAAAGCGCTTTTCCAACGGTATTTCGTTCTATTGTTAAAAGCATTGGAAAAAGATCGGTGATTAACTAGAAACCTCTCTACTTATCTGGCGTTAACAATATAACTATTGTAGTACTCTCGATGGCTGCATTAGTGAAGCAGACAGATCAAAGGCGCAAGGAAGGTTGTGTTATATTCTTTAAGAAATACTATCTTATACATTATTAGTGATTAACTCAACAACAACAAAAATACACAAATAATAAGGCTAAGGAATAAGGAAGCAGATGTTTGTTTCAAAATGTTTGTTTTAAAATTTGGTGCAAAAATAATAACCTTAAACATGATGTTTCAATGAAATTGCAATACATTGTAGTGATTAGTTGAACAAAAATACACACACAAAACCTGTTCTACTGGGTTTTTTTGGTTTTTGGGTATAAAATGTTGAGATATTGTGAACATTTGCATGTGCCAGTTTGGGGGACCCTCCCCCCCCCCCACCTCTTTTATTTAATTTTTAAATTTCAGGACCCCCCAACTCTTAAATACCCAAAAATATGAATGAGAAGCATTCTTAAAGGTAGATGACCCGATCACATTTTCATAACACAGATTTTTCTCAAACATATGGAGATTTTCATATCATATATATGAAAGATCATATTTTTCCAATTAACATACTGAAATTTGACGGTCCAAATCAGTATGATTACGAAGAAATTGGTGAAATAACATCGAATTACCGCGAAAAGTGGTTAACCACCAATATAGTTTGTGTATAACTCAATGGGCATACTTCACGGCATCTTGTGCGTCTAAAATAAGAACCATTAGAGTTATGCAACTCAAACTTTGGAATACGACTTTTTTGAGGATGACCTTTCATGTCGAATAGAAAACTTCAAGTTGAAAATCGGAACATCTACCTTTAAAAGGTACAGGCAGGTTGTTTCAAAATGTCAGCGATTAGATGGACATAAATAAAAAGAAAACAAAATGTGCCATATCTTTTAAAGGCAAAAAGTTTTAACATTTTCGATATCATGTTTACTTTTCCCAAAACAGTCACATTTCCCCAAAATGATGTTTTCAGAAAAAGTGGCTCTTGGTCCATACCAGTAAGTTTAAAAACTCTCTCGTGATTTTTGTGTACGAAAATTAGACCAAGTTTGTTTGCATAACTCGCACAGGATTATTCGTTTTGAGAAATTTAAAAACTTGTGAAAAAAAGTGCTTGGCTTTTCACAGAAAGTGTCTCCTGTTCAATATCATGTTTACTTTTCCAAAAAAAGTCTAATTTTCCCAAAACGATGTTCTCAGAAACAGTGGCAATTTTCTAAATCCTATACAATTTTGTTTGGGTAACACCCCCACACAATTAGACGTTTTAAGAAATTGAAATTTTTCAGAAAATGAAAAACGCTTAGCTACCCGTACAAAGTTTCCCATTTTCAATATCATGTTTACTTCAACCAAAACAAGGTCTTCTAAAAAACTGGGTGGACAAGTGTTTTTAGTGTCAAAAGGATAATGAGAAGACTTGGAATGGATCTGTTGAATTTTGTGGAAGTCGGCAAGAGGATCACTAGTGTATTGTTTCTGGAAGGAAATCACCGAGACGTTATGTGAGCGATAGGCCCTATGTGGTGACGTTTATGCCCGCGTTTATGGAGAAAAAAAATTGAAAGAAAATATATCATAATTTATCATTTAATTTAAATTCCAATGTTTATTAATTACGAGAAAAACGTAATTTATGACAAATTCAAAAATGCAACAAAATAACTTGGATTTCCCGGGGCGCCAGGATAATTATTATAATACTAATAGTCAATCGTTTTGTAACAAGGTCTTCTAAAAAACTGGGGGGGGGGGGGGGACTTGGAATGGATCTGTTGAATTTTGTGGAAGTTGGCAAGAGGATCACAGTGTGTTGTTTCTGGAAGGAAATCACCGAGACGTTTGTGAGCTAGGCCTATATCATTATGGTGAAGTTAAGAAAAAGAATTGAAAGAAAAAATATCATTATTTATAATTTAATTTTAAATTCCAATGACAAATTTAAAAGTGCACAAAATAACTTGGATTTCCCAAGGCGCGAACTTGGGACCGCCAGGATAATTTGTCAATCGTTTTGTAAAGATAAATCACGAATAAATACACTGTATAAGTTCATGAAGTTCATAACAACAGCCGAATAAAAAAAAAGAAAATCGTGATATTCATGACATATTCATTGAACCAAAAAAGTAAAAAATAATAATAGATAAAAAAAAGAGTCTCATTAATAAACAAACTAATGATATTGTAAGTAATTAATATAATGGAACATCAAAAAGTACCAATATTATACAAAAAAATATGTGGTCCCCAGCAGAATTGAACCCAGGTTCAATGCACCACAGCCGGAGGAAACAACCACTACACCACCGGGGTGTCATTACATTGGAAGTCATAAGTTAAAATAATATTGAAACTGTCTGGTTTATCCACTCAATAAACTATTAAAATGTGATATTTGAACTACATGTCCATCAAAACACCATTTTATTTATTGTAATAGACACATATATTATAAAATATCATTAAAATACTAATTTTGCCTTGAAAATCTGAATTTGGCGGCGATTGGCGATATTTAGCATTTTATACCAAAAGTCTACTGCCGGCTGTATTAAAAAGCTCAAATTGCATGAAACCACAGATAAGATTCGTTTTTCTATCAATACTTCTTCCTTTATGTATAATACAATTTACATTATTTTGTAAATACAATAATTGTAACGTTTAACGTCACCACTAGCTAATTGAAACAATAATAATGACCCATGACCTTTCAACTGAAAACTAAGGTGGCCAAGTTAACTTGTCCACCAAAAAGTCAAATATCCTTAAAATGATGTTTCAGTCAATATGAAATTTGCCAAAATCCAATACAAGTTAGTGCAACTTTTTCTGAAAACATCATTTTGAGGAAATGTGACTGTTTTGGGAAAAGTAAATATGATATCGAAAATGTAAAACTTTCTATTGGTAGCCAAGCATTTTCTCTTTTCATAATCGTTTTAATTTTTCAAAACGTCTAATTGTGTGTGAAGTTAAGTTAACAAAAGTAATCTAATTTTAGGGGAGGGGGCTTACATTTTTTTGACCCAGCGCACTGCGTATTCCTGGAACCATACCTAGGAATACATATTTTGAGTGTACAAATATAGACTTGGGATGATCCCTACTCTTTACGAAGGAGTCTGTTACGACCACTTAAAAGTTTGTCAAGCTTTCCAAAATGTTAAGATTTGTTTGGCACATGTCAAGGTGATAAGCCTATTTTGTACTACTTGTATGGCCTTATTTTTTATCAATTTTGTCCATACTAAAAGGTTGTTTTTAGAACATTCATCACATACTATGATGCCTGGCATTAAAAGGTAAATCTTGCCTAATTTTAACACTTTCCACGCAACTATTAGTTTTACCATATAAAACAGATTGTTTAGTAACCTTTCCCAACTCTCAAAGTCTATCTCAAGAATTACTGAACCAATACTAGGCATGTTTGTACTTATTTTAATGCATTTCTCATGGTGATTTCAATTATGGTGATGATGTTCAATAAATGTGACATCTTTGAAACATTTTGTGAAATTGTGTAACTGAGGCATCGCTTGTTTTGTTTAGTGTACATTTTCAACAGCATCTAAAGCAAAGGTCTTTTTTCTTCGATACTAAGTTGTACCTTAGCTTTTTCTTTTCTTTTTTTAGATTCGGTTATTGAAATCAAGCTTATACTTGCTGTCTGAGTACGTCATACTTCCAAAATGACAGTAAAAGCTTTTGATAATCATGTTCAAAATTTACTCTTTTTATCGCACTTATTTTGAGTACTTAAAATTTCCATTATCTCAAATTAGACAAAAAGGATAGATATGAGACCATTAGCAAAAACATGATTACATTTAGCTTTTATTAATGTTCTTTTTGTCATGTTTGTGAGTGCTTTAGTTTTGCCAATATCTCAAATGGACATGACACGTTTTGTGATGAAACTGTTTCAATTATCAAATATAGTAAATGTAAAAATGTTTGTGTTTCATGAATGTTCACATTTGTTTGCGGTTCAAGCATCTGCCCCGAAAATAAAAGCATGAAAATACTTATTTATTTTGTCTAAGTCTATGTAAGCTTTCATATCGCAAATTTAAAAAACAACCAAAATTATTTTAAAAATCGGCAAAGCATGAAAATATAACTGCGTGGAAATCTTCGCCTGTACAGTACCCATTTGCAAAAAAATGTTTGTTTCCAAATGTTTGGGATTAGTTGGATCAAAAATAGCAATAAGTCTGAGATCTTGAAATGTCATCTTTAAAGGTAAAGAATGTTTTTCAAAAAAACGTTGGACAAAAATACATATATAATAAGTCTAAATGAGAAATTCCATTGACATTTAGAAAAAAAGTAGCAGATGTTTGTTGAAAATATTAGCGATTAACTCAACAACAACGAAAATTCACAAATAATAAAGCTTAAAAGACTAACAATTTAAATTGAGCAAGATTCTTTAATGGAAGCGGATGTTTGTTTGTTTCAAAACATTCTAGTGCTATTAGTTGAACAAAAATACACAAATAATAAGCTTAAAAGAGAAATTTCTTGGAAATCAGGTTTTTTAATAGAAGCGGATGTTTGTTTTTTAAATTTTAATGATAACAAATAATTAATTTGAGAAACATTGTTAACAGGTACAGGAAGTAGGTTTCAAATGTCAGCGATTAGAAGGACAACAATTTATTTTAAAAATATGCTTTATCTTTTAAAGGCAAAGTATGTTTATCCCGCACGCATGGGTCACGCATATGATGCAGAGTAAGCTTATTGCCTTCATGCATGCCCGTGTCCTTCTGCATTTATTCGCTGCTGTTAGAAGGCTTCACCAATTTAGAACTGATCAAACTATAGTATTACGGCTGCCCTTGCCCGTATGGTTTCAAAATAAAGTGTGTGGGTCTGTATCATTTTTATCAAAAGTGCAGGATGTTTCTTTAATATAAATGATAAACAGAGGTTTTGAACACATACGCTTAATAGGAAATAAAAAAACCTTTTTACATTTGAATGTAAACAAAGTGTGGCACAATTGTAGAAGATGCAACTGCTATAGTTATTTAGTTTGTCTAAGTGTATGTAAGCTTTTATATCGCAAATTTGAAAATAAGCCAAATTTTCAAAGATCGGCAAAGCACGAAAATATAACCAGATGGAAATTATCGCCTGTACTATGAGTACCCATTTGCATAAATGCATCCGGACTACCGTCCATCCATCGCAAGTAGGCTAGATTTCCCCCGTTGTTTAACCAGATTTCCCTCGCTGTTATTTGGACGCAAGGTTTTTTTTGTTTACGTAAAAAAACCTCTCGAGAGCAGCAGTTGACGAAGAGGACAAAGTGAGAGGTGATCAAAATTCCAAGTAGCGTTTGTGGAGTGCTATCTATTACACTCAGCGCTATGTGTTTCATCGCCTTAATGATGTGTGGTCTGTGTGTGACAACTAATGTTATGAAGGGTTTATGTAGGACTGAGAACACCGGGTGGGGGGGGGGGGTAACTCAATTATTCTTTTTGGTAGGGATGTGCCGCCAGCAAAATGAAAATTGACCCGAACAGGTACCAATTTTCGGGAAAAAATGGACCCATATGTTTACCAGAAAACCATAATTTTCCTATATATTTGAAAGATTTTGCTAAAATGTTGGCGAAAAACAGCAAAGTTAAGGATATTAGACCCATAAATTTACCTAAAATGACTTTGAAAAGGGGTCATCCATTTACTAGAGGGTGAAAAATAGGACCCTATTTGGCACCAAATCCCTGTAACCTCATATCCACTAAGTACCATCCCCCCGGAAAAAAAACATGATATTCCCTTCAGGGGTAGAATTTCGTAACCAACCGCGAGAAACTGTTAAGATTCTCGCGGAAGGATTTTGCAAGAATCCAGATTCTCCCCAATTTTGAGAATCCATGGATTATTGCGAAATTAATGAAAATAATATCCAGAATAAGGCTATAAGCTTGCACAACTTCCAAATTCGGCATGTTTGTTGACTAAGGGTCAACTACCAGTCATCTAATGTCCTGTTTTGGACTTACAAAAAAGAAAAGTAAAAAAAACCCAAAAAACTTTCAAGGTTTTTTTTGTTGTTGCGGGAATCCAACTGGATTCGCGCGGTAGTGATTTGACGCGAATTGATTCGCGGCGAAATTCTACCCCTGCCCTTGCACGTATGGGTTATAAATGAGGTGTGCAGGTTTGTCTCTGTTTCTCTTAAAAGTTCTGTATGTTTCCTTAATTATAAATAATAAACAGGTTTTGAACACATAAATTGAATAGGAGAAAAATATAACTTTTTTCATTTGAATTTAAACAAAGTGTTTGTTATATCGTATAGATTTGGACAGGTCTTTTAAAGGTTATGGGCTACCATTTAATGACTATAAAAGAGTTTTTCTGAAATAATATTGAAGTGAATGATCATATTTTCCTCTTTATGATACTTTTTGTCCCATTCAAATCACAAACTGGGTTAGAAAGTTACCGTCAATTCATTCCACAGATTTTCGCAAATGCTAGTTTAACCCCCTGAGAACTACTGGCTGATTGGTCAGAAAGATAGATACATCATTTATTGCACCAATCAGAGACAGTGTTAGAATAATTGTATCCCTGATAAAGATTGGAGTGAAATATTTTACAAGCTGCATGTGAATTGGCTATTTAAATGAGTATATATTGCAATAAACCAATCAGAACCACTGTAAGATAGGCCGGTAGTGCCCAGGGGGTTGAAAACAATGTAAAACAAAGGAAACATGTAAAGCTTTTATCAATGCAAAGCTTTATCATGCAAAGCTTTTGTCAATGACTGAAAATATTACTAATTACTGAGCACTTTTTATGATTAGCTATCCTATTACCTTAATTGGTTTTAGTAGTGTCATTTTAGCACTGCTCAATACTGGTGAGTATTTGTAAAGCAATATGATCCATTTAGTCTCTGATTATCTCAATAGGTTTGTTATATAAATACTATATTAACAGGTAATTATATAAGCGGCGTTGTTTTAAGGGAAGAAGCTATTTAAACAAAGCTTATCTGCATTGATTATAGCGATATAATGAGATTATAGTGATATTATGAGATTGTATTACAAGTGTGAGGTGAACCAGTGTACTGTTCTACCTTTGAACTGTTGTGTTTACAAAAACTATGGCCATTCTAAAAATTAAACTTTTGTGTACAAACACTAAAACAACTTATGCACACGGCTGTTTGACTGTCCGATTTATAATTAAAATTATGGAATAAAAAAAGATTAATTAGTGGCCCCGTTATGGTTTGACTTGATTTAGGTAGCGCTAATGAATACGAGTATACGGTGAAAATTTCAAGAAAATTGTTTGAGCCGTTTTTAAATTATCGGCATTTTCTACTTTACACTAATTTTACATGTAACTCTATGGGAAATGTGGCCGATGAGGGCGCTATTATAGTAAATAATAATATTCAAAGCTCTATTTCTCAGAAATGGCACCAACAAATGTTCTGAAATTTCTACAAAAGATGGCCAGTATATTCAGGTACTTGAATCAGTTAAAACCATAACCGGGCCAGCAAGTTACGGTGTTCTCAAAATAAAACGGACAAATTATGTGGAATCAAACAGCTGTGTGCAAAAAGTGGAAAGGGTTTCCATTTGCAGCCTAAGTTTTTGAAGTGAAGTTTTGATTTGTCAGATTGGGCCATGTATTTTATGAGGTAATATAACTCAGCGAGAATGACAAACCAATTGACAAACCAATGTTTTATATTCCCCAACTCGGGGTCAAGAGAGTGTTATAGTTAATGGTCCTATAAAAGTTGATATTTTTGCTGATTTCATTGTTCACGCTATCTATTCTACTTTGGAATTATATCACATGAAGCGCTTTATTCTTCAAACATACATGTATATGCGTAGGCTTTAACGTTAGCTTCTTTTGAATCAAAATTGTGGAAATTAATGCAAGGCAATTCAGCCTATCTTTTTTAGAATGTTATCATAAATCAACTAGATCTATAAACTGTGTAGGCATAGCGCCTATCACTTATTGAAACGGAATAGTTACAAGCAAAGTAACCATAAGGCCAAGTAAAAAAGAACCCTTTCTACAGAGCCTTATGACCAACCTATCTAAGAGTTCGGTAAATAAAAGTTTTTTTGTCACTGTAGAAGTCTAAATGTTCACACCTAATGTTTCTAGTTTCTGAATGCCAATGCAGTTACGTCATAATAAATGCGTGACTATGTATCTTAATTTTAAAAGGCCATGTAGAGTAATAGAAAAATTGTGAATTTACCAACATGTAATACCAACCTATCTAAGAGTTCGGTAAATAAAAGTTTTATTGTCACCGTAGAAGTCTTATTGTTCACATCTAATGTTTCTAGTTTCTGAATGCCAATGCAGTTACGTCATAATGAAATGTGTGACTATGTATCTTAATTTTAAAAGGCCATGTAGAGTAATAGAAAAATTGTGAATTTACCAACATGTAATTTTAATATATTTGGCGGAACTTGAATAATTATTCACACTAAAAATAAAAAAGTTTGACAGTATCTTATCATGCCAATGGGTGTTGTACATGTTTTATGATTGATCAGTATAGCCATAAATCCAGATTTTATTTACGTAGAGATGGTTATCGGGTAATGGTTTAGAATAACTTTGATTTAGGATGTTTAGTAACTCTGTAGAACTATCAAATGCATCGCTGCGTGCAATTATGTATGTAGTTAAAACAAGGTCGCCATTAAAGGTAGAAATTTGTGGATATTCAAATTTCCTTTAAGTGCAACATTCCTGACTTACGAAGCACCATTATAATTATAAGTCTCCAGATAGATAAGATGTACATATCTACAAATTAGGCCGAAATCCCTGATATCTTCGGACATTTAAATATTTCTGCCATGCAAAGAAAGTCACAAATCATCAATTCAAACTGGCTAATTCATAATAACTTGCTAACATCAAACGACTTATATTTCCTCTAGTCTGCAATGGCCAGTTTCAAGCTAACTAATGCTGATAACATTCTAAGGACGCTTTGCGATCCGAGTCGCTCCTGATGATATAAAAAACGTCATTTGTTGTTCAATCGAATGCAATCAAGTTAGCGGCGACCTCACACAACTTTCCAGAAATTAGGACTGGTCGCACCAGGTTGCTAGGCCTGGATCGCTGCAGTTAACTTCAATCCAACTGGTCGCCTCGATATGTCGAGTTGCTGTGATTGATTTTCATAACATAGTCACTCGAGCGAACTAAGATCGCCATGACCTGCAACCGGCTAGTATGTAATAAGCATAAAGTTGCTGTTAAAAGAAATCTTTCACAAACTATGCTTTCCATGTCATCTATCTGCTAACATCACACAGCAAGCTGAACAACCTTTAATTTTGTATACAGTAATCTTATTTTTTTCTTGTTCCTGCTATCTTCAGTAGATAGCAATTTGAACATCCTTGATTTGCTATCATCAGTAGACATCAATTTGAATATCCTTAGATTGCTATCTTCAGAAGAGCCCAATTTGAACATCCTTGAATTGCTATCATCAGTAGACAACACTTTGAACATCCTTGAATTGCTATCATCAGTAGACATCAATTTGAATATCCTTAGATTGCTATCTTCAGAAGAGCCCAATTTGAACATCCTTGAATTGCTATCATCAGTAGACAGCACTTTGAACATCCTTGAATTGCTATCATCAGTAGACATCAATTTGAATATCCTTAGATTGATATCTTCAGAAGAGCCCAATTTGAACATCCTTGAATTGCTATCATCAGTAGACAGCACTTTGAACATCCTTGATTTGCTATCATCAGTAGTGGAATATCCTTAGATTGCTATCTTCAGAAGAGCCCAATTTGAACATCCTTGAATTGCTATCATCAGTAGACAACACTTTGAACATCCTTGAATTGCTATCATCAGTAGATATCAATTGGAATATCCTTAGATTGCTATCTTCAGAAGAGCACAATTTGAACATCCTTGAATTGCTATCATCAGTAGACATCAATTTGAATATCCTTAGATTGCTATCTTCAGAAGAACCCAATTTGAACATAATTAAATTGCTATCTTCAGTAGACAGCAATTTGAACATAAAATTGCTATCATCAGTAGACAGCACTTTGAACATCCTTGAATTTCTATCATCAGTAGACAGCACTTTGAACATCCTTGAATTTCTATCATCAGTAGACATCAATTTGAATATCCTTAGATTGCTATCTTCAGAAGAGCCCAATTTGAACATCCTTGAATTGCTATCATCAGTAGACAGCAATTTGAATATCCTTAGATTGCTATCTTCATTAGACAGGAATTTGAACATGATTAAATTGCTATCATCAGTAGAAAGCCATTTAATCATAATTAAATTGCTATCTTCAGTAGACAGCAATTTAAACATCCTTAGATTGCTATCATCAGTAAACAGCAATTTGAACATCATTAAATTGCTATCATCAGTAGAAAGCCATTTAATCATAATTAAATTGCTATCTTCAGTAGACAGCAATTTAAACATCATTAAATTGCTATCATCAGTATACAGCAATTTGAACATAATTAAATTGCTATCATTAGTAGACAGTAATTTAAATAGCCTTAGATTACTATCTTCATTGGACAGCAATTTAAACATAATTAGATTGCTATCATCAGTAGAAAGCCATTTAAACATAATTAAATTGCTATCTTCAGTAGACAGCAATTTGATCTACATTAAATTGCTGTCTTCATTAGACAGTAATTTAAACAGCCTTACATTACTATCTTCAGTTCAGAGAGAGCAATTTGATCATCATTAAATTGCTATCTTCAGTAGACAGCAATTTGAATATCCATAGATTGCTATCTGCATAAGAGAGAAATTTGAACATGATTAAATTGCTATCTTCAGTAGACCGCAATTTGAACATCTTTATATTGCTATCATCAGTAGACAGCAATTTGAACATATTTAAACTACTGTCTTTAGTAGAAAGCAATCTAAACATCTTTAAATCACTATCTCCAGTAGACAGCAATTTGGACATCCTTAAATTTGTGTCTGCAGTAGAAAGCAATTTGAATATCTCTAAATTGCTATGATAAATAAAGCTTTGCGGTCAATCATTTCCTTAATTAATATGTGTCTATTGTTTAACCAGTTTTACCATATAAGCTACTTGTTATGGTCCTATACTCCCAGGGGGGGGGCACTCAACTTTTTTTTTTGGTAGGGGTGTGCCGCCCAGGTTCTCAAAAAGGGGGGCTATAGAACTGAACTGAGTGGATTTTTTAACGAAAAATAGGGTCTTTTTTTTTTAAAGTAGGTCTTGAGAACTGGCCTATAGTTCAATTTTGATTAGCAAGAATGCAAATTTTCGATTTGTTTTTTTGTTTGTTTTAGAACGCAAAATTTTTGAATGATTGGGGCTTTGGAATGCAAAATTTCGCAATTTTCAATAAAATTGGGGTCTTAAAAACTGATGCAGGCTCAAAAAGGGGTCATAAGAGCTAGCAGCAGAGGGTGAAAAGGGGGTCTTCAGCACGGCACATACCTATACCCTTTTCCAATGTCAGTGCCCCCCCCCCCCCGGCCTATACCCATCCAATGTTCCAATTTTCAAATCTCATACTTTCTCACCAATCTATCTTGTAATTATATTGCAGTATTATTTGATCCACCCGCTCTTGCATTCCTATTGTCACTGCAGTCGTCTGTTCTGAATCGCACAGATTATCCCGGCCGGTGCGACGCTTACAAACAAACCCCCGACACCATGTTTTATTTACACATCTGTAGCTATTTTTGCTATCAGTCTATGTAAACAGGTGAAGGTATATTTGACATTGTGAAACGTGACAAGGTTTAGCGCTATAATCAGGATGATAATGTCTGACGATCGATCGACTACCTTATCCAGCACTCTAAATGTGGTAATTTTTGCATGCATTGTTTTTTGTGTGATTTGCCAATTTCATTTCTATTTCATGTACCTTTGAATTGGCTATTTTGTGTTCCTGGACATGAAACTACATAGGTCTACTTTGTATCATATTTGCCCAAATTGGTATCTAACTTTTATGGTATACATGAAGCGCACAAAAATAAGCACAGCATGAACATTTCTTCTTTAACACAACACAACATGACGACTTGTTTACTTCCCACAGGGCTTCTGCGGATGTGTCAACACAAATACAGGCTGTTTTAGTACAAATTCTTTGTCAGTAGCGAGTGTTACATTATTAGGCTTATTCTGTCAAGCCCATCGCATCTCTAACTTTATGTAGCCATGCCCAGGTGTACATCTATACTGTGTACCCTATCGCACGTCCCACTACATGCCCTGGCTAGCGGGGGCACAGTTTGTATGTCCCTGAACACTCCTGCATAGAGGGGTACTTGTGTTTGTACATTCGCATACCGTCCCGCATGGCCCTGGCATGTCCAGGTCCCTGGGGGCCGGGCTTGCAATTGATAGGTACGTAATTGTTCGTGAAAATGGGTTCTCTGTGTGTTTTATCCTTTGAATGTTGTTTGTTCATTTGTTTGTTTGTTTTTGTTTTTGTTTTTGTTTTTGTTTTTGTTTTTGTTTTTGTTTTTGTATTTGTTTTTGTTTTTGTTTTTGTTTTTGTTTTTGTTTTTGTTTTTGTTTTTGTTTTTGTTTTTGTTTTTGTTTTTGTTTTTGTTTTTGTTTTTGTTTTTGTTTTCTATTAATTTGTTTCTTGTCTCAGAAACTTTTCACTTTTTGGAGGTAGGTTTTTGTACACCTAGCAACCATATCGCATGTCATTGTTGTGACAACATCAATTCATGCCAACCCCAACTCACCCACTCTTCCCGGCTATGCTACAAAATAAACCCTTATCAGCCGGGAATCTCTTCTTAGTAGTACACTTTACATTCATTATTCATCCTTGCATTCTTACTGCTGTTTTTATTCCATGTTAACAGCACGGCTTTAACGCTTTCCATGCGGCAGGCGTCTGCAGACGACATTCCAAAATGTCACAAAATGTTTAAAAAATCTCAGCATTATGGAATTTTATTACAATATTTGGGCTCTCCATGAGAAATGCATTGAGAAAAGTACAAACATGCCTATTTTTGGTTCATTAATTCTTGAGATAAATTTTGAAAATTGTAAAAAAGTTTTTGAAAAATCTGTTTTATATATGGTAAAACTAATAGCCGTGTGGAAAGTGTTAAAGGTTTTTATAGCGCTCCGAATGTTCGGGATTTCTACTTCTAATGCTCCTACTACAATTGGGAATAGCACTTCATGAATCCTCAAATGTAATGATTTTACAAGTTGACGTTGTTGATAAGACCGACATATTCTGTTTTTAGACAGCTCCTTCAGTGTACTTTATGAAATGCGCTGAATTGGAATCAACGACTTTCAATAACAGACGTGAACGAATTGCAGATTTGTAAAACCAATGGAAACGGTTTAAATGATGCATGCTGGAAAATTGGCAGACTTGCGTCATTACAGGGTGTCTTAGAATGATTTATACCGGGAAAGGTTCTGTTATTTAGCTATGAATACCGCTGTTATTGGTTAAAGTGTTTATGATTCTACATATGTTTAGAATTTCAAAATTTTAAAACTCTGACATTTCTGACTGAAGTTATTGATTCTTTTGTAAAAATGGTAGATTCAATCCAAGTTTGACCAAAAGTACCACTTTTGAAACTCTTAACACTTTCCACGCGGCAGGCGTCTGCAGACGACATTCCAAAATGTCTCAAACTGTTTAAAAAATGTCAACATTGTTGAATTTCATAACCATATTTGGAATCATGATGTGAAATGCATCGAAATAAGTACAAACATGCCTCGTATTGGTTCAGTAATCCTTGAGATAGACTTTGAAAATTGGGAAAGGATATGGTAAAACCAATAGCCGCATGGAAAGTGTTAAAATCACTGACCATGTTCAGCACAAAGCTCAAATGTCAATAATATGCAGGTAATTTACTGTATCCTCTTTTAATTTCCATTACAAAGTTAAGAGATATCAACCGTTGGTGATGATTTACGAAGCATTATTTGAATGGTCTGAGGGAATTGTTCTGCTTGAGTGATTAATATCATACTTTCCTAAGCGGAAATGTTGAAGTTTAGTGTGAGCTTTATCAATTAAAATACACTGTAGGTAAAAACAGTTTTTCACCGATTCTCCATAATGTCATGACATATTAAAACGGATACAGATATTTTGATGAAATTAACAAAGTAGGAAACACGTTCCACATTATATTGCAGGCATTAGACTTGGACTGCAATGTTGTTTTTATATGTTTATTTTTTCTTCTTCAAACACGGTATAAGTCATTCTGGACACCCTGTATATTCTGTACAGGATACTTATTGGCGTTATTAGTCCGGGATTTACTATATGCTACAAAAACATCGTTGGCAAAAGATGAAGAAAAAAAATCAATTATCTTAAGCGGAATGAACAGACTTTTAACAAGTCTTGATGATTCTCAAGTATGTGATGCGAGCTCCTTATCTACGTCATTGTGTAGACTTACAACAAGTCCGTTGATGAATATCGAGTGTGTAATACACTGTATATAGGTTGTATCTACTTCAAATGTATAGAGTTATCAGTCACAGTATTTTTGTAAGTAGTCTATTCAGTAAAATTCATGGGTTTTTTGTTCAATATAAATTCAATGTTTATTCAGAAAAAGATTGAACATTAAGATCTTGTTTGGATCAATATGAATTCAATGTATTTGACCAAAAGTCATTTTCAGTGTTTGGACAATGTGGATACAGGATTATTTTTGATAGTTATCTGGTGCAAATTGTTTTAAAGAAGTTAAAATAATGGTAAATTTAAAACCGTCGGATGTCGCAAAATGTGAACTTGGGATTATGGGTAAAATGTTTTTAAAAAAATGTTTAAAAAAAAAGAAGTTTTAATTTTTTTTAAAGACTTAAGAAAATTAATGTTCAATACTTTGTGTCATCATCTTTTATGAAATTTCACCTTCAAAAACTTACTTAAGTCACTTTACTTATTAACCTTATAAAAGTAATTCTATTGAACTATGTATCTTTTTTGGCCTGTTTTCATGATTTCTTGTTTTTATGACATCACAATCATCATTCACTCATAACTTTTGTTGTAGTGATCGTAGAAAAATGATCGAAACTAACAGTTCTGTAATCAGCACAGTTTTAGCTTTTTTATGATACAAATATCTCCAATATGAAAAATCCCACCATGTGGCGGGTTTTCACAGATCGCATGACGTATAATAACTTAAAGGACATTAAGTGGTGTTGAAAATTTTAAATGTTTAAAAATTTACTTCAGAATTCAAGATGAACATTAAAAATTGCCATTATTGTTGTTTCTACTAACAAAAACACAGCAAAACTTAATTAAAACAATATCATCGCTATTTATTGAAAAACGCCCTCTATGCAAATATGGTTCGCGTTATGTATCACACGTACTGCAGGGGGATACTGTCGGACGTAAAATGCTCGTCGCGGCTGTACGAGCATTTTTGAATGACGTTTTCTTGTACAAAGAGGGCTGATTTTTCTTAATCCTTATAGGTGTAAGTTCATACATGTAATACAATTATAAAAATATACTAATCCCAGTTTTTATCATAATTGAGGGCGCAGCCTCCGACACATCTCTTAGTGCCCCTTTAATATGTGCATTATATGCCACATGTTAATGGCCTAATAGCAAATATATCTAAACAAATCTTTTCAGATAATGACTGTTATAAATTATCATCAAATAATAACGAAATATGTTCTACTTTGATTACTCATTCATAGTTTTAAAAATACATGTTGAAATTTTAAATGTAATATTCTAAATTAATATGAGCATCAGATGTGACATCCACATTACCTAATAGCAATCATATCTAAAAATATTTTCTTTTGAGAAAATGACTATTATAAATTATCATCAAGTAAAAAGTCAAATAATAACAAAATATGTTCTACTTTGATTGAGCATTCATAGTTTTAAAAATAAATGTTGACATTTTAAATGTAATATTCTAAATTAACATGAGCATCATATGTAGCCTGATAGCAAACATATCTGAAAATGTTTTCTTTTGAGATGACTATTAAATAAATTATCATCAAATTAAAAGAAAAATAATAATGAAATATGTTCTACTTTGATTGATCATAGTAGACATTTTAAATGTAATATACTAAATTAATGTGAGTGAGCATCATACGCTTCTGCCGCTAATCGCAAACATATCTGAAAATGGCATCTCTCAAACTCTGCATCTGAACTCTTCAACTGTTGTTTTGCCTTGTCCATGACATGCATGCACAAGTCCAAAGGGAGACTTTGCCTGCAGGGGATGAGTATGACAGTTACCATGGCAACAGGTAAAATTGTGAGGAGGATATAGTCTGCTCTGTGGTTAAAAATGTCAAAATAACAATATGTTTATACGTGTTTGCCGGTGTGGTTTGCTGTTATATTGATCCCTTGTTATTTCGTACCCTCAGGTTGATAATGTGGAAAACAAGAAATTACATATTTGATTTTTTTTTTTTTTTTTTTTGTTGTTGTTGAAAATTTTAATGCTGTCGACGATAAGATTAGTGATTATATATTATTTATCATAAGGAATATTGCCAGCAAAATATGACAGTGTACTATTACGAATTAATAATTCAGAGGTTTTGCGTTCAAGAGATATTCGGTGTTGTTTGTTAAGGGTTATTTGTAGAGTGAAAAGAACCATTTCTTAAGTTTCAGCTTAATTTTCAGCATAATTCATTAAATTTTCACCTTTTTATAAAAACTTAAAATTACTTTTTTAGTATATTTGAAAAAAAAGAGAAAAAGGAAATCAAAGCAGGCGGCAAAGACCAACCTCATAACTTTCTCACCAGGTGAGTGGAGGGCGGTGTGTGTGGGGGTGGGGGGGGGGGGGGGGGGGGGCGGGGGGGGGGGGGGGGGGGGGGCTTACTCAAATTATTTGTTTGGAGGTGTTTACCTCAAAAAATGGCTCTGATTTGGCTGGGTTATTTTTCACTATTTGGGACCCATGTTTGCGGTTTTCACAATTTGGGACCCATGTTTGGGGTTTGTTCTCCCTATTTGGGACTCGTAAAGGGTTTCCACACAATCATACCCAATGTTTAGGGACTTTTTGTACAAAAAAAAACCCATTTGGGCAGCACATACCTACCTGTATACCTTATATTTGTGAGTATCCCCCCCTGTGGGTATCCCCCCCCCCCCCCACCTCCCCTCGGGTTTCTCACCTTCTTCATCATAACACTTATAATCACAAGCAATATTGTAATTTAGAATTAGTACATGATATGTTCAAGATATTCAATGCAAGTGCCTGGTTTGGTATTATTAACATTCATGAAATATTTATGATTAAACTGCTGGCAACTGATACTTGAATGGCATAATCGATCTTAGTTGGAAAGATTATCTTACCGTATTAGCAGCGTTTGACACCTCTCTACCGTTGTATACTTTTAATATGCTTCTTTAAAATAATATTCAAATACATTGTGTAAAATGGTAAGTATGGGGAAATTCAATATCAAATGGATATAGATATAGGGCAAGTACTTTCATAGTAAAAGAATAAGGCAACAAGGAAAAAAAACCTGTTCTACGGTACTGTCCGACCCTTTTTCTTTTTGTGGAAAAAAAAAAAATCGATATTTTTGAAATTTTAGGTTTTTTTGAAAATGTCGAAAAGTGTTGAAAATGCCCCCAAAATTCCCGATATTTGTGAGAAAAAACCCAACCTAAATCAACCGACTGACCGACTCTTCCTGAGAGGTCCATAAGCCCGCAGAACAGGCTGGGGGCGGGGCCCCCACCCGCCCCAGTTGCCTAAAGGTATAGTCCAATATCAGCTCCAATCATTGCCGAACCTTCTTGCAGGATCGATTTAAGCCATAATATGCGATATTTTTCATGAAACGCCTTTTAAGATATCTTTCTACGAACCATGGTTGTGAGCTCCGTATCTTTCGAGATCATCGCGGCCCCTTCCTCCAGCATAGTGTTTACTTATAGTTGTTGGAGAAATGTGCAAATCCGATTTATTTTATTTTATAATTTTTCTTTTCTTCTCTCTCATTTGTTTTTTTGCAGATCCCCTCCTCAAAAGACACAAGAAAGGAAGTTTCCTGCGCGGCAGACATAGGAATAACAGTTTCTTGGACAGCATCAAAGACCTGGGGAAGGAGGGAAAAGGTAACCAAAGACTGTCTGGTAATTATATATATTATTATATATAATCATAATTAATTTGATGTACAAATGTTACCTTAATACTTTCCACGCGGCTATAGACCATTTCAAATCCGAAAATATATGATCGGTTCTGAATGCTTCGATTAACCGAGTGATTTGACGCTCGCTTACATGACCTGTCAGCTCACAGGTCATGGCCATGTGCCGGAGAAAAACAAACATGTTTTTCACCCGTCTGCCCGTGTGGTAGATTGCGCTGGTGTTGGTGATAGATTGTATCCCTCACAAAGTTGATGATGCGGCATTTCAGTAACAAAAAACGGTGAGATGAAAGAGATTTGGGGTAATATTTTCACTTTGCTCTGCTCGATACATGTGGAATTTGCCGGTCAACGCCTTTGTTGATAAAAAACCAAAATGTGCACGCGTGTATGTAAACATAGTAAATCACTAGGCGGACAACCAACTAGAACAATGCTGTGAATGCGATCAACTGTTGCGAAGAACGCGCAACGCACCTACTCCACGTGACCTGTTTTTCCGAAGATTTCCAATCTCAATTTGAAATGGTCTATTGGTTTTACCAATATACAAACCAGATTTTTTTCAGAAACCTTTTCCAACTCTCACGGTCTATCGCAAGGATTACTGAACCAATACTAGGCATGTTTGTACTTATTTTGATGCATGGTAATTCCAAATATGGTGATGAAATTCAATCATTTCAACATTTTTGAAACATTTTGTAACATTTTGGAATGTCGTCTACAGATGCCTGCCGGGTGGAAAGTGTTAAGTATATTGGCTGTTTTTTGTATCATATACACGTAACTGCAATGTTCATAGCTTACCTCGCGGGATCTGAACGAAAGGAAAGGCCGTATCTATTATATATTTTGTAGTATGTATGGGATAAACGCTTTAAGAAAAACATTATGTGCCATCTTGATTTGTATTTAGAAAAGTTCAGGCGTTTTTTTCCTCAAAATATCATTTGGTTTTTTCTAATAAAAAAAAATGCTGTAAAAATGGCTAAAAACAAAAGGCATGTTACCTTCAGGAAACAAGCTTGTTTTTTAACATAATCTTTAAGCAATGAAATATGTATTGATGATAAACAATGATAAAAAATTCCTAAAACAATATCAATATCATATTTTATTATGAGACCTCCGTTACCAGAGAACCTTGGTTCTAAATATGTGCAAATGTTGCAGAAGCAATAAATGTAATTTGATATTGTCACTGATTTGAGGTTACGGGGATGTGCCGCCAAATAGTGAATGCTTAATTTTCACCTGTCTGGACAGGCCCGGCCCGTGAGCAGGATTTTTTAGGGGTTGGGGGGGGGGGGCGGATTTTTTGGAAAAGGTACATTGGTACCAAAACAAAATCGTAAAAGGTTGCCCCAAAAAAAATTATAGTCATCTCACAACATTTTGAGAGGGGGGGGGGGGGGGGGGTACGGGCCTGTGTCTGGATGAACTCATTATTTTCCTTATTTTTCTGGTAAATTTATGGGTTCATTATACATCATTAATGGTAAAAAAAGGTAATTAGTTGTAAATATATGGGTGGCAAAACGATAATTAAGTGCTAAATATTTCGAAAAAAGTTCAAAATCCTTGGCTGCACACCTATACCAACAACAAAAAAGAGTAACCCCCCCCCCCCCCCCCCCTCGGACTAATGTTAACATAAAGTAGATTGCGAGCGGCTATGGTTCCATCAAATAGACATCCTTGTGTATCCAAAAACTGATGTATGGAACCTTTTTTTACCACAAGAGGCGCAGGAGTGTATTCATTTATTTAATTGTGGGGTGTGTTGTGTGCATATAGACTTCCATGTGGGCGTTATGAGCAATTAAGATTCTCTTTAAGCCATAATCAGATGCATTATATCTGTATCTTATAATTGCTCCTTCTTTAGTTACTTGTCTTCAGAGATTTTCCCATTTGGCCATGATAAGAATAGACACGTAAATTAACTAATCAATGCCAGTGGGTCGCATGTGTCCTTGCAGGCTGCAGATTGGATCATTTTCAAAATGCACAATTATTTTTAAATATTTCACACAAAAAATCTTTTTTTTGGGGGGGGGGGGGTTCTAAAACAATTCCGAATTGAAAAGAAGAAAAAAGTAAAAAATATCAAACGTTTTCAAAAGAATTCAAATAAAGTTTTTTCCAACAACAGTTTCTTAAGTTGTTGAACCGAAAAACAATCCCATATTGAACAATACTAGAAGAATAATTCATTGGTAGATTACCAGTGTATAGTCACCTTCGGAGCCGTAATTTCACCCTTATTAAGATGAGCACTCCTGATGTAGTTCTCGTTGAAAATGACTATTGGGAAAAATCACCGTGTTGCATAATATAGCTTTTCTTCATCATCTTCATCTGTGTACATGTAGATAATGTTATGCTCTGAGGTCTCTGGGCTGCGGACCAGACTTTGGCGGGTTAAACCGGTTTTGTGAGCGCTCAACCGTCCCACTTCCCTCATGGCATATGGTTGGAGGTGGAATCAACTCAGCTTGGTCAGTTGCCCAATAAAATAGTTTTTTTCTTCTTGTTGACCTTGGCCTTAAGTTTAGATCAAATGAAAAAATTAGACCATATGGCATCATCCACCTTTTCTACTGAGAGCAGTCCCCCTCCCCAAGTTAATTACATTACAAATGGGTGAGGGGTGAGGGATCATAGTTTGTGCTATAACCATTTTTTAAACAATTTCATTTCAGAATCAGGCGCTCCTTTAGTATTCGGAATCCCCTTGGAAAAGTGCATTAGCAACGATGCCGCCCTCAAGCGGTATCGTTCTACGCGCAGGAAGGAGAGGCGTGAGAGCCTCGATCTCGCTCAATCTCCACTGCATATGACGAGGCAATCGGGAAAAGCTACCAAGGTAGGTGTAGCAACTAATTCTTGATTTTTTTTCTTTCTTTATCGTTATATTTTTATGGTTATCCAGAGGGATTCAAGGTTGATTTTATGGTTCAATCCATTCAAAATCGGCGACAAATATTCGGATCTTATTTCTCCACCCGCAAAAGTAATCCAAGTATGCGTGCCCGATTATGGTCACATGCAGGTATTTTTTTAGCCGCACTCAAGCATCACGCATATGATGCACAGATGCCTTTACTTATGCCTGCATCCTTCTGTATTCATACGCTACTGGTAAGAGGCTTTGCCAAATGGAGCTGATCAAACTAGAGTAGGGACAATACTTCATGGTCAACTCTGATTGGGGAGATGATGTCTGCTAATATTACCCAAATTCCTGTTTTTAACAGATATATAGTTCAAGATAAGGCCAAAAAAAATATGTTTGGTTGCCCTTAGAGGGCAACGTTTTGGAGGGTTGGTCGGTCAATCCTTTTATCTTTTTCGGGCATTTTTTTTGTTTAATTTTTTGTTTGTTTAGGGCGTGATGGCGTTTTATGATTTGTTTTAAATACAAATTTAGTGCTGTTTATCGCCTCTGACTTGTGGTGTTTATATTTTAACTGTGAAATAAGACATTGGGAGAAAATATTAACAGCAATTTTCAAATTTTCAAATTATGTTGAGAAAAATATTTTCATTTTTTTTAATTTTAAAAAGCGACTGGCGAATTTTTGGGTCGGTCGCGGAGGGCAACCAAACATTTTTGTTTTGCCTAATTATGTTGAGAAAAATATGTTCATTTTTTTTATTTTAAAAAAGCGACCGGCGAATTTTTGGGTCGGTCGCGGAGGGCAACCAAACATTTTTGTTTTGCCTAATGTCATAATTCAGGGATTTAATGTGTCTAGATGCGAACAATTTGTCTTAGACAGTAAATATTTATGCGTATAGACGATTGGAAAAAGCTTCTTATCGACAAAAGTCGACACCGGCACTATTTACTATGCACATATGAAGTGTGTGCCACTAGACCATCTCTTCGTTGCTTTTCCTTTAGTTTGCCTTGAGACGAAGAAGTAGATCGTTAAATCTCATTTTTAAATGGAAATTATACAACCAGGCTCTTGGGAGAATTGATCTCCTGTATAATTATACTCAGCCTCATTATATTAACACTTTACACGCGGCTATATTAGTTTTACAATTTCAAAATAAGATTTTTTAGAAACTTTTCCCAACTTTCAAAGCCTATCTCAAGAATTACTGGACCAATACTAGGCATGTTTGTACTTATTTCAATGCATTTCTCATGTTGATTCCAAATATGGTCATGAAATTCAATAATTTTGATAATTTTGAAATATTTGTGAAATTTTGGAATGTCGTCTGCAGACACCTGCCGCGAGGAAAGTGTTAAAATGAGCCTGATGCCTGGCTGATAGACCAACTGTGCACCGTATGCATAATTTTAGTTTGCAAATTTTTGCAAAGGGTACGGATCGTAAAAGGGTAATTACAGAAGATGTTTAATTTTGCTATAAAAAGTCTGATGAAATATATTATCATTCTGCAAATGTTTCATGATCCATGGCAGGGTCTACTACAATTGCGAAACTTTGATGTCGTGAAAATATGATGCTTTTCCATTAGTGTTCTATTTTTAAAAAAGAATGCAGGGTCGAGACTAGGGAATATCATCTAATGATTGCTTAGCGTTAATGAGCATTATTTAGTTGTGGCAGGAAGTTTTGATTACCAATACGCGTTACAATATTGATGGTAAAAGTCTCTTAGGAGATATACTGAAGAAAGAAAAAACCTGGTCTACGGGCAAACTGACCTCTCAGGTTAGGCCTAAAAAAGGTTTGTTTGCCCAAACAAGAGTTGAAAAAATTTGTTGGTAGGTTGATTACCTTTTTTTTTCTTCTTCTTTTTTTGGCTATACAGTACAGCTCGAAATAGAGTGTACACTGACATTGCAATGATATTGCAATGACATTGCAATGATATTGCAATGACATTGCAATGATATTGCAATGACATTGCACTGACATTGCAATGACATTGCAAATTGTAATCCGATTAGTGCACTGTCATTGCAATGTCATTGCAATGACATTGCAATGATATTGCAATGACATTGCACTGACATTGCACTGATGTGCGTTGATATTGTGCACTCTATTTCGAGCTGTACTGTAGATACATTTAGCGAAGAAAAATACTATACAATTTGATTGAATACACTTTAACCCTTTGAACACTGGCGGCCGGTATAAAGCCTAATATGCGTATCGTATATACACTGGCGGCCGGTATAAAGTCGCTAGCATGTGCCCACTGTTTACGAGGTTTGGGGGATTCCCCATCGCATGTACACTTGCCCTTTGACCCGGAGATTAGTCTACGGGCTACACATAGCTATATCTGACAATGTGTTGAAGACGATCTATTGCTGATAACTGGGGGTTATTTCATCAATTTTGATCGGAATTTCTGATTTTTCAATGGCGCCGTCGGCAGCAGATGTTTTAGCAAGGGTCATGGACTCTGATACGGAAGATATATATGATTCTGACTATAGTAATAAGGATGAACAAGACACGGTAAGCATGCATAGGGCAACTAAAAAAATGCTAGTAACTGTTATGGCAACGTAACAGACAGTGACATTATGCCCTATTGAGGGGGTATTTCGGCAGGGCAGGGGTGTCAGGGTGGGGCTACCGTTTACCCAGGGGTGTCAGTGTTCAAAGGGTTAATGTTCTTTAAAACCCTAAAGGTTTGGTGTTGTATCAACACAGATTTGGCACCATGTTTTTTTCCATAAGCCATAGCCTATATAATATAATTGCCCTTCCTTGGAAATGCTATACAGTTCCAAGTACTATTTTCAAAATGTATATGTTTATATAAGCCATAACCATTAATTGCTTTGTTTAATTCAAATCACATAGTCAGATAGTGTATGTTAAGGCCAAATCGATTTAACTGATTTATTTTTAGCACATATTGCATTTGATGAAATAACAGTTGCGGCTTATTGAAGATCTGTTTAAGGGCCCTCAATATCCATAAATTGTGTTGACTTTAAAAAGCTGTTTAATTATCACTGCATTTTCTACTTATGACTTCATATTATTTTGATATATTTTAATGCCCACGCAGCTTCTCTGTTGTCTCGCCTTCCCTCATCATGCTCATGTCCCTAGCAGCTTCATATTCACCATACATGAACAAGGCATCATTATAATTTATAACAGGCTATACTACTCACTCTTTATCTAATAATTTACATATGAAACTGGGTTTGTCACAAAATGCTGTATTACCATATTGACTTGTTCCTGGTTTTGTAAATTTCCTTAAGGCGACCGGCACTACATGTAACAAAACCAGGAACATTTTGATTAGGATATATATACCATTTTCAACAACAAAAAATTCAAATGGACCAATCCTATAGCAGTCTGTTGTACTCAGAGATTGGGGTTTGAATCATCCGTAACTAATAAATGGACATAATGTGTACAAGGCCTTGTATTGATTTGCTGTAATCAAATGTCCTGCGATAATTTAATTGTAGTTCCACTCCGCGAGAGGGCTAAATACAGTCGATGCTTGACGGATTGACGCTACAATATTGACCTTATAAGTAGCGTGCATCCGCGTACACCACAATTGACCTTATAAGTAGCATGCATTAACATGATACCAAAACGAGTACTTGATCTGACGGAATGTCCAATGTGTTACATATAAAGACCTACTCCCACGAAGAAACCATGGATAAGGCCGCGAAAAATGGACCTCTCAGGTAGGGTTGGTCGGTCTGGCGTTTTTTGTTTTTTGTTTGTTGTTTTTTCAAAAATGTTGGGACATTTGAGAGGGGGGGTCAGCTGGGGGGGGGGCGGCTGAAAAAACCTTGGCATGAGCCAATAAAAAGCTAGTTTTTGGTTTTATTTTGGTCATTTTTAAGGTAATTTTAAACAATTTTGATATTTTCTTAAAAATTGTTGCCTAAAAATAATTTTGTATTTCATTGTAAATTTGATTTGCTGATTGGTCAAGCTTATGATGTATCATACATGGGAATTGGTCGTTCTTTTGCACTTCAAAAACAATATGAAAATCCCTATATATTTTATTGGTTTTTGGAAACTTAAAATTAGCCAGTATCTCTAATTCATTTCTGGTGACTTTGTATGGGTTTTGTTGGACTCGGTTTACGTCAACGAAAACCGACGGCGCATGCGTTTGGAGAGGGACTGAGGATTAGCAATTTTTAGCACGCAGGGGGTTAGGGTTAATATAACACACACAAAATTTTAAAATGTTACCATAACCCTAACCCCGGTTTAGGGTTTTTGACCGGGATCATGATTTTCGATGAAAAAATGCCAACTTAATCTCCGGAACCTGCTGGGATTCGATCCAGGGACCCTCCGTTCTCAAGCCCCAGGTCCCAACCAAAGGCCCTCAGCTACACATTCGCGCAGTATACTGCGCTCACTATATAGGCTCGGTTGACTATGTCAACGAAAACCGATGGCGCATGCGTTCGGAGAGGGACTTAAGATTAGCATTTTTTAGCACTCGGGGGGGGGAGGGAGGGGGGGGGGGAGGGGGGGTAGGGTTAAGATATAATATAGGTGTTACAGTTTAAAGATCATTGTTAATTTGTATCAAAATATATTGATTACGATACATGGATGTATTCATACCCTTTCTGACCAGCCTAAGAAATATACTATGTGATCATACTGTAACATTGTCATGAGAGCCATTTTTGGCCCAGTTGTTTTTGTCTGGGATACACTGTAGGCTATGCCTTTTTAGGCCTGATGTTCATCCCAGAGAACTATCTGTAGGCCATATAATGTTATCAGTGGATTAGACTAATTAATGTACTCACTTCCATGCTCTGCCAATTGCACAATGCGCAAGTTAGTTACAGTATGATAATTTTACTAAGACTGGAGTTTTGAGGTATGAATAGGACTATCCAGCCAATTCCTCTACATGTAAGTACTGCCCGGGGTGGGGGCTGGAGATTCAAAACCCATACCCATTTTTAGGGGTGATTTTGGAAAAATCGGTACCCATTTTTAGGGGTTTTGCTTCATTTTAGACCAATTTTTCGCAAATGATCGGGAAAATAGACCTAATTTTTGCAAATTTTCGCGAAAATAGACACAAATTTCGCATAAATAGACCTATTTGTAAAAAGTGACCCCATTATTAGGGATTTCCAGCACAAAATCATACCCCATGTTTAGGGATTTTGTACCCAAAAAGCTACCCATTAGAGCGGCACACCCCCGTACCGTCTTGGGTGAGTACTGCTGTTAAAAATACTGCTCTACTCATTACTGCTATGTTATCAGACACTATTGCGCAAGCGGGCGAGACATGCCGTTCAAGAACCACCTTTATATCTAACCTTAAACAACCTCGCTAGATGTCAAATGCCCTTTTTAATCCATTGGTCCCTGAAAGTTTCCGGCTATAAACAATTTTACTGTATCAATTAACCTATAAATAAATAAAAAAAGTACTTGATGATATCATATGAACTTTAATTACTTTGTGTTTTATAATTCAATTTGCTGCCACTCCAGATGTGCTGTAATGCATAACTGAGTTGTTTTTTAAAAACAAAAATTGCATTTATTCTAGTTTGATTGACTAGTTGAAAATGAAAAGGATAAAAAAAAACCTTTTTGCATATGCTTTTTGCAACATATTTGGTGGACAATGTATGTACTTTCGTGTGGGGTAGTCATTTTGTTGTTGTTGGTGGTAGGTTGGGGCCGGGTACAAGGAAATGTAATTACTACATTTATTTCCAACTGAAACTAAAATTCAATATTTGAAGTACTTTGTTCTTCAAAAGCGGATCTCTGAAGGATTTGAAAAGCGAAAATGTTCTTGATTTGTTCCTGTTTCTATTGGAGAGTGTCTCATATCCCTTCTAATTTGCATGATTTGGCGATGGTGGCAGTGTTACCAAGATTGTTGGTATTAACCCTAATGTATAATAAAGTTTAAGCCATAGAGCTTAAACTCTTTTAGCCAATGAAGCAGAAATTGTTTGCTATAGTTTGCTGGTCTCCCGTAGCAACCTTTTGACCACTCACGATCCACTTCCGGGAGCCCGCGAATTATTCCTTTGTTTTTGTGTTTTTCTGCTCGTATCCCATCTTTGTTATTATCATTCGCTTATTTGCTCTGTACCAAGTAGGTTGATTTCTAAAATAAAACCTCTCCCACCCTCCCAGTTGTTGCTCTATGACATGTCATGCTTCTGGATGATCTTGGCATCGGTGGGCGGCCATGTTCCTTGATTTTTCTTGGCCGTCCCTCTATTTCCCTTAGAAACCATGTTCGGGGTTGATCATGGTTTCTTCGTACCCCTCCAGGCCTCTGTTCATTGATTTTTCTTTGGCCTGTGGTTGCCCTTCGCGGCATTAGTGTGTGTGAGACCATTTTCTGGATTTTTGGTTTCCACTGGTAAAAAGTAAAAACCCCCCCCAGGCCTCTGTTCCTTGATTTTTCCTTGGCCTGCGGTTTGCCCTGCGCGGCATTAGTTGTGCGAGCCCATGTTCCTTGATTTTTCTTGGTCTCCATAAAATCCTTCCCCTCAGGCCTTTGTTCCTTGATTATCTCAGGCCTTATTTGATTGAGAGTAGCAGTTAAATTGAACTTATTATATAGTTGTGATTGAGGGAGTAAAATTTGAAGAAACAGGGATTTAAATCCCAATTATTGATTCTTAATATAAGAAATATTTATAAGGGTAAATGATAGTTTATTATTAAGCCAAATGTAAATTATTACCTCATTGTATAATTGGTAATCTATCAATTGGCCCGCTGGTTTCTACTCATCAAGTAGTTATTTAATCTATTACCATTCAAGAAATCAATTATTTTGTAAATTATCACATGAGAAATTATCGGTGGTAGATTGGATTGTATTTCAATTGGCGCATTTACAAATTTACAAATTTACAAATTTAATAAAATTGATTTGAGAGAATGCATTGATAATTCAAGGTTAGGACCATCTTTTAAAAATTGGAGCTCTTTATGAGCATCTCTCTAAAAAGTTTAGGCCTTAGGTATATTCACTCGGACCTTCCAATTTTATTTGGTTAATATTGTAGTCTTTACAACAAATTTACAAAAATTAACCTTGACTGTATTTGTCTAGTAAGACGACCAAAATATGAATATTTATCAATGTATTATATATAAGGTATCATAGTATCCTTGATTATGCGTAATGCATGTCGTGTAAAATTGCGAAATTAAATCGTCTTGGTACAGAGCCGATTTGCTCTTATTCAATTTTGTCTCCCTGCATATACAATTTCTGATGTCTACGGGTAACAAAAATGAACCGAATTTGTAAATTTTGCTTTTTGGTACTCCGTAGACCATTTCAAATCCGAAAATATTTGATCGGTTCCGAATGTTTCCAATTATAGTCAAGTGTGTTTTGGTGTTTCAGTAACAAAAATGGTGAGATAAAAGTGATTCGGGGTAATACCTTCACATTTTACCTTCTGCTCGATAACTTTTGAAGTTGCCAGTATCGACACCATTGTTGATATCAATATTCCCGACTCATTCTGATTGATCGCGTCACATATGGGCACTCAATACCAGGACACTTGTAAAATATGGTAAAATCAAGACATTTTGCTGCTTAAATGTTCATGGTTTTCAAGGATCTTGTATAGGGTCGCACACAAATTTGCTTGAAATTGGCACTGGCATTAAAAGTGTACATGTATGTTTGCAAAAAATAACCATGTTTACCGAATGATGGAATGCCTATGCATTTCTACTTGGAGTGGTTGAGGAAGTGAATGATCTGTGTGCAAACAAGTTTGCCCTCTGTCAAGGCTATAGATCAGGCATTCTCAAATGGTGACGCGCGCGCCACTTGTGGCGCATCAAGGCATCCTAAGTGGCGCGAACGTGGTTAAAATTTGTTTAAAACAAATTCATATCATGATATCGCCAGATTTCATAGGCCTATGACGGTCAAATGTATAAAGAGAGCAATTTTTCGCGCGCTACACGCGCATGTGCCCTCATAGGAGTAATATTAGTTATTATGTTGCCTACATACATATGTTAAAATATTTTGTGAAGGGAATTTTGCCATTGTAAATTCTAAAAAAATATGACTAAGTGGAGCTTCAACAAGTTGGTTACTAAAATGTGGCGCATCAGTAAATCTAGTTGAGAAAGCCTGCTATAGATAGTATAGGGGAGCTAAGGGTCCATATCCAAACTCTCAGTGCTTTTAAAGCATTTTTCTAGCGATTTAAAAGCGCTTTTCCAACGGTATTTCGTTCTATTGTTAAAAGCATCGGAAAAAGATCGGTGATTAACTAGAAACCTCTCTACTTATCTGGCGTTAACAATAGAACTATTGTAGTACTCTCGATGGCTGCATTAGTGAAGCAGACAGATCAAAGGCGCAAGGAAGGTTGTGTTATATTCTTTATTTCTTAAAGAATATAACACAAGGTCAGAAGTCACAAACTGGTCCAAAAAAATGTTTCACTTCTAATAATGTTGAGGAATGCACCAAATCTGATTAAACGGGACAAAACTTAAGTTTTACATACTTAATGACCCACAAACTATATATCGTTGGAAAGCTTATGATTCAAGGTTTTTCATTTTTGCAAAAAAGAATCAAATTATACAGGGTGTGTAAAATTTGTATAGGGTGGAACATAAAAAAGTTGATCGTTTTTGCTCCTCACAAAATATTTTGATAGTTTGTACAATTAGGGTTCAGCTGAAGATAGTCACCAAAATCAGAACAACCGCAGAAGGTGCTACCAAATTTGCTAAGAATCACTTGCCCAAAATGTTCACAGGAAAAGTACAGGGTGTCTAAAATTATGATGAAATAATGCATAAAATGAAGGTTTGTATATAATATTCTATGAAATTAAGTTAGCATGGACTATTTAATTTAAAGGAAAATGGTTATCAAAATGAACTACACGAATATCGTTAAAGTTCCTTTTATTTTAAATACAGGGTGGTCAAAAATAGGTCTAAATAGCAAAATTTTCATGAATCTATGAACAATTCTGTGAAGAAACACTTCTGGCTTTTTTAGTTAAATGTTTTACTACCCAGGGTAGAAAAGGACCGAAGAGTCACACAAATGAAATAGAGAGACTGCGATTTGGCCATTGTTTAATCAATAAAATGAATAAAACTGTGTGTTTTTTACATTAAAACACTCCCTGTATTGAACATCATATTCTAGTAGAGAATGTCTAGATAACAATTCAATATTATTATTCATAGTAGCAGGCACATGTTATTAACACATATGAGAAGTTTGAAAACTTTCCTATGTATAATTTTAAAATGGCATCAATTTCAAAAGTTCTAGTTTTCCACTATTTTGTGTAGAAACCTATGGGCACCTCGTCCACCGGCTCCTCGTCCACCGGTCCCACCCCTGACTCACTCGACGTTTAGATTGATAACTTCACTGTTGCTAAACATGTGGCTTTAATTCTTTTTTTATTCGGTAGCTGGATAAATTGTCTTTAATATGATACCAAAAATGTTATGTTTTTTTGACAACTTCTATTTAAAATAGAGACACGTATCACGATTTTAAGGGTTTTTTGAAATGATCCCACCTTATTTGATATACCTATTAGTGACCTGTGACCACAACCTTCCTTGCGCCTTTGATCTGTCTGCTTCACTAATGCAGCCATCGAGAGTACTACAATAGTTATATTGTTAACGCCAGATAAGTAGAGAGGTTTCTAGTTAATCACCGATCTTTTTCCGATGCTTTTAACAATAGAATGAAATACCGTTGGAAAAGCGCTTTTAAATCGCTAGAAAAATGCTTTAAAAGCACTGAGAGTTTGGATATGGACCCTAAGAGAAGATGTCAGTGGCACTAACAATTTCTACACAGCTATAATGTTACTATATGCAAAACAAGATTTTCAGAAACCTTTCCCAACTTTCAAAGTCTTTCTCAAGATTTACTGAACCAATACCATGCATATTTGTACTTATTTCAATACATTTCACATGGTGATTCCAAATATGGTATTGAAATTCAAAAATTTTGACATTTTTGAAACTTTTTGTGGCATTTTGGAATGTCGTCTGCATACACCTGCTGCGTGGAAAGTGTTAACGCTCTGATGATAATGGTTATCTCTTAGAAAATAATGCACAGTGCACTATGCTGTCTACTGAAGATAGCAAGTTATGGTTTTAGATCTGAGGAAAATGGTGATCATTGTCGTGTTTGTGATAATAGTAAATGATGTTGTCTACTGAAGAAAGCAGCCATGATATATTTCAGATGACATCGATAATAAATAAGACATACTACAATTCTATCTACCGATGTAAACAGGTTTTTTCCTTCTTTTTCATAAGGTAACAGAAAATGTTATATCATGTAGGCTATATAGAATGCTGTCTAATAAAGATATCAATCTTGCATTAACTAAAACGGTTATTATGTTGAATGCATGTAGTAAATGCTTCCAATGGTCGCCCATGGTCATCCAGGTATTTTTGTCATTTGCCGTGACAACAAAACAAAACGTTTTAACACATCAATGTCTACGCTCTATACTCATCCATACACAAGATCGTTCCTAGTGATCGCGTAATGCAGTGTAAGCGACTGTTGTTTACATCAGCAAACGGCATGTGATGTCACAGTCCGGGCCGACCTATACACATAAACAGACATTAAACATGAAACTTTTCAGCTTTTAAGCTGCTTTTGCTGTTGCTTAAATTTACTTGTTTTCTTTTGTTTTTAGCCCAATTTGAGCTATTTTACCCCGATTTCACACTGTTTTCACCCTTTTTAAAGCATTTTCAGGTTTTCTTTACACATCTTTCAAACCACTTGTTGATCTCTCTATTTTCCATTTCCAACTACTGTAAAAGTCAATATTTTCGCGAGAAGATATATTCACGAAAATGGTCATAACAGGCATTTCGCAATTTTTTATTTTCGTGATTTTCAACATTTGTGAACAAAAGTCAATGGAAGTCAATAATTTTCGCGAGTTTATGTTTTCGTGGATGAGTATTGATTCGCGAAATTCGCAAAAATAAAAACCTCGCGAAAATGTCTACTTTTACAGTATACAATTTTTCTAATTGTTTTAGAAACCCAGTTTGTCACATCTGTATCCAGCTGTTTACGCATTATCTTACTGAGAATAGAATGCATTGTTTGACTATCTGTTTCAAAGACAACCTTCATACTGTTTTTCAGCTTTTTTATCATTTTCAAACTACTAAGTTGATCTCTCTATTTTCCATTTGTAACTACAATTTTTCTAATTGTTTTTTAAAAACTCAATTTGTCACATCTGTATCCAGCTGTTTACGCATTCTCTTACTGAGAATAGAATGCATTGTTTGACCATCTGTTTTAAAGACAACTGTTTCTGTATCTAATCTCAACTCACAATTGAAAGTGCAATTAACATTAGTTCTAAAATATAATGTGCTGGTCTCATAGACGTGCAAGCCAAGGTGTTGGAAAGTGGATTTGTTAAAAAAAAAGTCATGTTCCCCATGTTTTTTTAAAATTATTTGCAATGGCCTGTCCAGGTGTGTGTGGGGGGGGGGGGGGGGGGGGGGTCCCCTCCCTTCAATGATCATTCAGTTGAAGAAAAAAAGAGTTGGGGCAATGTTAAAATGACCGTTCTCTCTGTCTCTGAACCAAGTCTAAGTTTTATAACAAAGTATATGTAAATATTCATAGCAAGGAGAGATTTTCTAGGCCATTCAGCCATGCTAAAACCCAACAGCTTTAAGGAGCTTCGCCCCTGAACCCCTGCCAAGGGCTTTTCCCCTGGGCCCCACCTGGGACTCTTTTAAGAGCGAGCCCCTGGTCCCCACGAAATCATTCAGGGGAGATGAAAATGTTGGGCTTCCCACTTACAAATTCCTGCTAATGCTACTGATTATTTGTGTATTCAACAACTCCCCATACCTTAAAGGCGAGCTACCACTCTGAGTTATTAGCCACATCCAGATCTCTTGGGAATTTGACAAGGTTACAATTTCTCCATGTTAACTCTGTACAGTCTTGTCAGGGACGTCAATCCACATTGAAATGTGGGGGGGACATCATAAAGTTAACGGCCTGAAAAAAGTATATAAATGAATAATTGTTAATGTGCGAAGCACCATGGTGCGTAGCACCGCGCTAGCGCGGACAGGGGGGAGTCGTGCCCCCCTCAGCGTTGGAAAAAAAAATCAATTTTCGAACCCATTTGGTGCGATTTGGTGGGCACTTAGACCGATATTTTATTGAAATGTTCGTTGATGAATGTTGATACAAATTATATTATTTTTTTGATGTGGTGTTAATAAAAAAGGTGAAATAGTTCCGGGATCTGTTCATTGTTTTCCTCCGATGTCTGTTATTGTTTACAAAAATATTTCCACTAGTGTTTTTGTATTGTCAACAGTCAAATCAATCGTCCGTCATAGTCGTTCGTAATGTCATAGCCATGTCTGATACGATCCGATATTTTTTTTTTAATTGAGTCGGAATGAAACACATAAAATATGGTCAATGACATGACATCTTATCATATTTTACCAAATCTAGTAAAGGAAGGTATCTGAAACCATTCTTCTAATTTCTGAATGTTGCAGTGAGATATAGTAACTGCTTCAAGAAATAAAACAATAACCTTTACAATGCTATAATCAGGCCCGTCAGATGGGGGGCGACGGTGGCGATCGCCCCCCTTTGAAAATCTTCCCCGTAAAATTTGTACACAGATGAAAAAAATTTGCGCGCTACGCGCACATTTGTCTTCCCAAAATGCAATATTCTTTGCTACAAGCTTGTTTAGAGCCAAAATGTACCTCGATCGTGCACAAAATAGGTGCAAATTCGAAAATTTTCGCACGCTACGCGCGCATATTTCACTCACAAACATCTTGTCGGTTCATTATCATTTCTCGCCCCCCCAATATCAATAACCTAGCTACGCCACTGCCAAAAACAGAAAAAAATCCCCCCTCCCCCCAAAAAATCCCCCTCAAAAATATCTCCAAAAACTACTTCCGGTATTTCTGTGCGTCGACCAACAAGAAAGGTAAACTATGACACCATAATGGAACAGAAAAATTAGAAAATCAGCGTGTCTCCGACGGAAAAAAACCAAGCTCTATCACTTCCGGTGATTTTTTTTTGAAAATACCCCCCCTGAAAAAAGTGTCTTACGGGCCTGATAATACTGAGAATGTCGTCGCAAATGGATTGTAGTTTAATAAAAGAAAAATGCATACACGCTATGCCTACGCAGAAACCCAAGTTGTATCAACTTGTTGAATAAAATATATAATAATAATTACAAGTAATGGGTATGAGTAAGCTTACATGCACTACAGAATTCGTCTTCAGTAAGTTCCCCCCTTTGATAGGAGATTATTCCATGTTCATAAATTAGAATTATCCAGTTCTGTCATTTCCAATCTATCATTTCAAGTCCGCAATTGGCGCATTAAAAAGAGACCAGAAAGAACGAGAGACACCAATGTATGTACGGTGCACCGTAAACACACAGTAGACTTTTCCCAAATCATGTTGCTTGCAACTAGCGATGAACTACAAGAGTGTAGAACTACATGTACATTATATGACACGAATTACAAAAACTTACAGTAGCCTTTTTCAAGTCTTTTTGCTTGCAGCGTGCGATGAGCTTTAGAAGCGCGTAGAAACCGATATTTAAAATTATATCCCGGGTTAGAATTAGCTTGGACTCTTCGAGGATGGTAAGGTAAATAGTCAAAGTTAATTTGGAGGATGATACTGTGGCACATTACAGTACACTTTAATGATATACACAAGTTTTATGATACACGAGTTCAAAAAAGTGTCCCCCACCCTTCAAAAAGTGGGGGGGGGGGGGGGGGGGGGGACGTGTCCCCCTGTCCCCCCCCCCCATGATTGACGCCCATGAGTCTTGTCATCGAGTGAACATGTGTATGACCAGTTCGTCTGTGGTGAACTACCACAGTGGTAGGCCAGCTTTAAAGGGACATTAAGTGGTGTTGAACATTTTAAATGTTTAAAAATTTACTTCAGAATTCAAGATGAACATTAAAAATTGCCATTATTGTTGTTTCTACTAACAAAAACACAGCAAAACTTGATTAAAACAATATCAGCGCTATTTATTGAAAAACGCCCTCTATGCAAATATGGTTCACGTTATGTATCACGCGTACTGCAGGGGATACTGTCGGACGTAAAATGCATTTTTTTGAATCGACGTTTTCTTGTACAAAGAGGGCTGATTTTTCTTAATCCTTATAGGTGTAAGTTCATACATGTAATACAATTATAAAAAAATACTAATCCCATTTTTTATCATAATTGAGGGCGCAGCCTCGTACACATCTGTTAGTGCCCCTTTAAGTAAAGTATGAAAGTGTTGTTAATTTGAGACAAACCATGCTGTATCTAAATTTACAGAGGTCAACACCGGTCTTCACATTAAGTGCAAAATAATTCATGTATTTAAACCATTTAGTATATGTATATTTTTAAATCTAAAGATGTCTTTAAAACTTTTATAAAATCTACCGCAGCACTCGGTATGCAATCCAATTTACTTCATCACACTTAGGCACAAAAAAAAATTGTGGGTTGGTCGGAAGGTTGGGTTTTTTTCTTTCTTTTTCCCCCCTATATAGGGCTTCGACAAAAAGTGCAATTTATACATGGAATGCATATAAAAGCAATTTTTTTTACTTACATTTGATAAATTGGACTTCAAAACATTTATAATTTATTTCTACATCTTTGGGACAAAATATGTCCAAAATTATGAGATTTTCGGAGTTAAAAAATATTTTTTTAAAAAACGTTACCCATTTTTCCCGTGTTTTTTAGGTCGGTCGCAGAGGGCAACCAAACAATTTGTGTTTGGCCTTACGATGACAAGCCATGGGACACATTCTGGTGATGCATGTCATCTATAATCTTGATCACACACATTCTGGTGCCAAATTTGCCTGATGAATTTATTGACAGACATGTGTAGAACATGGAAATCAGGATAAGCATTAAACCAGACTATCGTTATACATGCAACGTAACACGAAACACGATTAGCTGTGTTATACATTTCTTAGAACGGCTGTATAATCGGCCCAACCAAATCATTCGAAAATGTGTGATTTTCTTTACACCATTTTTAAAGAAGGTCTTTGTTTTAATTTTGAAGGGAAAAAAGGTGTCGAAATTGCCCACTTTATTGACAGACATGACTAGAACATGGAAATCAGGATGTTCTATCGTAATACGTGCAATGCAAGGTGTTTGTTTGATTCATACGCATTGAACGAAACACCTTCCGATCTCTCAGCTGATTATTTTGACAAAATCTTGATCCAGACATTCTAATTGCTACGTGCGACTGCATGATCTGTGAGTCAAGCACAGAATACCAAATCAAATTTATCAAGCGCAAAGTAGAGCGCATGAAGCACGTTACACCAGAGCTAAGGTACCTTCCAAAATGACGAGAAAGAAGCCCTTTGTTTAGCATAAACTAGAACAGTTTTTTGTCTTCACGGATCTATGAAATACAGTTTTGAAGTGTTTTCAAAAGGTGCATGGACTGTTTATATAGTAATTGCTGTCTACTGAAGATAGCAAATAGAGTATATGGCTAAATGTTATATATTGCAGGCACATATTTATTGACCAGGGTGGCTAGTCAATATCTGACAAATTATGAAGTGGTTTTGTGACCACAACCCAGAAAGCACATGTGCAACAAGTGTTAAGACCCTTTTTAACCTCACTCTTAACAGACGACCCCATATTTCTTTTAATGCCTGTACTTGCCCGACAAGACCCCTATTTTTAGAAAAAATTGCAATTTGCTCACGCAGAGACCCGCTATTTCAACATTTGGGGGTGCTCTCACCAAAAGACTCCTATACATTTTGGTAGTGTTATCTCTCTCTCACCAAATGCCCCTAGGTAACAACCGTATCCATTTCATATTAGAGTGTCCTGGAGTGATGCTTGCTGTCAATTGATCTGAACACAGTGTCATAATTGTCTACTTCATTGATGATAAGAACAATATACTGTAAAGTATGAATATTTCCCAACATGAAATGTTCGCGAATTACCAATCGGCCTAGTGGTCATTTTCCCGGTATGAAAATTTCACGATTGCAAAGTTCTATACAGGCTGACAGTCATGAAACAAATGTTTGTGTGCGTGAAAATTTTGCGAATTGGATGCCCTTACGAAATATCCAAAATTAAAATGCACGCACCCCAGACCTCTAGTGACCCCCATGGTGACTTTTTAATCTTTTGGAAAGACAACTTTTGTGCTAGCATGGTCCTAAGGAATCTTTTGACCAAAGATGATGATCATCGGTCATGTTGTCAAGGAGAAAAAGCATTTTGCACGAAGGGCTTGAAATTGGCAATTTGACCTCTAGTGACCCTTTTGTGACCTATGACCACATCTAGTGACCCTTTTGTGACCTATGACCCAAAGATGCAAAAAAGCTCTGTTGGAATAGGGGCATGTCTTAACCTTTTGCCCTGTAATCTTCAATGACCTCTAATGATCCCTGTGTGACCTTTGACACACTTCTTATCACCCTGACTGGTAGTTCATTGAAGGATACTAATTCTGACCAACATCAGTCATATGGTTGTTACAGAGCTATAAGTCTGTTGCCAGAAGGAAGAAGATACGGTAAAAAGAAAGAAGAAACCACCAAATAAATGCAAGACCTTTTTTGATTATCGAACAAATGTAAAAATGTATTTCACATTTAGGTTTTTGGGCCAACCAATATAGGAAACATAGCTTGGTTTTTTTAAAACCGTACACAAGATAAACACATTTCAGTGCTATCAGTTCCCATCTATCTGTGATGAAAACCAGTTCATGCACCCTTTCTTGTGTATCTGAGAATTCTTCATCACTGTCAGGCTTGGTTTCTTTTTTCAAAATATATAAAAATACTTTATTAGTGTTTGTATTAGAATTGTCTGAAAGTTGATATACTGTAAAAGTAGAAATTTTCGCAAGGTTTTTATTTTCGCGAATCAATCCTCAACCACGAAAATATAAACTCGCGAAAATTATTATTATTAACCGTTTTGTTCACAAATGTTGAAAATCGCGAAAATAAAAAATCGCCAAATGCCTGTTATGACAATTTTCGTGAAAATATCTTCTCGCGAAAATATTGACTTTTACAATACCCAATATGATGCACTTTGTTATATATCTGAATCCAATAATATATGAACAGATCTAACTGTTCTCTTGTCTCGCCCACTCAAGAAATTGTATCAACTTAATGCAATATATTTAAGTAGGTTTAGCTAACTGCTTCTTGTTCCCACTCATTCATAGAATTTCACTGCTGCGCTTAAATTAAAAAATGGGTCATTTCCCCTTTTTGTGTACATGATATTTGTGTCTCTATCAATTCTTTATTACTGCATTATACTATAGTCCAGTAAGAGCGTGTTACTGCTGGGACACTACAAAAAGATTATTGCCGATTATTGCCGGGTTCTGCCTGTTTCTGCTGGGTAAACTTAGCGTTTATTAGCGGTTTCTTCCCCAGCAGAAACCGGTTCTAATTCCCAACTGGTGGCGCACATGCCACTTGCCAAGTGGCACACAGCCTTAAGTCAGACAAAAATCCACTTATTGTTCATTTTGTTTATGTATCCATAAATGTAAATAAATGAGTGTGTCAGGAAAGCCCTCCGACACCTTTAACCCTCATCCTCCATAAGTGGGGGGAGGGGGGATTTGTTGCCGTTTGCGCTAAACGCAAAGGACAGTGATCTAGCGCGTCTTGGTGATCTCTTTTGCATCCCTTGCGTTCATTTTGACGAGAAAAGAATTGAGGGTACCACCATACCCGGGGGTAGGGTATGCCGTCAAAGTCTGAAGGTAGGGGGGGGGGGGCGGTTGCCACCTTACAAAATTTAAAAATTGCCATTTTGAAAAATATCTTAATTCTATGGTCCTGAATCCTATAGTATAGTTGAGCATCCCCACAAATAGCTGAGAATGCCTGCTGTATAGTCTTTTTTAAAGTGTCCTGTACATATATGCTCAACTTAACCCTTTCCACGAGGCTATTAGTTTTACTATATATAAAACAGATATTTCAGAGACCTTTCCCAACTTGTACTAATGTCAATGATGTTCTCATGGTGATTTCAAATATGATAATGAAATTCAATAATTGTGACATTTTTGAAACATTTTGTGACATTTTGTAATGTCGTCTGCAGACACCTGCCACGTGAAAAGTGTTAATTATCATCTATATTTATTACAGTTGCCTTTTTTATGTAAGAATTCTAAATATAATGCACTTTACAACTTATCAACACTGCCATGGTATCTCTGGGAAAAGCACATGTTCTTTGTGATATTTATTTGAAATTGGCTTCAAGTTAAAAAGTCTAATTTATACGCCCTTCCAAACAAATCCAAGATATTTGATCAAAACTGACTGCTTGATGTCCACACCCATTCAACTATTTCAAAAAATGTCTTCTGCCTCTTACAAATTATTTTCATATTTAATGAAATATCTCAATTACTAAGTTTGAATTCTAAATTATATGCCCTTCCAAACTAATCCAAGATAGTTGATCAAAACTGACTGCTTGATGTCCACACCCATTCAACTATGTCTTCTTCCTCTTAAAATTATTTTCATATTTAAGTGAAATATCTCATTTACTCTTGAAATGTCTTGTATTTTGGTCAATTGCTTGTTGCTTCACGCTCTTTTATTATTATTCTTTAAAGGGGCATTAAGATATATGTATGGGAGTGTGCCCTCAATTAGTAATACCTAGGCATATACTAACTACCATCTGAAACAGTTTACCAACATTCGCCGTTATCATGTAAAATGTCATGATTTTCTTAGTTTCGATATGATGATATCGAAACTAGGTGCTGAATTCAGAAGTTATGCTATCGTTTACTCACAGACTTTCGTGGCAAATCTCAACCCGGAAGTGCCGTTATTTGCTTATTTGGCACTGAAGGCGATGTCGGAATTGTATGATATTTTGGATTTGGGCTATGTTGATGATTATCTTTACATTATTTGCTCATTTAGTATATCGATACATCTCTCAATGCCCCTTTAAGTTCACCATCACATTTGTCAATATTACTATTCAAGAGTTGCACTCTTCTGGTTGAACTTGGGTTGAATTCTTTTTTTAAAGAGAGATTAGCAGAAGTGAAAAAATGAAAGGAGTAGAGAGTTAACTTCCTCGGTGTTGGCGGTAAATAAAACTCTTGCAATTTCCTTTTTCCTAACTTCTTTTCTGTCCACCTCTTCCTCTTATTTTTATCCCCCTCCGGCTTGAACCCTGTCTTGAAAAGCCGGAGGGGATATTGTGATCATGTCATGTGTGTATGTGTATCACTGTATGTACGTATGTAGGGGTGTTTGTTCCCCTTTGGTTAGATCAGGCCTTCTCAATTAGATTTTGTGAAGCACCACTTTTGAGATGTTAGTGATCTAGAAGCGCCACTATCCCTGCGAGCGTAGCGAGCGGAGCGAAAAACGGGTGGGGTCGAGGGACCCGCCTTATGGTTCCTGGTGCGGGGGGGGGGGGGGGGGGGGGGGTCTAAGAGGCTAAGGAGAGCTATATTTGCATGCAATATGGTACAGAGATGTTGATTTATGAAGTGGCTCTTCATGCTTCTTAGATCTGGTTGAAGTTGGGGGTCTTTTTCTTATTATTTTTTTTAATTTTTTATTTTTTATTTTTTATTTTTTATTTTTTATTTTTTTTCTCCATGCGTCCTTCCGCGCGCCACTTGGACTGATGCAATGCGCCACAAGTGGCGCGCGCGCCACCATTTGAGAAGGCCTGGGTTAGATTATGCCTGTTCAGTGCTCTCCTATGAAAAGTCAGGTTTCTATCTCAACCGTACTTGGTAACAATAATCTTTGGGTAAAGGGGACTTCAGATGCTCATGGGGTGTACACAAATTGACCTCTAATGACCCCTACACCACCTTTGACCCCATTTTGCCAATACTTTATCGTTTTTGGTTAGGTTGGGCCGTTCAGTGCTCTCAAATGAACAGTCAGATTTCAATCTCAACCATACCTGGTTACAATAATGTTTGGGTAAAGAGGACTTTAGATGCTCCTGGGGTGTAGACAGATTGACCTCTAATGACCCCTACATCACCTTTGACCCCATTTTGCCAATACTTTGTCGTTTTTGGTTAGGTTCGGCCTGCTCAATGCTCTCATATGAACAGTCAGATTTCAATCTCAACCATACCTGGTTACAATAATTAATGTTTGGGTAAAGAGGACTTTAGATGCTCATGGGGTGTACACAAATTGACCTCTAATGACCCCAAAATCATCTCTGACCCCATTTTGCCAATACTTTATCGTTATTGGTTAGGTTTGGCCGTTCAGTGCTCTCATATGAACAGTCAGATTTCAATCTCAACCATACCTGGTTACAATAATGTTTGGGTAAAGAGGACTTTAGATGCCCATGGGGTGTAGACAGATTGACCTCTAATGACTCCTACATGACCTTTGACCCCATTTTGCCTACACTTTCAACTGCACTAATTGCTGCTGTTTTAGGCTCTCATGTTAAGTCAGACTTCAGCCAAACTTGGTGACAAACAATATTCTTTGGGTAAGGGGACTTCAGATGCTCATGGATGTACACAGATTGACATTTAATGACCCCTACCCCTTACATGACCTTTGAACCCAATTTGCCAATTTGTTCGTTTTTTTTACCATGAAAAGCTACCTATTTGACAGCACATCTTTGTAACATCATATTCACTGAGTAACAAACAGCCTTTGGGCTTTTTCTCAAAGCTATATACCTCATTGCCGACCCATGAATATACCAATTTTGTTGCAAAATGGGACTGAATGAATGATACACTTACAGTTTTCAGCTGGACAAATATGCTAGATTTCCAAACTTTGGAAATCGTCATCAGTCGTTTAATCAAATTTGCGATGACAATTCCCCCACTCTATTAAAAGAAAAAAAATCTAACAAGACGAAAATAATCTAAATTGATACAGTAATATCTCTTGATAAAATTTCAAACTTGTGTTACAAAGAAACCATCTCCCGTCGAGACTCTCAATTAAGAAATCACGAACGATGAAAAAGATTTGAAATAGTATAGCAATAAATTCTAATCAAATGGCAAATTTAATTTTAGAAAGATATCTTCTTCAGTCAAGACCGTCGATAATGCAATAATAATAACAGTCACATTCATGGTCGTTACAATTGACACACGTATAGTGTAATTATGAAATCGAGGGGAAACCCCTCAATTTCTCAAGGTAATTTAGAACTAGAAAAAAGTCCTTTTTAGGTTGTTGATGATCATAACAATAAAATGAGGCATAATTCTGTTATACACCAACATCGGTACTATGCGTCGTTCTTAAAAATCATGCACTATGAATACCTCTGTGAAGGGTATAACAGAATTACTCCGTAAAATAAAATGACCCTTTGCCAAAAATGTCACTCCAGGTACGAAGCCAACTTGGAAAAACAAGATAAAATAAAGTGCTTTCCTATTAAGTTCCATGTTGGACCCCAGGGGAGAGGGACCCTGTCATGTAGGTACATGTAGGACCCCTTGTGGAGGGGAGAGGGACCCAGTCATATTTAGGTACATGTGGGACCCCAGGAGAAATGAGAGGGACCCAGTCAAATTTAGGTACATGTGGAACTCTACAGCACGCTACAACAAACAACTGCAACTATAAGAAGACACTATACTGCAGCATAAAAGTGGTTAAAAAGATGATTAAATGAGATACAGGTTGCGAAAAAACGCCTCATAGCTGGCCGGGGTTGTATAACAGTATCCATAGAAACGGTGTAAATCAGGTATTTATATTGGTATTGAAGTATTTGATCAGATTAAATTACATGTTATTGAAAAAGTACTCTGCAGTTAGGGCCATGCCAGGTGTGAACGATCTGAATGCATGCATCTCAATTATGGTGGCGTTTGCTTAGAGCAAAATCTCATTCTCGGATTGTGAGTGGTTAAATTAACCACTGTAGGGAGGAGATGGGGGTGCAGCAACAGCATAGACAAGTTGGATATGAGGCGGTTTTGTGATAGTACTATGGCACATACAGTTTTGTGATATACACCCAACAAAATATGTAAGTTCCCCCTAGCATATAGTAGAATATTTCCAAAAATATTTGATGGATTTAAATACTTTTCAACTAGAAAGATGCACCCAATTGTTGGGCACATTTTGATACCAAATTTGTTGGCCTTGAGACAATGCAACGATAAGAAATTGTGCCATTTACCAATATTTATACAGAAAAAAAAGTGGCACTAAATCTCACTCAAACAATTATGTGTGGCATCATTTCAAGAAAATCAATAATCAGATCATAATCTTGTGCACCAAGACACGGTAGCATAATGACACATAATACACAAAGAAAGGTCAATTTGATCGGGTACTGGTTCAAATCCTGCTAAAGAAATTGTCACACATAATCAGACCATTTTGCCATGTCACACAGAATTGAGCCAAATTGCCATGTCACTCATACTCGGACCAAATTGCCATGTCACACATAATCAGACCAAATTGTCATGTCGCACATAATCGTACCAAATTGCCATGTCACTCATAATCGTACCAAATTGCCATGTTACTCATAATCTACCAAGAAAATGTCTGTTAATTTATGGACAAAACCAGCCAAAGCCAGTGAGATTTAGTGCCACTTTTTTTCTGTATAAAAATTGGTAAATGGCACAATATCTTATCGTTGTATTGTTTAAAGGCCAAATAATTTGGTATCAAAATGTGCCTAACAATTGGGTGCATCTTTCTAGCTGGAAAGTATTTAAATCCATCCAATATTTTTGGAAATATTCTAGTATATGCTAGGGGGGGGGAACTTATATATATTTTTTACACTTAAGGTCATCACAACAACAACAACAAATGCCTTAGTCTCCTCACCATCCTTCCCCTTTCCTTCCTTCTCTATTAAATCATACTCAATTCTTGTTAACTTCAGCGTACTACGATTTCCTCAATTCTTTTTTATTTGTCTTGCCATTTCTCAATGTGCGCAGCTCTATGGGCCAAACTGCAAAAACTCAATCGATTTTGTACTCTGTCCCCCCGGCAGTGTAGCCACAATGAGAAGTGTCTAGACAAATTCAGCAGTCTGTCCTCCAGCATAATGAAGCAAATGATTCCAGCCGGAGGTAACATTTAAACATACGATTTCTCTGTCCGGCTTGTTGTAGGCAGGTAGGACACATCAGGTGATTGTCGGGGGGGTGCACTCAAAAGTGTACCACTTAGGCAAAAAACACACACCCTGTTTTACAGGCAGGCAGACCTGTCAAGTAAGAGCGGTCGGTCAGGTTTTTGGTCACCAAAATCTGCAAAAATCTGGAATTTATTTTAAAAATGTGAAGAAGAAAAAAATGGACAGATTTTTGGCCATGTTTTACATGATTTGAGTAAAAAATTCTTTAAAAAATTCTTAAAAACGCAAAAAGTGGGTCAGTCGGACCTGTAAACAGGGTTTTTTCCCCCTCGCCTTATACTCAGTCTATCTACCTCTGTGCAACGACGTCAGTTCATGTTCTATAATGTTCTATTGGTCGATGTGATACTGTAAAAGTGGAAATTTTCATGCTATGTATATTTTCGCATTTTTTGCGTTCGAATGAGATACCGTGAAAATAATAACGCACAAATATATTTCTTCTGCATATAGGTCTATGCGATGAAGCTACAAATTGTGAATTTAAAAACACACAAAACGGTTCAAAATCGGCATAGCGCAAAAAATGAATCGTGTGAAAATGACCGCTTTACATAATTTTTGAGAGCAAGATTCATCTGTGGTCATGTAAGTTCTTACACCAGTGCTGCAAGACTTCCATAGGCATACACTTTTTTCCAGAATCTTTTTTTTTTTCCCCCATTTTTTTTGCATTGGTCATTTTGTTGTTGTTGCATTTCCGGAATCGGATGATGATATTTTATCTTTTTTGGGGGGAGGTGTAGTTGGTGATCCCTTGTAAGCCTTTTCTTCAGATGAGCCCCACAAATGTTTGATGCCGCGAGCAGGCGCTCGGGCTGTCTGGCCAAGCTCGTGTAAAAAGTTCAAAGTTCAATCTTCCACTTGCATCCCTGATCATTTACCATCACTGGAATAGGCTCTCACGTTTGTGATAGTTCTGTTTCCGGCACTTTCTTTTTTCATGTTGACGTGTCAATATAATTTTATCACGATGTTGACATAAAATTGAATCAAGAAAATATCCCTGAAACCGTGCGGCTGTGCTTGTACATGCCACTAATATAGTTGGCAATATATTATTTCCGGATTTGGAAAGAAATGAAAATGGCGACCCCAGCAAATCACAGTGGTAGTGGTTTAAAACTACTGCAAGAAAAAAAGAAAAGAAAAATCGACTGACCAACCCAACCTCAATATTTTTGACACTTGAGGCAACACACCCTTACTTGTAATGACCTGCAAACGAGGACCAAATGTGGTACTGTCCAAATGAGGACAAGAAGGAAAAAGTGACCTTTAACAAGGAAAATCATACTCACTGCAAAGGATATAGATCCTCAAGACAGAGTTTAGACTGAAAAAATGAATGTATGAAGGAATTGTGTGATTCAATTTTGTTAGTAAATTTGTCCTAGCCCTAACCATTTTCGGCTATTTTTACAATGATAACGCGTGCCCAAGCAACCCTTAGCACAGATTCAGATTGAAAAAGACACCCTTATCCGCCCCCACCCCATGCATTTGCCATTTTTGTATTTTATTTGTATATTGATTTAATATTCATTCTTTAATCAGGGAAAGGGTTGTTGGTGCAAAATTGGCAAAAAGACCTGCATATAATGAAAGCAGGGAAACGCACACTGACCCAAGTTTGCCAACGGGCTCGGCCCTCCAAATCCTCATGCATAAAACAAACAATATGAGCAAGAAGTGAAATGAGCTATAAGCCTCACAAACACAGAAAGGGATTATTTCTTCGAAATTGAGGAGGCAAAAGTGTGGTTGAATTGAAATGAAGGTAATTGGGTATAGATAAAACAAAGACACTGCGAAAGGTGAAGGTACAGATACCGATGTATTCTTTCGAAGGCAAAGACTGTAAATAGTGTTTTCAAATTCAAATAGGCTTAAAGTTAATTGAATTGGGTTTGCAACACAGCTAGACAGTTGATTTGATCATTATCAATATTTTTATTTAGTGGTTATATTCTGTGCTAGCGATATGCCCGTGCATTCGCACGGCATATGGGGATACGGCCATCAGGTGGATGGATAGCTAGCCTATTTAAATATATATAAAATGTATAAAAGCAAATGGTTATATTATATGCATTGTATTTTAACTGGCGAATGCACTCTTATTATCACAAACTGAATAAAATAATACATAAAATGAATACATGCATGTAGTTATACATGTAGTTTCAAAGATCAATTTTTATTCAACAGATGAAATATTTCGTGAAAATGCTGTAATAATAATAATGATGTAAAATGTTCCATTGGATCTAATATACATGTATACATATGGGCAATTCCACAAAAATGGGACCACTTGGCTTTTTATCATTCTTTGATCCGGGAAATCTTACTATAAGTATATATCACACTTTTTTTTAAATATTATGCTAGAACTTGATGAATTCTACTCGGAACACCATGGTTTGCCATGTTTTAAATGACATTATCAGGTTCAAATTTACACTGAAAGGCCCCCAAAACCACAAAAACATGGTTTCCTCGACCAGATGTCGCAATTTTAAACTGTTGGATTTGACTCTCAATTCAAGTTTTTCTAAGGTCTTGTCACGAATAAATCAAGCAAAGGTACCAACAAAATATATAAAGGCATTAATTTCTGCATACAGTAAATTTAATGTGCACTTTTAAATTAAAATGAACTTTCCACGAAATGTGTGTAGTTTCCGATATCCGTACACCTGATATATCATTATAAACTGAATGTTCTAAATATGCAATAGTTTATGAGCAATCGCGTAGCAAACCGACCACGCTATTGAAATTATAGCACCTCGAAAGTCTCTGGCACATCATTTGGCTTATAAAAAATGTTGAAGTTCATTATTTAAAACGACTGTTTTAAGCTTGTAATTTCCGTTATCGATGTTTCTCTGGGAAGTAGGTATCCTGTTAACTTTGAAAGGTATTATGTTATAGGTCTATTGGTTCTTATACTAAATGTATCGACACGGCTTGCAGAAGGTCAGAAAGGGACGAAAACGAATACAAACGTGATCGGCGTTATCCTGTAAAGTGTTATCACCCTCATTTGAAGAAAATATTGCAAGAGCACAATCTTTCTTCTTTGGAAAATCTTTGAGAAGTCTAGATACAGCAGCGAAACATTGAAAACAGTGAGTTTGCTTCTTCTTTTGTGTTCTATATAACACATTTCACTTTGTGAACCAAACGGTTTCTTCTAGAATATGCTGTAAGTGTAAATATATGGCTCATAAGTCCACACATATGAGTGTTTACTACCGCGCTACACATAGTGAAATCGCTCTATTTAGCAAGTATTGAGCATGTGTTTTCATCAGGCTTATTTCGCGTGTGTATGTCAGGATAACCAGGGATAACGGAATTTACCCTAAAATGTCCATATCAATCAAAAAAAGAGAACAACTTCACAATATGCGATGCAGTGTGCATGTAATTGAATACAATAGTTAATGTAATGGTACATACCCCTTTTAAACGAAAATGCAAGCTATATAAAACATTTAAAGTGAAAATTAAATATTTGACCACTGTTTGACGGTCAATATTGGGAAATTCAGCCCAAATGTATGGTTTAAATCATTTTTTCGTATTAAAATTGATATAACAAATAAAGTTTCTCCAACAGCTACATGATTTATGTCAGTTTCAATTGTTTTATCTTTGTTTCAATCCCATAACTGGCATACACGTGAACGGCGTTATCCAAGAATAATACCATTAAAAATAGCATATAAAGTTATCTTTATATAATGACATACAATTTCAATGTTGGGCTTAAAGAAAATTTGACAATTTATTCATTACAGAAGGGAATATTCTTCTACTAGAGTAAAATTGACAAAACAAGTTTTGGAAAAAGGTACAAAATTGAAAGCACATAGTTGTCAAAAGCGTTGATTCATAGCAAGAGATTTGTTGAGGCTAAAAAATGAAATTCATTCTTCTGTCGCATAGCTTGTCAAATATTGTTATGGGGAGACCTCTCAACGACAAAAAACAATAATTTGAATATCATATTCGGACTTAGTTAGGGATGCAATGACTGACAATGCAATATGACACTAGATAACGCCGTTCACCGAGAGAAAAAACCCCATATAAAACACCTGAATTACATGGTTTCGTGCGTAAAAATGTGAGCAGTGGTGTTCGCAAACATTATTGTTCTAGTAACTTTAGCATATTGGGTCATCAAAAACAATCAAAGTAAGCAGATTTGAAACAATTTATTTTCATAATTTTCCAAAGCTGAAGTGGTCCCATTTTTGTGGAATGGCCCATATGTATATGTAGTATATAGCCACAGAGGTGGTGGGGTGGGGGTTAATAAAGTAACATTTTGTGGTCAACATTCTATTTATCTATTAACTGTAGGCCTAGCCCTAGGCCTACTAATTATCATCCTGGAGGCCTAGTATTAATTCTTACATTCTACTAAATCAATTAACTTGTTTAGGCTGTGCCTAACCCTATTTTGATTTATAATGGAGTTTTCAGCAAATAACTAATATTAAAGTAAATAATGATTTGTTTAAAGTTCAAACTCATTTTTGCTTGTTCGCGTCATGCAAACCCGAATGAGATAATTCACCATTTTCAAGGATCAGATAATTCACCATTTTTAAGGATCGTGACTGGGTGCAGTGGGAGCAGTAATGAAGCGAGCTTCAAGCAGATGACAAATAATGAATGCCACCATGCGCCTGTCACACACGCTTCACCTTTTGAAGTATACCACACCGTTACACGTTCATAAGTGTCTTCTGCAACGTATTGAAATCCGAAGGGGGGGGGGGGAGACTCAACTTAATTTTGGGTAGGGGTGTGACATCCAGGGTCTCAAAGCGGATACTGAGCGGATTTTTGATGAAGAATAGGGTCTTAAGATCTGATTTTCTCCAAAAAGTAGGGGCTTGAGAATTGATCCCCACCCCCAATTGTTTTTTGAAAAATTGGGGCTTTGGAATGAACATTTTCACGATTTTTTAATTTTCAATCAAATGGGGGTCTTAAGAGGTGATGCAGGCTCAAAGGGGGGGGGGGGGGGGGATATTACGAGCGAGCAGAAGAGGGTGAAAAAGGGGTCTGCAGGGCGGCACATACCTATACCCCTTTCCAATGTCAGTCCCCCCCCCAGATTAAAATTGCCTTTGCATATCAATGTCAGTATTTCACGCCCCTGGTAGGGAACCCCGTCGTCCAATTGTGGGCATCGAATATCGTGCATATCCTGTCAAATATCTGCCAGAATTAAGAGATGGCAAGCTACCTGATGATTTCACCCATCACAAATATTGTCCTGTGATGATGTCATACTGCTACTGTGTCATTGCCATGGCAACCATATATCCTCCCCACTCAAGGGCTTATCTGATTCACCTGATATATGAAGAGAAAGATTACTGTAAAACCAGAAATGTTCACATGCATTTAAATTTCACTAATTTCGTGAGGAGCTCTTACTCACAACATTTTAAACTCGCGAACATTTTTTTGTTTTACTGTACTCATTTCAACCATTTTTTTATGGGGAAGATATTTTTGGTACTGATGTAATGTATAGCTCGCCAACTCGTGTCGTATGTTGACTCACATTTGTTAGCTAACCCTTCCCCCACCCCCTATCGACCTCTCCGGTTATTCTCGTAAACTGTCACAATTTATATTTTTCATGCGGTTTTACATTTCCAAATGTATGTGTGAAATTAAAAAATTGTGAAAATAATGTCATAGAGTATGTTGATAAATGCATCTGGTACATAGGCTTGATGACTATATAGGATATGGGCAGGGGGGTGTTAGATTTGCCTTCCTCAAAAAAAAATGCAGTGCAAGAAAATTGAAACAGTTGATTAACTATTTTAAATCAACAAAATGATGACATTTCTGTTGGAATACAGACAAAAAGTCTTTAACTTTTGGCAAAAACATTCACAACCTAAAAGTGACTCCTAGGGATCTTCTGACCTTAGATGGGGGGAGAACTCGGTATGAGCTGGCATTTTTAAAACTCTTTGCTATTTTGTGATTGTGGTAGAGAATGTGCAAAGAATAGGGTTTTTTGGGTGAGAGAATACACTGCATGAAATTGAAGGTCAACTTGCGCTCGTCTGCCAGTTGCCTCTGTAGCTCGATTTTGTAAAGGTTGCTGGTTCGAATCTGTTCAGAAGCACATGGTGTGTTATTTCCAGAGTTTATGCGCACTGGCTTACTCTGAGGAAAGGTAAATAAATGATCACCGAGTTACTGTAAAACCAGAAACGTTTGTGAGTTTAAAATTTTACAAATCAGCAATACTGGCCTAATTCATGGCATGAACATTTCGCGAATGTAAACTTTGGAGATATACAATGTGTAACTTTGCAATGCACTGCTACAAGGAAATGCTCCTTGCAAAATTAGCGAAATTTAAATACACGCAAACATTTCTGGTTTTACAGTAGTTAGTCGTTTAATATACAAATTAGTCGTATGAGATAGCATTTGAATGCAAAATGTACCGAATTGGATGGGGATTGGTGATAATAATTAATCTTTCCCTCGTGGTGGTCGCTCGAACAGGATTTGAATCCTGGACCTTACAAACTCCATACGGACACTCTACCAACTGACCTAACAAGGACAATTGGTATGGAAGCATTAGAAATGTATCTTAAGGTTTCGAGTTCAAATTCCAACATTGCCTCGTCTTCTTTCTTTCGTCACATATGTAAAACGGCCTGTTCGCCAAAACAAATGAGGGCGCTATTTATGAGTTACCAGAGGGGGTCACACACGAGGCTCTATTACTCTGTGTTTAGGAGGTGCACCTCTTGGCTAGTAAAATAAAATCAGTTAATAAAACTGAACTTCCTCCGTTAGAGAGACCACAATGGCCCAAATATAGGCGTCATTTAGATGCTTTTGGTTTTGTTGCGATGTAATGGACTTCAAAGCGTTGAAGCTATAGATAGGGTGACATGTGAAGTCATGCCGGGCATTTGGTCGGCAGTTGCCATTGTTCATTGCCCGGCGGTGTGTGCGTGCATCCTGTTTTGTTTAGGACCTGTGCTTTTAAAACTTGTGCAGAACATTATAAAAGGCAATAAGGCATAGTGGACAGTGTTGTGGTCATATGCTGTTTAGCATGTATGACAGTCCATTCCCTTCAACAGTTGCTTTTGTTGATAAATATTGCTGTCACCCCAATTAATCCCCAAATATCATGCATCCATGCATGAATTTTAATTACCCAAGCAAATAGCAATGATTCAAACATGCCATCTTAACAAGCTATTCAAACATGCCATCTTAACAAGTGACACATATTGATCATCATTTCATCTTAGAGTTTCAATCATTCTTGTATGAGGATTATATTAGAATGAAAATCAATTCGTAGAAACTATGTAATTCAAGACACAGGGAAGCATAGAACCATGTGTCAATGATCAGATTAAGATTTCAAATTGCTGCCTCCCCAGCAATTCCGGGAAAATATTACCTATACTGAAATGGCACGCCGGCCAAAGTCTTTGAATCTCACTCTGGTGATAATTTGGTGAAAAAAATGATAGGTTTTCGTATTATCTTCTTAATAGAGGTAATGCATTCAACTGGTATAATATGCGACCCGTCACATAAAAATGGCCATGTTGGTGGCCCGAGTCAAATTTGAGTTATTGGTATGACTTGAAAGAACACGTTTTAAGCTTTGAAATGATACCATGTTGAAGGTAATCAGAATTTGTAATCACATCGTATGATCTGAAGAAGCAAAAGTTGTTCTGTTATTTTCTTTATATTTCACCAAATATATTGGCCTCTATCTCAAAACTGTGTTGGCCGACAACATGTCCTTTTTGATGTGACCGGTCACATATAAGTAGGTCGCAACTAGCATAAAGATCACTCAGTGCTCTAGTGCCCTCGGTGGGCGTTAGTTTGTTTTTCTGCGTTATTGTGCCACTTATTAAATTGAAATTGAAAAAGTCAGGATTGTTTTTGACAAGATGGCTGGACAATAACATCTGGCTATTAACCATCTTTCGGGAAAACCCCCATCTCTTTGAGATGTCATTTTGAATTAGATGAGAGATGTATTTTATTTTCATAGTGTTAGATTGTCAATGACAGTCTATTAAAGGTGAATGTTTTGATCACTTTAGCTCTTTTTTTTGCCCATCAAGATATTTTGATATCACAAGAAAATTTCAACAACAAAAAAATAAAAATAAAAAATCCATTTACCCTAACCTCCTAGTTGCATTTTCCAAGGGAATTTTTTTCAACGACAAGAAGAGTGGCGCCGCCACCGGGGCTTGAACACAACCTCTCGGTTGCGAGACGGACGATCTACCAGTGCGCCACGGGGGCCAACCATACTTGGGCGAGTATATTCGCCCAAATATGTAGCCTGGGGCCATTATTTCATCGAAAAAGTGCCATGCCAGCTGACACAGACAGACTTTGCCGTGGACATTTGTGGCACTGGGGGTGGTTAGGGTTAACAGATTTTTGTCATACATTTTGTTTTACATTCATAAATTTTATGTTCAGAAATCTTTATAAAGCACCATCAAAATACAGTTAACTCTTTTATCTAATGATTCACAACACATACAGATTTAAATAATCTTTTCCTGCAATTCATTTTTTTACGGTCAAAAGTGTTTAGGCTCCCTGCATTTAAATACAAAAAGGTCATCTTTATTACATTTGTCTCAACATTTTATGTTTACAATGAGGAAAATCAGCTGTACTTTAGTTAGATTTATACACTCTGATGATGAGTCTGCGACAGGAAATTACATAGATCCAATCTCAATAAAGGGAAATTGTTTCACCTGTTAAACCTGAAAAACATTCCACCCACAGATGTTAGCGCCCAGGTGTCAATTCTATTGTAATTCAGCTTATTGCCAATCAATAAAAACACCAAGATGCTGCATGGAGAAAAAGGTCAACAGCCTCAACTCTGCTGATGAATATTTTTATAGCAGGTTTGTGATATAAGCTGATTTTCTAAGATATGGAGGATATTTGAGGGATGTAATTTATGCCGATATCCAAGAAGAGGGTTATCAAAAGCATCTTGAGTGTCGGGTTTAAAGGGTTTTAGATGTAGGTTTAAAAGGCAAAAAAAGAGTTTGTTGATAGCTAAGATATTGGCGATATTTGAGGGAGGTTATTTATGCCGATGTCAGGAAGAGGGTTATCAGCATCTTTAGGATCGGGTTTAAAAAGGGGTTAGATGTTGATTAAGGCTAAAAGATTGGTCTGAAAAGAGTTTGCTGATTTCTAAGATATTGGAGATATATTCGAGGAATGTAATTTATTTATGATTCCATCCCACTTAATGATTGTAGTCCTGGCTGACGACATTCGGCTTTTCTCTCTATCTGAGCAATCATCGTAAGTAATCAGGAAAGGTATTTATTGCTCTTAAATGATTAAAGTTGGAATATAATCCTGATTTTCTATTAGGCCTAAAAAAAAAGAAGTTTGATTGGCGTAACATGACCAAAACAAATAGGGTAGGTCGGTCGGGAATTTTTAATTTTTTTATTTATTTTTAAATTTTTTAAATCACCTACTTTTGAACACTTAAAAGACAGCAGTACACACAAATCATAGCTCTAGCGTATTTAATTGCCGGGCAAAAATGTATCGTTGTGTTCAATAATATATCATTTCGATGGGGACTTAAAATAGCCGAAAATGAAAGCAAACAGTCAAAAACTTTAATACTTTAAATTCAATTTTTATAAATATTATTATTATTATTTTTATTTTTATTTATTTTTTTAAATTTTTTCCCCCCTCAAAATAATAAAAAAATATTCAGGGTCGGCGATGTATTTAGGGTCGGTCGGGTTACGCCAATCAAACCTTTTTTTTAAGGCCTTACCACAGTGCAAAAAGAGATCTTTTCAGTCCATTTTGTAGGTTTTCTGCTTTATTTTTTTATGATAAAGGAGAGCATTACACCAGCTGTCTAAAAGTGGGGCTCATTTCTCTGAACTTTCAGGGTAACCCTATAACAATTTTGTACTTCAATGATCACAAATATCATGAACTTGAAGAAAAATGTAAAGTTAAAAAATACAGTCGCTTTAAAAGTGAGAAAATCAACGTTTTGTAACACCCCTTTAACATTTAAATGTAAAGGGGGCCTATTTAGTGTTGTGGTATCTGCAGGCATTTGCAACTAGACCAAAACACTATTTCTGGTTTATTATGCCCAGGAGCATGCATGCTTCTGAGACAAAGCGGGTTATTTTTGGCTTTAGTAGCTAGCCTATAGCGTACTGCCAAGTGACATATGGAAAGGGGATTATTTGTGAATTTAACAATCTATTCAGAAAACAAGACCTTTAGCTCTGGCACAATAAGATATTTTTAGATGATCAATTACAGTGCGAACATAGCCATCTGATGACCAGGATTTTAATTTAATAGTTAGTTATTGTGGTATATTTTTAAAATGCAAATAGGTCAACCATCTGTTACGCTAAGCTATTATGTTTAACATTATGTGATCAGTTTGGCGGATATACTAAATGAATGCTGAACAAGCTTGTAAACGCCTTGTAGTTAACCTAAGCTATCTTCAGTATTATAAAGAGTCAACAAATTCAAAGTTGCCAATCTAAGGTATCTTCAGCATTGGCAGTCAGCCAATTCTGGCTATCTTCGGTAGATAGCAATCAACAGATATATGCTATCTTCAGTAGATAGCAATCGACATATATGCTATCTTCAGTAAATAGCAGTCAATACATATATGCCATCTTCAGTAGATATCAGTCAATATATGCTATCTTCAGTAGATAGCAATCAACAGATATATGCCATCTTCAGTAGATATCAGTCAATACATATATGCTATCTTCAGTAGATAGCAATCAACAGATATATGCTACCTTCAGTTGATAGCATTCAATACATATATGCTATCTTCAGTAGATAGCAATCAACAGATATATGCTATCTTCAGTTGATAGCATTCAATACATATATACTATCTTTGGTTGATAGCATTCAATACATATATGCTATCTTTAGTAGATAGCAATCAACAGATATATGCTATCTTCAGTTGATAGCATTCAATACATATATGCTATCTTCAGTTGATAGCATTCAATACATATATGCTATTTTCAGTAGATAGCAATCAACAGATATATGCTATCTTCAGTTGATAGCATTCAATACGTATATGCATATGCTATCTTCAGTTGATAGCATTCGATACATATATGCTATCTTCAGTTGATAGCATTCAATACATATATGCTATTTTTAGATAGCAGTCAACAGATATATGCTATCTTCAGATTTGTTTTGGTCATGTTACGCCAATCAAACATTTTTTTTTTTAGGCCTTAGCTTCATTTTCTTGCTTCACAGAGCCCGTCTCATGTAAAAAAGATACCGCTTTTCGCATAGCATTTTTTACTAACTTTTTTTTTTTAAATCCCATTTTGCATAGCCTTTTTTCAGGTTTCTTCTGAGACAAACTTTTTTGTTGCCTTGCAATCAACAGATTTGTGGGATTCAAGGCTCAAGATAAGCAGGCTCTGGGCGATTTTTACCCCTCGGTCCTCCTGTCATAGTGCCCGGTTATGCTGAAAAATAAACAACCGAGCGCTGATATCTTGTACAAACCAGTGCCCATTGACAAATCGGGAAGCTTGCCTTAAAGCTTATTGATTTAATAAAATGTTGGCACCCGGTAGTCTGAAAGTAGCTCTTGGTTCTTAATAAATTTCATGATCCGGGCGCTACTTTTGAAAAAAAGTAGCTCCTGGAAAAAAACCTGTTATCTTGAGCCTTGGTGGGATTCTCAACGGTTGACTGATAAATGCTCTCTCCGGACTAGTTTCTTGAAAAAAAATGTAAATTTTAATGATTTTCGGGGGATTGTAACTTGGGGCTTTCCTTCCTTTTCCCTTTGCTGGTGAATTACCACTGTGTCCCAGTTACTTATGGCCATGGATGACACGTTTTACACATGCGTGTATTTGTTTTCCCGGCACGTTGTACCCTCTTAAGAGTTTTTTGTGATGCCTGCTTGAACTTTTTTAGAATATACAGAATATTTTAGTAAAAAGTGCATGTTTCTTGTTTTGACTTTACTAAAAGAGGTCGAATGAGGGTATTTCTATATTTTATTCCAAAGAATAGTTATTCATCAAACACTTGGTGAATATAAACTAGTATAGAGAATCATGTAATTTCAGGGAAAAGAGAAAGCCCTTTTTGGTCTTTAACCAGTACTTCTTGACCGTTATCATCCGACAGTCACAAACATTTTTCCTCCAAACTTTTGCTTGAGACATGTTTCTTGTTTTGACTTTCTAAAAAATGTCGAATGTCGGTCTTTCTATATTTTATTCAAAAGAATAGTTCTTCATCAAACACTTGGTGAACATAAACAAGTACACTCTAAGAAATTAAAGAACCCTTTTTTGTCCTGCCTGAGGAGAACCCTTTAACCCTTTAACCCTTTTTTAAAAGGTTCTTTAAAGAACCAAAAATAGTTCCCCAAACGTGATACAGAACCATTTTGGTTGATACAGAACCATTTTTGGTTCTTCAATTTTCAAGAACCTTTTTTGAAGATTCAAGAGAGAGGTTCCTTATAGAACCTTCAAAAAAGGTTCTTGAAAATTGAAGAACCCCAAAAGGTTCTTCATCGAACCAAAAATGGTTCTGTATCAACCAAAAATGGTTCTGTATCATGTTTGGGGAACTATTTTTGGTTCTTTAAAGAACCTTTAAGGGTTCTCCTGGCAGGACAACTTTAGAACCATTTTTTCTAAGCATGTATAGAGAATTTGGTATTTAACCAGTACTTCTTGACCGTTATCGTCCGACAGTCACAAACATTTTTTCCCCCAAACTTTTGCTTGAGACATGTTTCTTGTTTTGACTTTCTAAAAAATGTCGAATGTCGGTCTTTCTATATTTTATTCAAAAGAATAGTTCTTCATCAAACACTTGGTGAACATAAAATAGTACAGAGAATCATGTAATTTCAGGGAAAAGAGAAAGCCCTTTTTGGTATTTAACCAGTACTTCTTGACCGTTATCGTCCGACAGTCACAAACATTTTTTTCCTCCAAACTTTTGCTTGAGACATGTTTCTTGTTTTGACTTTCTAAAAAATGTCGAATGTCGGTCTTTCTATATTTTATTCAAAAGAATAGTTCTTCATCAAACACTTGGTGAACATAAACTAGTACAGAGAATCATGTAATTTCAGGGAAAAGAGAAAGCCCTTTTTGGTATTTAACCAGTACTTCTTGACCGTTATCGTCCGACAGTCACAAACATTTTTTTCCTCCAAACTTATGCTTGAGACATGTTTCTTGTTTTGACTTTCTAAAAAATGTCGAATGTCGGTCTTTCTATATTTTATTCAAAAGAATAGTTCTTCATCAAACACTTGGTGAACATAAACTAGTACAGAGAATCATGTAATTTCAGGGAAAAGAGAAAGCCCTTTTTGGTCTTTAACCAGTACTTCTTGACCGTTATCGTCCGACAGTCACAAACATTTTTTTCCTCCAAACTTTTGCTTGAGACATGTTTCTTGTTTTGACTTTCTAAAAAATGTCGAATGTCGGTCTTTCTATATTTTATTCAAAAGAATAGTTCGTCATCAAACACTTGGTGAACATAAACTAGTACAGAGAATCATGTAATTTCAGGGGAAAAAAAAAGCCCTTTTTGGTATTTAACCAGTACTTCTTGACCGTTATCATCCGACAGTCAGAAACATTCCCCCTCCCCCAAACCTGTGCTTGAGGCATGCTCAAAATAAATGTTAAAAAAAGGGTGAGATACCAGTATTTTTCCAGTTGCCCTCAATCTTTTTATAATATTACTTAACACTTTCCATGCTGCAGGTATCTGCAGACGACATTCCAAAATTTCACAAAATGTTTCAAAAATGTCAAAATGATTGAATTTAGTTACCATATTTGGAATCACCATGGGAAACGCATTAAAATAAGTACAAACATACCTAGTGTTGTTTCAGTAATACTTGAGGTAGACCTTGAAAATTGGGAAAGGTTTCTGATAAATCTATTTGTATTTGGGTAAAACCAATAGCCGCATGGAAAGTGTTAAAGACAATACAGTAAACTTGGAAATGTTCGTGCAACATTAATTTTCGCGCTCCAAACAACTACCGCGAAAATAAAAACACGTGAATATATTGATTTTGTGTATAAATCTATGTAATGAACTTTCAAATCACAAATTTAAAAACAAGCGAAACTACTGAAAATCAGCAAAGCGCAAACATTTAATCGGGCGAAAATTTACCACTTTACAGTATTCAAATAATATCTGACAATGCGTTGCAGGTCTGCGTGACAATCACAATAAAGTTGGGAGAACGTGCTCCGTGTCACGACTACCTCCTTTACGTCGCTGCTTAAAGGTGACCACTATAATAGGCAATTAACAATTTGCTTTGTTTAGCCTTCATAATGGGCTATTCCATTTGATATTCATACACCCCCATATGGAAGACATGATCTTAAAGCTCCCCCCCCCCCCCCCCCCCCCCAAAAAAAAAAAAGTGTTTGATTGTCCATAGATCACTTTCAAAAATTGGGTAGGTCGGTCGGGATTTTTTTTTTTTTCACTTGCCCTTTTTTCAGGTACCAAAAGTAAAATGAGATGTACTTGTTTGTGGTAACCAAAACGGGGAAAAAAGCGTTCATATTTTGATGAGTATTTTTATTTTCTCAACACTTAAAAAAAAACACTAATATTTGTAAAAAAATGATTTTAAAAAAAAATAAATAAAAATTTTCACAAAAAAAAGAAAAGAAAAAAAAGTTTTTGGGTCGTAATGATTAAGAGGGTCGGGCGGACAAGGACAATCAAACAACTTTTTTTGGTGGCTAAATCTTCCACACAGGGAGTGTAGATTTCATGAGGATTCGACCATACGGTAACCCCATTTATAGGGGGTGTGAGATTTGAAATGGAATAGCTCATAATGTCAACATCTGCCGATATAAAAGAAAAAAGACATATTCAGATGGATACAAAAGTTTGTCTTTCACACTGGTACCAGGGGGAGGGGGGTAATAACATTAAAATGTGGTATAGTTATTTTTGTCTAAAGAGCCCAATTTTTCAAGGGGGGGGGGAGGAGGTCACTAACATCGAAAATTGGTATAGGTATTTTTCCTAAAGAGCTCAGTTTTTCGGGGGGAGTGGGCTCTTAATTTATTTTGAACATTTTGAATTCTTGGCATAATTCTGTTATACCCTTCACACCAACAATCGGTTAGTATGCGTCGTTCTTAAAAATCACGCACTATGAATACCCCTGTGAAGGGTATAACAGAATTACTCCGAATTCTTATCATTCATTCAAACTTGAAAGAAGAAATCACTACTTAAGGTGACGGAAAAAAATCTACAGGCAGACAAACTTCTCAGTTTGGGTCTCTCAGTCAGTCTTTTTTTCTTCTTTCTTATTTATTTCAAATTACACAAAAAATCATAGAAATCTTATAGATTTTGCTGTCCCCCTCCCCCACCATCCCACCCTACCCCATGTCTAAAAAACGGGTCGGTCGGGCCCGGAGAACATTGTTTTGTTTTGGCCTAAGCCTCTATATTTCTATTTTTTCTACTCGCACACACATAAAAGAAGTTTTGAAGCCCTCCCTTTTGAATCTGTAGGTGGCACCCCTCCCCACCACCCACCAGGTCCACAAGCCCTTGTAACACAGTCTGTTCACCTTTACAGCCTCGGCACGAACAAACCTATAGCTAGCTATGCATTGCTGTTATTCACACTTGTCGAGCTTGCAATATTGCGATTAAGTAAACACCCATTATCCCCAATATATGATGGATCTGATCAATGCGTGATACAGTGTCTAATACTGTCCTAATGAAAAACACACCGATCACTAAATGTCTGCATAGATCCATCATTTCCTTCAATATATCCGGCCATCCGTACCAGAAAATACTCTTTTTTAAATTGTAATTTTGTAATTGGGTACTGATACTAATTGGACTGAATAGCATCATTCATGGTACATTGTACACGCTGACATTTCGCCATGGTGATTGATGACTATTTGAGTGGGATCGTGAGGAGGGGGGTGGGGGGGGGGGGGGGGGGACACAGATGTAACACGGATCAATGTTTTTGTCATTGTAATTAAAAATAAATGCCATGTTAAGTGCTATCTACTTAAGATAGCATGACTCTGTTGAGTGCCACCTACTGAGGATAGCATGACTCTGTTGACTGTTATCTACTGAAGATAGGGTGAATCTGTTGTGTGCTATCTACTGAAGATAGCATCACTGTGTTGACTGCTATTTATACATAAGATGGGATGAATCAGTTTAGTGCTATCTACTAAAGATAGGATGTACCTGTTGATTGCTATCTACTGAAAATGGAATGAATCTGTTTATTGCTATCTACTGAAGATAACAGGAATCTGATTGTGGTGTTATACTGATAACATAGTAAGGTCGCTTAGCGATCCAGGTCACTTCTATGACAAGTTTTACGTCATAATTCAAAAACCTTCCTCTGATAGCGACCATCACAGCGACCTGCAACGACTTTCCGATACATCAATCAAGAGATCGCTTGACTGGAAACGACCGGTCGTGGCCAGTTGACTTCAATTCAACTCAAACGATCGGTAACTAATGACGTAATGAACACCCTACTATTTCAGCCAATAGGTAAATGTTTTTTGCGTGGAAATTAGCATAATCATTATACACAGACATTATCCAGCACACGGGCTGTTTTACATCTTGTCGTCTGCGCGACCAATTTCTGTCAGTCGCCATAGGTCGCCACGAGCTAGCAAGTACTAGGTGCTGCGACCAGCAACCGGCTAGTATGTATCAGAATTACTTTTTTTACAGGTAATGTCTTTGAAAACTCACGTTCAGGTATAGGATTCTGAGTATTGATTCACACACTAATGCTCACAGCTTTCATAGAAATGAGTGCGCCCATCCCTAGATAAAAATTGGCACAGGTGGACGGATATGATTATACTCGCATGAGAACTTGACAGGTGGAGATGAATATACATTAGCGTAGGTTGTACACTGTCAAAACATTAATGGCTTCAAAACAGCAAGTATTGTAACTCTAGCCTAAATGGAACACTAGAAGCTTTCAATACACCTAATTATTTGAATTATATACAATTCAAAACATCAACTAGGAATTATATACAATTTAAAACATCAACAATTGTAACCTTAGCCTATGGAATATTGAATAACATAATAAACTGAGCACTATCCCCCTACCTGGTTTTGGCATAATTCTGTTATACCCTACACACCAACATCGGTAGTATGTGTCGTTCTTAAAAATCATGCACTATGAATACCTCTGTGAAGGGTATAACAGAATTACTCCCCAATTTGTATAAACAAAGAAGTATCTCAAGACTATTAAAAGCCCCTTCCACACACCCCTCTCCTCACCCACTGGTTTCGAACAGTGAGAGAGATAGACCATGCCATAGTCCTTTGTATTATTTCATTTTTTAATATTGTTTTTCATTTGCCTGGTAAAATTACTTGAACTTGATGTTTGACATTTTAGTTACTTACATTTGATTTTGTATAAAATCAAATCTATCCCAAGTCGGGCTAGTGTTTTCTCATGCTATAATTTATATAAACATGTAAACTTCAATCCCGCAAGCTGCAAATGTTATAGTTTTGTTTCTTTGCATTGTTCAGTAACATAGATAGGGGAAAGCTAGATTAAAGCAAGATTAAAGATTTTAGACTAAAACACAAACATTTAAAAACTGGTTTCAGCTGTGGTTTGGCATGGCAATTTCAAGACACCAAACCACAAACCACAAGCAATTAATGTTTATATTCTGTAACTGATAACAGCAGACAAAACAATCCATGTGTGGTTTTCAAGGTTTGGTATATTCTGGGGGATACAGACCTGAGGAACCAGATATTAATTTGGATCCACTTGAGGTTGTAGATGTTGAAACGGATACAAGTTTCGTTTAAGTGGACTATGGAGTAGTCTATGAGAGAGACAGTAAGAGTTAGCAGAATCAGTAGACATTTCATCTCTTTGAATATATGTGTGTGTGGGACACAAGGGGTTGAATGGTTGATTTGGTAAGGCTAAAATTATCGGATCTACAAACAAAATCATGATCAAAATAGCCAGAAAATAATTGCTGGAAAATTATTAAAAAAAGAATGCTTTAGGGCGTGGGAGTGAATTATTGATTTGGCTCGGCTAAAATTATTGGATCTTCAAACAAAATCATGATCAAAATAGGAAGAAAATAATTGCTGGAAAATTATAAAAAAAGAATGCTTTAGAGCGTGGGAGTGAATTGTTGATTTGGCTCGGCTAAAATTATTGGATCTACAAAACAAGATCATGATCAGAATAGCAAGAAAAGAATTGCTGGAAAACTATAAAAAAAGATTGCTTTAGGGCGGGGGAGTCTCAAGAGGGGGTGAATTATTGATTTGGTTAGGCTAAAATTATCGGATCTACAAACAAAATCATTATCAAAATAGCCAGAAAATAATTGCTGGAAAACTATTTTAAAAAATGCTTTAGGGCGTTGGAGAACAGGGGATGAATTATGGGATTTGGCTAGGCTAAAATTATCAGATCTACTAACAAAATCATGATCAAAATACCAAGAAAAGAATTGCTGGAAAATATAAAAAAAGAATGCTTTAGGGCGTGGGAGAAGAGGGGGTGAATTATTGATTTGGTTAGGCTAAAATTATTGGATCTACAAAACAAGATCATGATCAAAATAGCACGAAAAGAATTCCTGGAAAACTATAAAAAAAGATTGCTTTAGGGCGGGGGAGAAGAGGGGGTGAATTATTGATTTGGTAAGGCTAAAATTATCGGATTTACTAAAACAATCATGATCGAAATAGCAAGAAAAGAATTGCTGGAAAACTATAAAAAAAAGATTGCTTTAGGGCAGGGGAGTCTCAAGAGGGGGTGAATTATTAATTTGGTAAGGCTAAAATTATCGGATCTACAAAACAAGATCATGATCAAAATAGCAAGAAAAGAATTGTTGGAAAAATATAAAAAAGAAAGCTTTAGGCAAAAAAGTTTAAAGCGAAATGAAACGTTGCACTCATGGTACAAGAAGCTCAGGCAAAAAGGCAAACAAAATTGTTTGGTTGTAACCAGGGAGAGTATATAATGGGAGGGGATATTCGAATCGCAAAACAAGAGCACATGGGCGTGAGTACGCGCGATGTGACTTGTAAAAGGAGGGCGACGCTATGATTGACAGCACGAAAGTCCTTATAAGGCACATGAGACGCTTAATGTGACTCAGAGAATTAATTTAGACGCGCGATGTGACTCGTAAATCGAGGGCGCTATCACACTGCGGCTTCAATCTCGGCAATGGGAGCTTGTGTACAGTGGCACCCGCCTGTTGTAACCCATAAACCTCTCAGGAAAAGAAGCAAGCACACAGAAAGTACTTTGTGTCCTCTTTCTCTTTTCTTTTATTGTAGATGCAATAAAAACGTTGTAATAACTTAGAAGTCAGAAAAGACCTAAATAAGGTACCTCTAATATTTGTATTATTTTGACTTTTAGAGACATTTTCAAATAAAATTAGAGACATTTTCAAATATAAATTTTCAATTTAAATTAGAGACATTTTCAATTTAAATCAGAAAAATCAATCAACTTTCTTTTTTTCCCCCATATAGGTTTGTAAAAGAAAAGCTCGATAAAAGTTCCATCATCCAAAAGAACAAAGGATAGACGTAAGAAAACAAGCAGGGTAATTCATCACTAGATACGCTTCCCGTCCTTTCAATACATGAAACCCGGGCACATTATTACCTTCCCTATAATCAAATATACAACAAGACCGCTTGAATTCAGTGACGGATTGAGAAGACTTCAGTTAGACGTGACTTCCGAATGCACCAACAAAAGTTGCTTTGTATCGGTTTTGATTTTATTAATAAGTATACATGCAGCTTTAGTTTGGATAAAAGGTGACCGGGTGAAATTAGGTCCCATGGCTTATTAACTTTCAGTCAGATGCCCTCAGTTGAAAATAGGGGTTTTTTTACATGGATTTTATTTTCACACCGTTGTGGATGGATATTTCTCACAAAATCTAAGTTAAAACAAATTGTTCAATGATAAAATGTGCAGTGCCAATGTGAGAAAATAAAATGCTAAAAAAGCAAAATTCACAAATTGCATGGTGCCTATTTTACCTACATTTTGTGAAAATATCAGGCCACAAAAATAACACTTGTAATGGCTAATCAATATTTTGTGTAGGCTGGGTAGTCAACTTCGTCAAAAAGGAGAGGAAAAAGGTCAAGTGAATACTTTTTTATGATTTATGAGTTTTTATTGATTATGTTTCCCCTTTTTACGATACAAATGGTTCAGGTTTTTAAACCACAGTACTTATAAGTCAAAATTTGATATCATTTTCAATTTCTTATTCTCTTCCTTAACGCTTTCCATGCGGCGGGCGTCTGCAGACGATGTCACAAAATGTTTCAAAAATTTCAAAATGATTGAATTTCATTACCATATTTGGATTCAATATGATAAATGCATTAAAATAAGTTCAAACATGCCTACGATTGGTTCGGTAATTCTTACGATAGACCATGAAAGTTGTGAAAAGTTTCTGAAAAATCCGTTTTGTATATGAAAAAACCAATAGCCGTGTGGAAAGTGTTAATACCGTCTTTGACAATCCGCTCATCCTCAAACTGACCCGTGTATACAGATTCACAATGAAATCTGATATTACGCATCTCTGTTTGCCTGATGGTACTAATTTGATATGGGCAGATTTATAAATAACGCCATGTTTTATATTAAAAACAAATATAAGTAGCGGATTTGAACAATATCCATGTAAGAAATCATACTTTGTTTGTCTAAGTCAGATCAACTTTCAAAAATAGAAAAAAGATACGAAAGCTAATTTTTGTGTGTTTCTAATAAGGGCCTTTGTATGATTCTCAAGCTTGTTCCACAGATTTTGCCAGACGTACATGTAGTGAAATATTTTTAAAATGAAGATACAAAACCATATTTTTGTGTATGTAAAGGGATCAGTATGATCATCAAACTTGTCTCAATTTTGTTGCCTGAAGTGGTGACAGATTTTAAACCGTTCAAATGTGACCCGTCGCATCAAAATGGACACGTTGGAGGCCTGAGTCAATTCTGAGTTATCGGTATGACTTGAAAGAGCATTGAAATGATACCATTTTTAAGGTAATCAGACTTTGTAATCACAAAATATGAATTGTAGAAGTGTATTTTTTAAAATAATTTTCTTTAACTTTCACCACATACATTGGCCTCTATCTCAAAACTGTGCTTGCCGAAAACATGTCCTTTTTGACGGGACTGGTCACATATTTCTGAGAATAAGAATGAATATACCTCACTTCCCTTCGGGATGGCAATACTCTGTGACTAATCAATAATGTCTGCGGAAATTTACTTCACATTGAACTTCTTGTACGATTTAACACACTGGTCCATGATGCATAATTTGTCCCGTCATAAAGTCGCATTTGTGATGCGCTACCATACAAACATCTTGTCCCACCATTGAAAAATTTGAAATTATGAAATTTTCTTTTAGCAAAAAAAAAATTAAGAACCTAACCCGTTTAAAAAAAGTTAAAATTATATATTTTTTAAAATATATGATGCGATGTAACCATATATTATCTATTATTTTCTGTAATTTCTATCAGATATTAACTGTATATCTACAAATAATCACCACTCTAGGTAGTACTTTATAATGTGATGTGTCACATTATATTAAGGGCCAAAGTTTTCCGCGGAAAATCACGGAATTGAGATTAAAACCCGGAAAACGACAATTTGATGAAAAGAAGAAAAAAAAGGCACAAAAAACGTCCAAAACACACAATTTATAAATAAAACATGGCAACGCACCACAAGCGTTGATGTGTTTATTTTGGTTTAATAGATCGTAAATTTTAAGCTTTCTTGGGGAAAATTACATCACAGAAAAATGCACAATTTACAAAACGGAAAAACATGGAATTCAACAATTACAAAGCGGTAAACTTTGGCCCTTACATTATATGCTTCTATTTTATATGGGTAACTTTGAGTGCAATTTCGAAATTAGGTGCTTATATAAGGTACCCCTTTTTTAGGGTCCAAACATTTTGAAGGGCAGCCCAAACCAAAGCAATTTAAAAAATGACACCAAGGCAATTACATACAAACACATGTCCGACTCATAGGGAACAAGGCAAAGGTGTGGGCACCCAAGGCAAAGACATAGGCCACCAAGGTAAAGGTTATTTATAGGCCACGAAGGCAATTGCCTTCGGTGCCATGAGTTATTTTGAAACCTGCTCTTTGCATTAAAATAAGGAAAGGACAAAGAATATCCAGGTCCCAGATATGCATCAAGTACACGGTAGAAAAGAATGTCCCATGACAATAATATGTTGCACTGTATTCCATCAATGACTTGATGCTAGCCTGGGACCTAAAGTATGCTAGAGGGGAAAAATAGGGTTACAATAAGATCGTGTACCTGTGCCATTGATAGTGTTGCATTGTAAAAAAATTAGATATTTTCATTCAATTACGAGCAGAAAATATTGTATAGGAAAGTTATCTTTTATTATACATGTATCATTGATGGAAATTTAGTAGAAACATCTGCTTGAAAAAAACATCCCGGCAGACCAATTGACCTTTCAATGTGTAGAAGATTGTTTTCATCAAACAAACAAAAGATTTCTTTTTTGGCCGAAGCTATTGATTAGATTATCATTGATTTACAATGCACGACGAGTACAGGTGTGTGCGTGGTGGAGTGGTCTCGGAGGGTAAGCCTGTCGTCCGTCCGATTGTCCGTAATATCTGACCGGTCGTGTAAAGCTGCGAGTAATGTAACAAAAACAGCTAGATCCACGTTTTGAGAGAAATTGTGTTGTCGTACCGGCCGTATGTATTATAAGCTGCGAGTAATGCAAGAAAAACAGCTGGGTCCACGTTTGAAGGGATAATTGTCGATAATTTTAGATTATTTTTAGTTGTCGAATTTGAAATCACCATGAAGCATCAGGCAGAGTGGTTGGTGGCATATTGTGAGTTATATGGAAATGTGACAGTCTGTGGAGAAGCCTTTTCTGAGAAGAAATTTGTGAAGATAACACAACATAGCATAGCATAGCACAGCATACTCTCTAAAACTAAAAGAGTGGTTTTCCACTCTTTCAAGGAGTTAAACGTAGGACAACACGTTTTGAGTGGAAAAATACTTTTAAAAGGAGTGAAAGGGAATTTTATATGACAATTTTCCACTCTATTGAGAGTGAAAAATTAACTTTCACACTTATTTTAGTGTGGAAATGTCCTGCGTTTCACTCCCTTCACTCCTTTTCGAGTGAATTTCCACTCTTTCCACTCGTTTTACATTGAGAGAGTAGCATAGCATAGCATATCTAGACCATAGAGCGTGGTTCTACTGGGGCACTGCAAAGTAAACGTTAAGATTAAACGCTAAGATTAACCAGTAAGTTTTTAATCCCCTCTGTTTCTACTCGCGAAAAGTTACCGCTAAGTTTATCGATCCTAGTCGATGGGCCACGACATTTGACCTTTTGTAATATCAAACAATGCCACCCCACTTGAAAAAGATTGCTTCACAATGTGTATAACCCAGCGTGACACAGATCACGGCACATAATGGTAAGATTAATCGCCTTTCTGTTTCTAATAGGTTTCATGCTGTTTCTTACCAGTTCCAAACCTGGTTTGTGAAGGTTTTTGGGATTACCAAAAATACCAATTCTTGGCGGTTTCTGGCTGTTTCTACTGGGCAAACTTACCGCTTCTTAGCGGTTTCTTCCCCAGTAGAATACGCTCATAGTGTATATATGACACAGAACCCAAGACTTTGTTTGTTCTAGGAACATTCAGGCGGGTTATGTCATGAGCAGAGTGAAGAGTTCTGTGAGGGACATATGGCGACAATAGATTTGATAAATAACCAGGTGCAGTATTGTTCAAGCATTTTAAGACAAAAAGGATGAGTTTAAATTGAATCCGTTCTCTTGTGTGGATAACGTGGGCGTCCTTTATCTTTTAGAGGTGGATTCAATTGGGTTGAGCGCCAGAAGGCCGTAAAAGGGTTGAGCGCCAGAAGGCCGTAACTCAATTTTTGGGCAAATTTATATTTTGGTACAAAAATAATCCATATAACCTAGATTTTCAGAACCACAAAGAGATAACTCATAAACTACTCTTAATTTGATTTAAATTAGAGTTATAAGTTGGGTGCTACAGTGTATTGTAATGAGTCCCAAATATTTGAAAGTCGATTATCTCAAGATAGCATTTCTTGGGTTATTTAAGTTAAAATCCATACACCCCGGCCTATGGAAGACATTGCCTTACAATCTTTGATCTTCCACACAGTGGGTGTAGATTTAATATGAAGTCAACTGTATATAGGTAACCCCATTTGAAATTCACACTCCCTGTGGAAAAGACCAAGTTAGTGTCTTCCATTGGGGTGTATGGATTTCAAATGGAATAGCCCATTGCACATAATGGCAATAGATTATTGATACCCGATATTCCTGCTTATTTGGTGAATATCAGATGGAAGAATGGCACAGTTAAAATAAGTTGGTTGAGATTGATTTTTAAACAGCTTTTGCTTTTACCGAACTCCGTTTATGGAAGTTAAAACCGACGTTTGAGGGTTTACACTCTTAAAACAACAGGGTCATTTTGAATAAGGATGCAGCATCAAATGCACCCAACCTTAAAAGAGGTAACATTGTCAACACTTTTGTGGTCGAAATTTGACCCTGTTTTTTGGTTGGGTGCATAGTTGACGCCGTCTTTAGTCAAAATGTTTCTGTTGTTTTAAGAGTGGATATTATAGTGATACACATATTTCTGTTTGGTTCCTTTTTCTAAATATACAAACAATCAATAAAAAACATTAACTGAGAGACAAGGTCATGATCCACCGTATGTCAATCTGCGTGCTGTCAAATAATGCTCTTCGTTCTATTTTTGAATCTAATTATATCTATCGATTGACTTTATACATATGGTAGTAGAACTAATTTGTTCAAGCCATTCCATATTATCTATTGATTTCCCTCAATGCCAAATTCTGATTGTATTAAGGGGTTCTATAACCCCTCGTTAAGAGCTATATTCACAAACCTGTCACACACAAAAACCCTTGGGCCCCCAGGTGAAGGGATATGCCGCCAAATGGGGTCCCATTTTTCACCTGTCTGGTAAATGAATGAACCCCTTTTCATAGCCATTTTTTTGGTAAATTCATCGGTCTAATACCTTAAAATTTGCTGTTTTTCACAGAAATGTTAGCAAAATATGTCAAATATGTAGAAAGTTATGGGTCTCTGTGATAAACATATGGGTCAATGTTTGGGTCAATTTTCATTTTGCTGGCGGCACATCCCTACCAAAAAAGGCTACCACCTTGCAAACTCCCAACGATTAAAAACCTCTGGTTCTACCATAAGTAAACCAACATACAACTTTCCTCATTGAGGGAGTTGTTAGAGTTATCTAGTGAAACAAATACTGAACATAACATTTTGTGTTGTAAACCCCCACAATGTGATTGTCCTAAAACGATAATGAAAGTATAATGACATTTAGATATCATGACACCAATGGCACATAGCAGCTATGGTAGTAACTCCATCCAAATAGTTCTCCGAATCCCTCTTAAATTTACTCTCATGAGCAAAATATAAATAACCTTTCTATAGTGGCTATACAGGGTCCCCTGTGTATGTCTGAAGACGGAGGACTGGTACTGGTAGTGCCAGATACGTGAATGGATTCGCTTATTCATGCTTAAAAATTGAAAAAGGACATGGTTCACACACTATTTTTGCACAATTTTAGTTTTGTTCTACTAAGGCCAAATTTTAAAAAAATCATTTGTCTCAAAGCTCCCGCGCGCGTTAGTTTATTGATGCACAGTAGAAAAACAAAAATCTTTAAAAAAAAATTTAAATTTAAAAAAAAAAAATTTCAACAGAATTTCAACAAAAATCCCAAAATTTCACCGATTTTTTTCAGATTTTCATTGATCACATCATTTTAAATACAAAAGGTCACTTTTACAAGGATTTCAATATTCTATATTTAAAAAAAAAAAAACCTTAAAAAATCCTTAAAAAAACCGCATTCCGCATTAGGTTTTGAAAAACTGAAGAGCTTTGAGACAAAAAAGATTTGTTTAATATAGCCTAATAGTCTCTTGAGCTACATTTTGATAACCTTCTATAGATAGGTGTGTGGCTGTCTTATATGGTCCCCTGTGTATGTCTGGAGAGTGGAAGGACTGGTAGTGCCAGATATGTGAATGGATTCGCTTCAGTGAAAAAAGGACAAGGCTGGCTATTTTCACACAATCATTTTTATTCTTCCTTTTCTGCTAAATAAAAATAAATGTTAAATGTATTCTCGTGAGCAAAATATAGATAACGATAACCTTTTCATGAGATATAAGTGTGTAGGTATATATACATGTAGGGTCCCTTGTGTCCATCTTAAGACGATGGACTAGTAGTGTCAGATACGTGAATGGATTTGCGTAGGTTGAAAAAGGACAAGCGTAGGTTGGTTTTTGGACAATAATTGTTTTCCTTTTCTGCTAAATCCAAATAAATGTTGAATTTTTTCTCACAAAAAAAATATTGATAAACTTTGATAAATAAATGTGGGCGGGTACTTTTGTATCCTTCATCCGCCCAAAAAAAAAGTTACCTGCTATGGGCAGGTGGGTATAGCAGGTGGGTGGGTGCTATACCAGGCCTAGTATAAGGGTCTTCTGTGTACTTCTAAAGACAGATACATGAATTGAAAAAGTGCAGAAGAACCAACACTTTGAAACGGGGAATATTTGCAAAATGTCTTTTAATTAAGCGAATATACATTTTTTCGATTCTTTGACAGTCCTGAAAATGCCACTTTGTTTCTGCACACAATCATTTTTTTTGATTTTATGACTTCCTGTACAATTTGGTAAATGAATCTGACAATAATTTTGAGCATATTCACCCTTTGAAATAAAGGGTCATTTTACCATAATGTTAACAGGTGGTTTCCTAAAGTAAAAATATCAGAGGGTGTACTTACAATATTTTGGGTGGAGATTTAGGGTCCATTTGTACATTTCTAACTTTAGGATGCTTAAAGTGTTCCTGTTTTGCATGTTTTGCATGGTACATCTAATAGAAATATGGCTTATATCTAGGGGAGGGGATTTGCAAAGGGGCATATTCTAAAAAAGCAAAGTTGTCAGAAATGCTATTATACATTTTTTAAATAAAGTTGATGAGCAATATATAGATCGAACTCTTTTACCCAACGGAGCGGAAATTGTTATTGTCAGAAAGTGTGTTGGGCGTCCATGGTTACCAATTGACCACTCTCGTTCCACTTCCGGGAACCCGCGATTGTTTTCCATTGCTTGCTTCTTGCTCGCCTCGATTTGGTGCCTACTCACTTCAGCCTTATATCCAAGAGGATGTAATAAAAACCTCTCCCACCCTCCCATAAGATTTGTACACTTTTATACTGATGCTCTTGCATTTTGTGATTTATATGACATGTCATGCCGTTTGTTTATAGGCTCTTTATTGGAAATTGCTTTTTTGAATGGAAAATAAAATGTCACTGGGTAGATCATTCTTTTCAGATCATTGGGATTCTTTTTTCTTTTTTACTCGGATCTCTTATTTCCCAATCCTTAATTTTTGTTGCCTTTTTTAAATTAATTTATTGCTTATTTTGTCTTTATTTTATTTTATTCTTTTCAATCTCATCCAAACATTTTGGCTACCCTCGTTGCCATGTTTCTTGTTGATCTTGACTTAGGTCCCTTTACCGTGTTCCTTTCGATCTCAGTCATCCCCTTCCTCGTTCGAGACCATGTTCCTTGATTATCTTGGTCTCCATTTAGTTTCCTCACTCGGACCTCTGTTCCTTGTTTATCCTTGGCCCACGGTTTCCCTCTTGGCAACCACCCTCACTATCCAATCTCCATGCTAATCTCATTTTATTCAGGCCTATGATCCTTGGTGTATCCTAGGCCATTTGTTGTGCCTTATTCAGGCCCTAGTGTCCCAATAGGCATGGTCATAGTATATACTGAATTTGGGTTTGAGCACTTTGTTGTATCCTTGTCTTGCTCCATTATTTTATTCAGTTTGGAGTAAATTATTTTGCTAAAGTTTGTAGTGTAACTAATGCAAATATTGTACTTATGACAAATTTCACTGATAACAAAAACACAGTCATGAAAAGAACTTCGTTTTTTAAGTGATAGTGATTTTCTGAGACTAGAATACCATAAACTAGTCTCAGGTGATTTTCATCTGAACAGGCAATCTGGATTAGTGGTAATCTTTTTTAAAGATCAAGTACATCGGCAATTGGTATGATTGTTGTGATTGAAAAATCTCTTCTTTTTTTTAGTGGGGTTGGGGGTTGGGGCTCTCATGTTGGACATCATTCATAAAGGGGTCAAAAAAAGTAAGTCCCCCTCTAAAATTAGATTACTTTTGTGTACTTAAATTCACACACAATTAGACGTTTTGAAAAATTGAAACGATTATAAAAAGATAAAACGCTTGGCTACCAATAGAAAGTGTTTCATTTTCGATATCATGTTTACTTTTCCCAAGACAGTCATATTTCCCCAAAATGATGTTTTCAGAAAAAGTGGCACTTGGTCCTATACCAGTAAATTTAAAAACTCTCTCTCGTGATTTTTTGTACGCAAATTAGACTAAGTTTGTTTGCGTAACTCCGCACAGGATTATTCATTTTGAGAACTTTAAAGACTTGTGAAAAGAGAAAGCGCTTGGGTCTTTATTAAAAGTTTCTCCTGTTCAATATCATGTTTACCTTTCCCAAACTTGTCTCATTTTTCCAAAACGATGTTCTCAGAAACAGTGGCAATTTTCAAAATCCTATACAATTCTGTTTGCGTAACACCTCCACAAAATTAAAAGTTTTAACAAATTGAAACGTTTCTGAAAAGGAAAAACGCTTAGCTATCCGTACAAAGTTTCCCCTTTTCAATACCATCTTTACTTTTCCCAAAAAAGTCAAATATCCCCAAAATGATGTTTCCGTTAACATGAAATTTGCCAAAATCCAATACAAGTAAGTGCCACTTTTTCTGAAAACATCCTTTCGAGGAAATGTCACTGTTTTGGGAAAAGTAAACATGATATCGAAAACGAAAAACTTGTTATTGGTAGCCAAGCGTTTTTTCATTTCATAATCGTTTAAATTTATCAAAACGTCTAATCGTGTGTGAAGTTATGTAAACAAAGGTAATCTAATTTTAGAGGGGGACTTACTTTTTTTGACCCCTTTATATACATAGGCATTACCATAAAACACATAAAAAGGGTGTTTTTTGGTCAATGGGAGCACTACCCTATAGACTGGGTCCTGCAGTCCTGCTACATGGCAACCATCTTTAAAAATGGCAAAACAAATTGAGGGAGTGGGAAAAATGCATGGATTTAAAGTGTGCAACACTTTGTGAAATTTCATGAGAACTAAGCATGCCCATTTGTGCCCAACAACAACAAAAAACATGATCGGCTATATTTTTAGTTTTACCATTATACAAAAAACACAATTTTTCAGAAATCTTTCCCAATTTTCAAAGTTTATCTCAAGAATTACTGAACCAATACTATGTTGGTACTTATTTGAATGCATTTGTCATAGCGATTCCAGGCATAATTCTGTTATACCCTACACACCTACATCGATAGTATGCGTCGTTATTAAAAATCATGCACTATGAATATCGCTGTGAAGGGTATAACAGAATTACTCCCGATTCCAAATATGGTGATGAAGTTCAATAATTAACATTTTTGAACATTTTGTGACATTTTAGAAGTGTCGTCTGCAGAAGACTGCCGCGTGGAAAGTGTTGTTAAGACATTTCAGGGGGGGGGGGACATTTTTAAAGGGGCATTGAGAGATGTATCGATATACTAAATGAGCAAATAATGTAAAGATAATCAACAACATACCCCAAATCCAAAATATCATACAATTCCAACATCGCCTTCATGCCAAACTAAGCAAATAACGGCACTTCCGGGTTGAGATTTGCCGCGAAAGTCCGTGAGTAAAACTTAGCATAACTTCCGAATTCAGCACCTTGGTTTTGATATGATCATATCGAAACTAAGAAAATCATGACATTTTATATGATGAATTGCGAATGTTGGTAAACTGTTTCAGATGGTAGTTAGTATATGCCTAAGTATTACTTTGATGCAAAAAAAATGATTTCCATGATAATTGGGGGCGCACTCCCATACGTATCTCTCAATGCCTTTTTAAGCCACCCTGATTGCTTTTAATCAATGTTTTAGGAACCTCAATTTACACAAATGGATGTCAAAGACTAAAAAACAACAAGCATTATGGGATACATATCACCTGCCATTGAAAGACTCAAGTAGCAACATAATAGTGTCATTCAAATATACTCGTAAATATGCATGTCGCATCACATGCATGCACAAACAAAAACAACAATCCATAAAATGATGTTATTTTGTATTTTTCGGCCGGCTGCCGGAGGGAGATTTGGAGCAAGGACATTTATGTGGGTGGTATGATAGAAAGGGAAGGGACAATTGCAAACTGTTAGTGTTTATGAGAGTAATAGATGAGTTCTTAACCCAGGGGGACACTTGTCTTTAGAGACAGATGCTGTGCTTGGTGAAAATAAAATGAAAGGAAAAGGGTTTGTTTGTTTTTCTTCGCAAAAGGGTAATGAACGTGCGGACGTTAACGGGAATTTTCAATCTGAAAGCGTCATGCATTGCGTATTTGGATTGACGCAGGGTGGTGATTTGTTTCTCGGTTTTTTGTTTGTTTTATCTGTTTGATTAAGTATGACATCACTTAATGGTAATAAGATTTATTAGAAATCTTGCGTGAGTGACATTTTTACAGCCTGATGCCCCTTGTGTACAAATTGATTGTTATGTCTTGTTAGGTAAGCCTTTGCGCAATGGAATAAGCTTAGAATCTGCATTATGGTATTATCTTATGTGTGACGCTATCTACCCTGATAGCAATAATGTGTAATGCTATCTACTACTGATAGCAACAATGTGTGATGATTCTATCTACTACAGAGAGCAATAATGTGTGATGCTATCTACTACTGATAGTAACAATGTGTGATGCTATCTACCCCTGATAGCAATAATGTGTGATGCTATCTACTACTGATAGCAACAATGTGTGATGCTATCTACTACTGATAGCAACAATGTGTGATTATATCTACTACTGATAGCAACAATGTGTGATGCTATCTACTACTGATAGTAACAATGTGTGATGCTATCTACTACTGATAGCAACAATGTGTGATTCTATCTACTACTGATAGCAACAATGTGTGATGCTATCTACTACTGATAGCAACACTGTGTGATGCTATCTACTACTGATAGCAACAATGTGTGATGCTATCTACTACTGATAGCAACAATGTGTGATGTAATCTACTACTGATAGCAACAATGTGTGATGCTATCTACCCCTGATAGCAATAATGTGTGATGCTATCTACTACTGATAGCAACAATGTGTGATGCTATCTACTACTGATAGCAACACTGTGTGATGCTATCTACTACTGATAGCAACAATGTGTGATGCTATCTACCCCTGATAGCAACAATGTGTGATGCTATCTACTACTGATAGAAACAATGTGTGATGCTATCTACCCCTGATAGCAACAATGTGTGATGCTATCTACTACTGATAGCAACAATGTGTGATGCTATCAAAGAAGTTTATGCAGACTATTCAGTTATGCCTGCAATATTTATGATGTATAGCAAAACAAATACAACATGGTGTATATCGGGTAAGTAGTTACTGGTCCATTGGTGTTGGATGATTGCGTCAACTTCCCGACGCTTACACAATCATCCAACACCTCGGGACCAGTAATTCACACTACTTCCCCCTACACCAGGTTGTATTAGTATAATATCTACTTCTTATCGTAACAATGTGTGATGCTATCTACCTTTAGCAACGATGTATGATACCTGGTAACACAATGGTTGAATAAAACAACAGGCATAATAGTTTCAAATTGAAAGAGCACAAAAAATGAGCATGTAAAAATGATAACCTTTTGCGTATGCACTGTTGATGGATGTTATCTTCCCATCCTGTTGGCCATGCCGCCATGCCAACGAGAAGGTCATAGGATGATACAAATTGCGCGAAATAAATATCAATCATTCATTACTCTTTTGATTTTGTGTATGATGTCAATCTTAACCACTTGAATGCGCAATACAGACCTACTATAATAAATGTGTGCTGAAGGATTCAGGGTGCACTGAAAACAAAAACTTGTTTTTTCGGTATCCTACTATTAATTAATTAGTAGATTAGTTAGTTCAGTCAATTGAACTACTTATGAACGAACCTTTTAGAGTCGTAGAAGATACTGAACTAACCCTGTGCAATTAGAGACTAGTAGAAATGATTCTACTACTCAGTTTCATGTGATTCTCCTAATTTTATATAATTTGTACTAATTATACGCGATCTTCGCCAAAAATTAGTTAAGTCGTTTAACTAGTTCAGGTCATTTTACTAATTGACCTACGAATTATTTCAACACCATTTACATGTACTACTAGTTTTTTCGATGCAGTATCCGCCATTAGCAGATCATTGACACGCATTGCGTGGCGACATCTATAGATCAATATTCTTTTAAATCAAATGATTTGATATACATTTGACATTAATGTACGTACCTTTTAAAGGTAGATGACCCGATCACATTTTCGTAACACAGAATTATTTCAAACATACAGAGATTTTCATATCATATGAATGCTCGTATTTTTCTCATCATCATACTGAAATCTGACGGCCTAAATCGGTATAATTACGGAGAAATCGATGAAATAGCGTCGAATTACCGCGAATGGTGGTAACCACCGATATAGTTTGTGTACTACTCAATGGGTACAGTTCACAGCATCTTGTGCGTCTAAAATAAGAACCATTAAAGAGCAATGCAACTCAAACTTTGGAACACGACTTTTTTAAGGATAACATAACATAACATAACATAACAATTAATATTTATATAGCGCTATTCCATCTAGATCATAGCGCATGTAACACATCAGTACACAAAATACATTTAGCATGGAAAAAGGTGAGTCTTTAGACTACAACGAAAATGAGAGATATTGTCAGTTTCTCTTATGGTACGAGGGAGATTGTTCCATGCCCGTGGACCAGCTACACTGAAAGATTTCTGACCCAAGACCTTATTTGTCCTAGGAACATTTAGGCGAGTAATGTCATTTGCAGAACGAAGAGCTCTTCGAGGAACATATGGTGACAGTAAATTGCATAAATATCCAGGTGCAGTATTATTCATGCTTTTGAAGACAAAAAGACAGAGTTTGAATTGAATCCTTTCCCGTATGGGCAGCCAGTGGAGTTCTTTAAGCGTGGGAGTAATATGGTCACGCATGGATATGGAACATATCAACCGAGCGGCATTGTTCTGCAATCTTTGAACTCTGTTCAATTCATGTTCCGTAGCACCAAAGAGAAGAAGATTACCATAGTCAAGACGAGAGATAACTAAAGCTCTAACGACATGATGAAGAGTGTCTTTATCGAGGTATCGCTTTATTCTACGGATGTTTCTTAACTGGTAATGTGTAGATTGACAGAGGCTAGATATTTGTTTGGTCATGGTCATATTTGCATCAAATTTTACACCCAGGTTCCGAACAGACAGCGTTGGTTCAATATGTGCATCACCAATTGCCAGGGACACAGGTGGCAAGCTCTGGAGAAAATGGGGTGATCCAAACACAATAAGGATGACCTTTCATGTAGAATAGAAAACTCCAAGTTGAAAATCGGAACATCTACCTTTAAGTGGTAGAGCATATATATAATAGCACAAGTAGTACAGACAGGGCTATCAATTACTCTACTATCTGGCAAAAATAGTAGAACCAACCCTATTAACAAAACTGATAAAAAACTAGTATGACCTGACAAACAACTTATTAGTTAGTAAAAATCGACATCAGTTGTATTAGTTATAAATTAGTACATTAGCGAGTTTTGGTTTTCAGTGTGGACCTCTTTTGCAGAATCACTGTACCGCACTCTAAGATGCAGGGTGATTGTAGACACCATATTCTTGTAAAATTATTCACAAATATGATTTGAAATAACATACCAGATTATGTTTCAAACTAGAACTGATGTCTGAATACAATATATCACAATCTGTCAAGAAATATCTCAAAATGTAACCGTAATTTCACAAATTCATAACCGGGTTATTTTTATTATAGCCGTGTTCGCTTGTTTCCTTTTTTGTGTTACACGTTTAGTGAAGCATAGGCACCAACCTAATGGGACCGCGCAGTTCATAGCTCGTGCTGTCACATGCGCCGTCCCTTTTCAATATTTTGTTGAACTTTGATGGTAAATAACAAGTTTGACATAGATTTTAGCGCCATCTTTTGGCCAATATCATAGCTACATTTTGGTATGCGGTTGTCCGAGGGCCTGATCGTGAAGCACTGTGTGGCGAGGTAATAAATGGGTCATGTTTTTTTGCATCTTGTAAATATAATGGATCCACACAGCGTGGTGAGACTTGAATCTCTTAACACTTTCCACGCGACAGGCGTCTGCAGACGACACTCTGAAATTTCACAAAAATTATTAAATATCATTACCATATTTGGAATCACCATGAGAAATGCATTCAATTAAGTACACACATGCCTAGTATTGGTTCAGTAATCCTTGAAATAGACTTTGAAAGTTAGGAAAGGTTCTGAAAAATCTGTTTTGTATATGGTGAAACTAATAGCCGCGTGGAAAGTGTTAAACATAAGAGATCCCCACTCAACTGGTTTAAATGGCGTGCGTGCGTATTGACTAACATTGAGGTGTCTATTGAAGTTGGGAATATTGAGAGAGATGACTAGATGTATAGATGAAGGATTGTGATTATTTGTCTGTTTTTGTTTGTCCTCTCCGTTTGTTTCAAGGATGATGTTGTGTGCGAAATATCGTCTTTTAGAAGTACTGCTTGAGTGACATTTTGACAGTAGTTGCTGCGTGTGCGTGTGTACAATTTGATTGCTGTAACTTATTTCCTAACCCATTGCACTATGGACTAAGTGATAGTTCTGAAGAAAATCTCATTTATTCCATATGATGACATCATTGGTTACATGTTGATGTTTAACACTTTCCATGTGGCAGGTGTCTGCAGACGACTCTCTAAAATTTCACACAAAGTTTCAAAAATATCACAATTATTGAATTTCATCACCTTATTTGAAATCACAGTGAGAAATGCATTATAATAAGTACAAACATGCCTAGTATTGATTCAGTGACCCTTGAGATAGACTTGACTTAAACATTTGTGAAAGGTTTCCGAAAATCTATTTTTTTTATTGTATGGCAAAAAAAATTGCGGCGTGGAAAGTGTTAAGGATGTTTGCATCTTTGCTGCTTCTATAATCTGATCTGGTTGTATTACTTCATTTACATTTTCCCTGTGCTTTCTGTATGTTGTCTGTCTATGTGTAATCTATTATTAATGCTTTCCTGTCTTATAGCAGGTGCCTAGTGAATTATATAGATCATTAAAGATAGCATATTCAGGAGCGTAACTAGAGGGGAGATTTGCCCTGTCAGAAGGCTTGTCGTCCCCCCCCCCCCCCCCCCCCCCCCCGATGCCCCTAAATGAAATGACAACTTTCAAGGCCTATCTCAAGGATTACTGAACCAATACTAGGCAAGTTTGTACTTATTTCAATGCATTTCTCATGGTGATTCCAATCCAAATATGTTAATGAAATTCAATAATGTTGACATTTTTTAATGTCGTCTGCATTCGCCTTCCGCGCCGCATGGTAAGCGTTAACACAATTTTTTATTGGTTTGGTTATCCTCCACCTGCTTCCAAAAGGCAGGGTTAGTCCATCTGATTTTTAAATTTAAAAAAAAATCTGTACATACATCCTGTGGTTTGAAGCATAGTAAAAGAGAAAACCAATTTAAACAACCATGCTATGTCAACACCTGTTGCATGTAAATGGTGATGGTTTATTAATCACTATGTTGAATATTTATGCAAGTTCCTTGTCATGGACTTGCCGCCGCTTTGTGACTGTGCTCCTTTCCGAAACCTCCACCTTCAAATCTGCCGGTGGTTCCAGATTAGGCAAACTTCAGGGAGTGTATAAACCTCAGGAAATGTTTTAGCACTGAGAGGAACCCTTTAGAGCTGTTTTCTAGCTCCACAGCTAGTGCATATGTCTTGACTGACTCCACTACAGTCTGCCATAGGAATGCCAGTACATTCCCCTGCTTTGCAAAACTCAATATATGTTTGTTAAATAACAGGATATTCTTTACAAAATTATTGATTAATAAGTATTTAAAAATATTAAATTGAGTAAATATCTTTTAATATTGTATGAAATATTAGACATATTTTGATTTGATATTTTCTTCATCAAGTGTTCACTGATAACATCTAAGGATGGGACATTCAAAGGCAAATGAACCAACGTTTCAGAATGGTAAAACAATACACAAGTAAAAACACACAACTTTCTCTGATCAGCATACTCTAGATAGACAGCAATAGTGGTGTAATGCTATCTACCCCTGATAGCAATAATGTGTGATGCTATCTATCCCTGATGGCAATAATGGTATCTACTCCTGATAGCACATTGGTGTGATACTATCTACCCTGATAGCAATAATGGTATATACTCCTGATAGCACATTGGTGTGATGCTATCTACCCCTGATAGCAATAATGGTATCTACTCCTGATAGCACATTGGTGTGATGCTATCTACCCCTGATAGCAATAATGGTATCTACTCCTGATAGCACATTGGTGTGATACTATCTACCCTGATAGCAATAATGATATCTACTCCTGATAGCACATTGGTGTGATACTATCTACCCTGATAGCAATAATGGTATCTACCCCTGAAAGCACATTGGTGTGATGCTATCTACCCCTGATAGCGATAGTGGTATCTACTCCTGATAGCACATTGGTGTGATGCTATCTACCCCTGATAGCAATAATGGTATCTACTCCTGATAGCACATTGGTGTGATGCTATCTACCCCTGATAGCAATAATGGTATCTACTCCTGATAGCACATTGGTGTGATGCTATCTACCCCTGATAGCAATAATGGTATCTACTCCTGATAGCACATTGGTGTGATACTATCTACCCTGATAGCAATAATGGTATCTACCCCTGAAAGCACATTGGTGTGATGCTATCTACCCCTGATAGCGATAGTGGTATCTACTCCTGATAGCACATTGGTGTGTTGCTATCTACCCCTGATAACAATAATGGTATCTACTCCTGATAGCACATTGGTGTGATACTATCTACCCTGATAGCAATAATGGTATCTACCCCTGAAAGCACATTGGTGTGATGCTATCTACCCCTGATAGCGATAGTGGTATCTACTCCTGATAGCACATTGGTGTGATGCTATCTACCCCTGATAGCAATAATGATATCTACTCCTGATAGCACATTGGTGTGATGCTATCTACCCCTGATAGCAATAATGGTATCTACTCCTGATAGCACATTGGTGTGATGCTATCTACCCCTGATAGCAATAATGGTATCTACTCCTGATAGCACATTGGTGTGATGCTATCTACCCCTGATAGCAATAATGGTATCTACTCCTGATAGCACATTGGTGTGATGCTATCTACCCCTGATAGTAATAATGGTATCTACTCTTGATAGCACATTGGTGTGATGCTATCTACCCCTGATAGCAATAATGGTATCTACTCCTGATAGCATATTGGTGTGATGCTATCTACCCCTGATAGCAATAATGGTATACACTTCTGATAGCACATTGGTGTGATGCTATCTACCCCTGATAGCAATAATGGTATCCACTCCTGATAGCATATTGGTGTGATGCTATCTACCCCTGATAGCAATAATGGTATCTACTCCTGATAGCACATTGGTGTGATGCTATCTACCCCTGATAGTAATAATGGTATCTACTCCTGATAGCACATTGGTGTGATGCTATCTACCCCTGATAGCAATAATGGTATCTACCCCTGATAGCATGCATATTGGTGTGATGCTATCTACCCCTGATAGCAATAATGGTATCCACTCCTGATAGCATATTGGTGTGATGCTATCTACCCCTGATAGCAATAATGGTATCTACTCCTGATAGCACATTGGTGTGATGCTATCTACCCCTGATAGCAATAATGGTATCTACTCCTGATAGCACATTGGTGTGATGCTATCTACCCCTGATAGCAATAATGGTATCTACTCCTGATAGCACATTGGTGTGATGCTATCTACCCCTGATAGCAATAATGGTATCTACTCCTGATAGCACATTGGTGGGATCATTATGCTACCCTTGACAGGGCAATGAAATCACATTATCTATCCCTGGTTATTGATAGTAATCACATTCAATACTATCTACCCTAATAGGTACAACCAACAAAGATACACTACTATGCTAATAATTGTTATTTTATATTTTTACTTTCAATGTACAGGTTTCTGATGACAGTGAGTTACCATCCCCAGTGGAGCACACCTCCCCAGACCATTCCCCCTCATCCCCTAGTGCCACCCTTCTAGACGCATTGTCCCTATCCACAAGTTCAACGGAATGCCAAGCCAGAAGGGAGCGACGTAAAAGCCTTTTGCCGCGTGAACAACAAGTGCCCCTGCTCGTCAATGCGTGCTTTAGTCACGTCGAGAAATATGGTCTGCAGGTCTTGGGTATCTTTCGACACGGGGGATCTAAGAAACGCATCAGGCAGGTGAGTCAAGATGGCTCCCATTTTTTTTTATAGATTGTGCAGTATAATATGTCACGATCTTTTCCAGGGAATGCCCTCAATCCTCGGGAAAAAAATTGAAGCAGATTTTCTTGCAGATTTATATTTCTGATCATAAATCGTAAATACATTCCAAGATACAGGGCGATACCATTTCTTATTACTTTAAAATCATGGTTTTAGGGTGAAAATAAACTGTCGGGTTAACTTGACAGTTTTTATTTTTGAACTCTATATTCACTGTAAAACCTGTCCCTCGATTTGGTATGCCATTTTTAAAGATGGCGGCCATATAGAGGAACGCAGGGACCCAGTCTAGTAAGTATTGGTCTTGTGTTAACCCCTAAACAAGTCAAATATTGACAGGATTCTAAATGGTTTATTTGAGACCCCTTAACATGTTACGCACGTAACACACCCTAACTAAAAAAAACCCTTGTATTACGCAATTTGTGGTCTTACAATAGAAATATAAAAGGAGATCCAATACGCTGCCACACCCTGTACAGCAATTCCAGGCATGAGAATTTTCAGTTTAAAAAAACTGAATTCAGGTTTTTTTCTGGTCCAAATGTCCACACTTTCTTTTAATTCAGCCTGTTTTCAGCCTTTTTAGACTGATTTCACACACTTTTTCAGGTTTTTTCTTAGTGTTTTTTATATTTGTTCACTCTGAAGCCTGCAATTCTGATTTGTATTCATGGCAGGATATGAGTAAAGCTCACAAGATCAGACAGTGACATATAATAATATGAACTAATGTAATATAAAAGCAATAGCTTGACCCAGCTACCAAGCTTACATTAGGTTTTAAATTGACAGTGAAATAATTCTAAAAATAATAAAAATATTGTATATTATTTCCTTCTTTTCTTGTTTTTGTACATAATATTTTGGAATATTTTGAAATTGTGTAATAAATTCCACCATTTTCAATCAAAAGTACTTAAAAAAGACATAAGCACACAAAACATAAGCACACAAAAACGAAAAACAATTATTTTGCATATATACAATACGTTTTCCACCAATTAAAGCTCAAAAAATAATACAAAACACAAACACCAGATGCACACTAAATTGGTAGCGCTTGGTTATTTTGCTTATAGGTGTGTTACACATATAGATCAGTGACGGCACAAGGGGGAGGGGGGGGGGGGGAAATCCAGTCAGCCCAAGCCCAATCCCTTTTTGTCCCCCAAACAATCAAAAATGTTAATATTTAATGCAAAAATAACCTAAAATTAGCTTTAAATGTGTGTGAAATGTCTAATTCACCAACAAATTAAGCCAATTTCAGACAATTTTCACAATAAAAGCAAAACATTTCGGCCAAAAATGTAGATGCTGGTGCCGCCACTGCAGATAGTTCCTCCTTCTGCACATCCACACACCTGCTACTTGCACCTTACATCCGATGGCTACATCTAATTATTTACATCCAAACTAGACTGAGCGGGGGGGAGTAAGGTTTCCCCCCAAGAACAATCGCCGTGACACGGCTGTTTGACTGTCTGATTTATAACTAAAATTATGGAATAAAAAAAGATAACACAGTGGCCCAGTTATGGTTTGACCTGATTTAGGTAGCGCTAATGAATACAAGTATACGGTGAAAATTTCACGAAAATTGTTCGAGCCATTTTTAAATTATCGGCATTTTCTACTTTACACACATTTTACATGTAACTCTATGGGAAATGTGGCCAATGAGGGCGCTATTATAGTAAATAATAATATGCAAAGCACTATTTCTCAGAAATGGACCAACAAAATGTTCTGGAAATGTCTACAAAAGATGACCAGTATATTCAGGTACTTGAATAAGTTAAAACCAGAACCGGGCCAGCAAGTTACGGTGTTCTCAGAATAAAACGGACAAATTATGTGGGATCAAACAGCCGTGGTGAAAAGTTACAATGCGGCAAACTTTTTTTATGAATCAAATTAGCACCATTTTAAAGAGGGCATGCCTACATTTTATTTTTACAATGACACATATTTTACATTCATGCATAAATATTTTGCAATTTCATGTTTTGTCAAAACAATGTGATAAATCTGTAGAGATGTGTACAAAAACCACATATTGTAATACAATTGCATCATATGCCTCTACGTTTGAATATATTTGTCATATTTCATGCATATGGATAGCTTCAGGCATACAATCTTCATAAGAAACACATGCATATAAGTAAAACAAGTGTACTTTATTCAATACTATAAAACCTGCTTTGCATATTTTGTGACATGTTCATATTGTGTTGTTTATCAATGATGCATTCATCTTTCCAACGATATCACACGTAGCCATCACTTGTTTCAGTGCTGAGCTACTTGCTTGAGAATGTGATGGGTGAAGTCTCAATCTGAAAGTGCCAAAATCACCACTATTTTTAATGCCCAAAAGAACAACTCTGTCAACTGGAGCGTCTTTCTGTACTGTAGTTGTCAATGTAACACTTCATTGAAAGCACTGCAGAGATCTTCTTTTGAGCTCCAAATAGTGGTGATTTTGGCACATTAAAGGGGCATTGAGAGATTGTCGAGAAAAATGAATTGTTTCAATAGAGGAACCCTGAAGTGTAATAATTTATGGGAAAAGGGTCGAATGATGGCGCTAGATAGACATTTTGGCTGAAGTAATTTATGTTGCAAGTCGTGCTGATAATTTCGATGTGATTTACATCGGAATGACCATATCTTGAGATTTTACATGATACACAGCGAATTAAGGTAAACGGTTTCAGATGGTAATTAGTATATGCCCTATTATTACAAAAGGTGCAAAAAAACTGATTTCCAGGCAAATTGAGGGTGCACTCCCATACCCGTCTCTCAGTGCCCCTTTAAGATTCAGGTAATGTCAACTTTTTACAGTAATACCATAATCCTTGTGGATAGACGGACCAAAAGCAAAATCGTTTACAACTTTCCTGTAATTTAAATATTCCACAAATTCGGTAATTGAAATGTACAATGTCATTATGAAGAGCACCAGTTCGCTGTGTGAATACAAGACTGTTGTATGTGACAATTTGGTCATTTCGCAGGAGAAGCATTTTTGTGTCCAATTTTGGTAACTTAATTATTGCTTTAACAAGCTTTAATTATTTGGTTAAACATTAATTAATTCCAATTTCAAGACTGGTAAAATGACTTTAAATGTTTGGATTTACCTATATTTTCATAAATAACTCAATAACTCAGTTTGGCCGAAAATTTCACTCACGACATTCGTGCATTCCCACGACACATTGTTTAAGAAATATCTTTCTCTTAAATTTGATACAAAACTTGGAATACTGCCCCCGGGACCCTGTCTGTCTTTTCCCCGAAAGATCGACTTTACATGTCTAAACATTTTCATCAGTCATATTGTGTTGATGCGTAGTCATAATAGCCGCCAGCTTGAAAGGCTTGTCTTCCATATTCTTAATGCGCACAACATGATAGCCAGCCATGACCCCGTACAAAACGGGTTTGACGACCATCATGTGATTCTCTCCGTACCCGTTGACAAGGTTAGCGCCCTCGAAGTGATCGTCCAACCACACCAGCGCTTGTCCGCAATAAGGGCATGTTATCATGGTAATGGCTACAGTGGTCAAGTTCAAATTCTTGTTTCCGGACACCTGCAAGGGAAAGGTTATCTGTTGATTCGCCTCGGTGCTGGTGAACCAGTTTTCTCTCTCGGAAAAATCTAGCTCCCATCCGTCATTACTGGAGAAACTAAGTTGGTGGTTCAATTTAAATTGAGGGTTAGATGCTGGCCAACAGAGGGCCCTTTTTAGGAAATTTCCACGGTATCTAGCCTTGGGAAGGTGTGGGCCACTGATTGTGGCAGGTGTCTTTGAGATTGGGGTCAACACCTTAGTTTGATGCGGCAAACTTTTTTTATGAATCAAATTAGCACCATTTTAAAGAGGGCATGCCTACATTTTATTTTTACAATGACACATATTTTACATTCATGCATAAATATTTTACAATTTCATGTTTTGCCAAAACAATGTGATCAATCTGTAGAAATGTGTACAAAAACCACATATTGTAAAACAATTGCATCATATGCCTCTACGTTTGAATATATTTGTCATATTTCATGCATATGGATAGCTTAAGGCATACAATCTTCATAGGAAACACATGCATATAAGTAAAACAAGTGTACTTTATTCAATACTAGAAAACCCATTTTGTATATTTTGACATGTTCATGTTGTGTTGTTTATCAATGATGCGTTCATCTTTCCAACGATATCACACGTAGCCATCACTTGTTTCAGTGCTGAGCTACTTGCTTGAGAATGTGATGGGTGAAGTCTCAATCTGAAAGTGCCAAAATCACCACTATTTTTAATGCCCAAAAGAACAACTCTGTCAACTAGAGCGTCTTTCTGTACTGTAGTTGTCAATATAACACGTCATTGAAAGCACTGCAGAGATCTTCTTTTGAGCTCCAAATAGTGGTGATTTTGGCACATTAAAGAGGCATTGAGAGATTGTCGAGAAAAATGAATTGTTTCAATAGAGGAACCCTGAAGTGTAATAATTTATGGGAAAAGGGTTGAATGATGGCGCTAGATAGACATTTTGGTTGAAGTAATTTATGTTGCAAGTGGTGCTGATAATTTCGATGCGATTTACATCGGAATGACCAAGGTAAACGGTTTCAGATGGTTAGTATATGCCCAATTATTACATAGGTGCAAAAAATCTTATTTCCAGGCAAATTGAGGTGCACTCCCATACCCGTCTCTCAGTGCCCCTTTAAGATTCAGGTAATATCAACTTTTTACAGTAATACCATAATCCTTATGGATATAGACGGACCAAAAGCAAAATCATTTACAACATTCCTGTAATATAAATATTCCACAAATTTGGTAATTAAAATGTACAATGTCATTATGAAGATCACCAGTTCGCTGTGTGAATACAAGAATGTTGTATGACATTGTGGTCATTTCGTAGGAGAAGCATTTTTGTGTCCAATTTTGTTAACATAATTATTGCTTTAATAAGCTTAATTATTTGGTTAACCATTAATTAATTCCAATTTCAAGACTGGTAAAATGACTTTAGAATGTTTGGATTTACCTATATTTTCGTAAATAATTAATAACTCAGTTTGGCCGAAAATGTCACCTACAACATTCTTGAATTCCCACAACACATTGTTTGAGAAACATTATTTTCTTAAATTTGATACAAAACTTGAAATGCTGCCCTCGGGACCCTGCCTGTCTTTTTCCGACTATGAAAGATTGACTTGGCATGTCTAAACATTTTCATCAGTCATATTGTGTTGATGCGTAGTCATAATAGCCGCCAGCTTGAAAGGCTTGTCTTCCATATTCTTAATGCGCACAACATGATAGCCAGGCATGACCCCGTACAAAACGGGTTTGACGACCATCATGTGATTCTCTCCGTACCCGTTGACAAGGTTAGCGCCCTCGAAGTGATCGTCCAGCCACACCAGCGCTTGTCCGCAATAAGGGCATGTTATCATGATAATGGCTACAGTGGTCAAGTTCAAATTCTTGTTTCCGGACACCTGCAAAGGAAAGGTTATCTGTTGATTCGCCTCGGTGCTGGTGAACCAGTTTTCTCTCTCGGAAAAATCTAGCTCCCATCCGTCATTACTGGAGAAACTAAGTTGGTGGTTCAATTTAAATTGAGGGTTAGATGCTGGCCAACAGAGTGCCCTTTTTAGGAAATTTCCACGGTATCTACAATCCTGGAAAAAAGTCAGCGTTCGCGTTCCAAGGACTTTTTTCCAAGATTGTAGGCTTGGGAAGATGTGCGCCACTGATTGTGGCAGGTGTCTTTGAGATTGGGGTCAACACCTTAGTTTGATGCGGCAAACTTTTTTTATGAATCAAATTAGCACCATTTTAAAGAGGGCATGCCTACATTTTATTTTTACAATGACACATATTTTACATTCATGCATAAATATTTTACAATTTCATGTTTTGCCAAAACAATGTGATCAATCTGTAGAAATGTGTACAAAAACCACATATTGTAAAACAATTGCATCATATGCCTCTACGTTTGAATATATTTGTCATATTTCATGCATATGGATAGCTTAAGGCATACAATCTTCATAGGAAACACATGCATATAAGTAAAACAAGTGTACTTTATTCAATACTAGAAAACCCATTTTGTATATATATTTTGACATGTTCATGTTGTGTTGTTTATCAATGATGCGTTCATCTTTCCAACGATATCACACATAGCCATCACTTGTTTCAGTGCTGAGCTACTTGCTTGAGAATGTCATGGGTGAAGTCTCAATCTGAAAGTGCCAAAATCACCACTATTTTTAATGCCCAAAAGAACAACTCTGTCAACTAGAGCGTCTTTCTGTACTGTAGTTGTCAATATAACACGTCATTGAAAGGACAGTGGAGATCTCCTTTTGAGCTCCAAATAGTGGTGATGTTGGCACATTAAAGGGGCATTGAGAGATTGTCGCGAAAAACGAATTGCTTCAATAGAGGAACCCTGAAGTGTAATAATTTATGGGAAAAGGGTTGAATGATGGCGCTAGATAGACATTTTGGTTGAAGTAATTTATGTGGCAAGTGGTGCTGATAATTTCGATGTGATTTACATCGGAATTACCAAATCATGAAATTTTACAGGATACACAGCGAGTTAAGGCAAACGGTTTCAGATGGTTATTAGTATATGCCCAATTATTACATAGGTGCAAAAAAACTGATTTCCAGGCAAATTGAGGGTGCACTCCCATACCTGTCTCTCAGTGCCCCTTTAAGATTCAGGTTATGTCAACTTTTTACAGTAATACCATAATCCTTGTGGATATAGACGGACCAAAAGCAAAATCGTTTACAACATTCCTGTAATTTAAATATTCCATAAATTATGTGGTAATTGAAATGTACAATGTCATTATGAAGAGCACCAGTTCGCTGTGTGAATACAAGAACGTTGTATGTGCCAATTTGGTCATTTCACAGAAGAAGCATTTTTGTGTTCAATTTTGTTAACTTAATTATTGCTTTAACAAGCTTAATTATTTGGTTAAACATTAGGCCAAATTAAATTAATTGTTTGTCTCAAAAGCTCCTCTCCTGTTGTAAAACTAATGCTGAATGCGGGGTTTTTTCAAGTTTTTTTTTTTTAAATATAAAATATTGAAATCCTTGTTAAAGTGAACTTTTGTATTTAAGATGATGTGATCAATGAAAATCTGAAAAATCGGTGAAATTGTGGGATTTTTTTAAAAGAAAAGGAATTTTTTTTTCTTCTTCAGATTTTTTTTTTTCTAATGCGCATCAATAAACTAACGCGCGCGGGAGCTTTGAGACAAATGATTTTTTTAATTTGGCCTTAATTAATTCCAATTTCAAGACTGGTAAAATGACTTTAAAATGTTTGGATTTACCTATATTTTTCGTAAATAACTAATAACTCAGTTTGGCCGAAAATGTCACCTACAACATTCTTGAATTCCCACAACACATTGTTTGAGAAATATTATTTTCTTAAATTTGATACAAAACTTGGAATACTGCCCCCGGGACCCTGTCTGTCTTTTCCCCGAAAGATCGACTTTACATGTCTAAACATTTTCATCAGTCATATTGTGTTGATGCGTAGTCATAATAGCCGCCAGCTTGAAAGGCTTGTCTTCCATATTCTTAATGCGCACAACATGATAGCCAGGCATGACCCCGTACAAAACGGGTTTGACGACCATCATGTGATTCTCTCCGTACCCGTTGACAAGGTTAGCGCCCTCGAAGTGATCGTCCAACCACACCAGCGCTTGTCCGCAATAAGGGCATGTTATCATGATAATGGCTACAGTGGTCAAGTTCAAATTCTTGTTTCCGGACACCTGCAAGGGAAAGGTTATCTGTTGATTCGCCTCGGTGCTGGTGAACCAGTTTTCTCTCTCGGAAAAATCTAGCTCCCATCCGTCATTACTGGAGAAACTAAGTTGGTGGTTCAATTTAAATTGAGGGTTAGATGCTGGCCAACAGAGTGCCCTTTTTAGGAAATTTCCACGGTATCTAGGCTTGGGAAGATGTGGGCCACTGATTGTGGCAGGTGTCTTTGAATTTAGGGTCAACACCTTAGTTTGATTGTTTTCTGTACTTTTATGTTGGCGATCATTTGGCATATTTGAATTTGAATTTTCTAGGAATGTGTCGTGCAATGAGATTAATTTCTTAATGTGCGTCTCATCAGTTTGTGTCTTGTTCATCTCCTCAAGAGCCACCGTTTCGAGAATATTCCGCAAAAAATTGATTATCAAAAGCGCCCCCTGATCGTGAGCCACCGGGCTTAGCTGGTTATCGGTGTAGACGAGATCAGGAGGAGTGAAACCGTACTTCCAAAGCCGCGAGCATACTGCAGTGGCCCAGCTTATCGAGGTGACGTTATAGTATTTGCTAAGATGGCGACCGGCAAAATGTTCAGAATTAACACAGTCTCTGTTTCGGATATTTTTTGACGACAATAAACTAAAGTACACAAGGAAGGGATTATTAGGTAGGATTAGAATTTGACGCGTCAGCTCCTCTTGCGCCCTGGCGGGATTATCGAACATATTTGTAGCAAAAGTATCTCGCATGATGTAGTCCTCTGTGGCAAGCTCCCATATTATAATATCCACATCGAGTGTATCCAGGTGCGGAGAAATGCACCAAGCGTAGTAGTCACTTGTGGCATACCGCAATGCTGCATTATGAATAATGACATCCGCCCCCAGAATCTCTCGCAACCATTGCGAGACGAGATCAAAATAGCGACACATCTTTTGTTTGCAGTATAGTTTCGTCGACGAGTACGTTCCCCCGACGATCCCGATCTTAACGCTGCGATTTGTGTGAAGCACGTCACTGAAAATCATCTTGAGGCGATCGACATCCCCTTCGTTCATAATTGATTTGAAGCGAAGCATTTCACGCGAGAGCCCCAGATGCGCCGCTTTGCGCATAAAGATTGGCTTGTAATCGCGCAAGTTGGAGTAAACCTTGCGCATCTTTTCGTACGCCGGCAGAGCTTTGTGTAGATTGTCGATTTTCCCCCACACAAGAGCGCTGTTTTGGGGTTGCCTAATCTTTGCCGCTTTGTCTACTACAGCAGCAGTTGTAGGGTCATAGAATCCGTGCCATTTGTTCTGAATAAGGTCCACAGAGTAGGTCTTGATGGTCTGTCTGTCCACTATCTGTAACAGCATGAAGCAGTTTAGAAATCCAAAGAAAACGATGATGGCTTGCTTAAGACGGATTGCCATGGTTGATGATTCCAATGGCATGGCAACACTATACTACGTTCACTCCGTGTTGGATATAGCACATTACTTGTGTAAGCTTAACCTCCCATAAGAGGGGTTCTTTGCCAGCTTATGGTGAATGAGCAACACTGGAGGCGAAAGACATTTATAAAGATGTTTGGCTTGTCTGTCCTATGTATTGTATAATATAAATATTGAAAAATGGATGAAGAATCAGTATCAGTGTGTATGTGTACATGCAACATCACTCCTACCTGATGCAAGTACAAAACAGGATTGATGTATCCGGTGATTAGGAAGAACTTGTCATAAAGCCAACCCGAGGCAATAGTTATTCCTATTCAGCATTGCTTAGTATTTCGACGTTTTGATATAATCCCAAATCTCAAAGCGATCTGTTGTATAGAAATCTTTCGGCAGACACCTTGTCATGATAAAGTTCCATCACATTGATATAGTTATTCATATCATATTGAAGCATTGCTAAATATCTGTATCGTGCTGTCATCCAAAGATATCTGTGCTGTATCACACTTTAATCCAAATATATCTGTGCTGTATCTCACTTTCATCATCATCATTGGTCGTCCGTGGACGAAATGGAGGAAGCAGTCGCAACATACTGGGCCCAGACTTTCCTGTCATTCATGAGTTGGCGGATCTCTGGAGGATCTAAAAAAATATCTGCAAAAATATCTGTTGTAGAAATCTTTCGGCAGACAATTTGTCATGATAAAGTGTCATCACATTGATAGTTATCTATATCATTAATCAACAAAATGGTCATAGTGGTGTTTTGAGCTCCACATCCAAGTTTCCAAGTGTCCATACACACCGAGAGCATTAATTGTCCTGATGTCCACACTGCAGAAAATGCCCTCAGATGATTCCAAGGCTGTCTACAATATCCTATCTATAAATGTATGTCCTGGTGGTAATCATAAGATTTGGGCAGGAAACCTGAAGCACGGTACCAATATTGTGTATGAAAGATTGTTCTATGTTGAAATATTTTCAAGAATCACAAAGAAACAGGCATTTGGTACATTTATCCACCATCATTCCTAGAGACATATAACTGCTTTCGACATCGGTCGACGCACATTAGTCAAAACACTTTTGCGAGTTTGAGGAGCGTTATTTATTTATAGATCCCCAGTCATAATAATTTAGTTTTGTTTGTCGAGATACATGTATTCTTATCCTTTTTTATCTTTTTAATTTCAGCCACATAGTTAGCATAGAACAGTATAATGTGAAGTCACAGGTTGGGTTTCCATGACAACCTAAGTTAATATTTAGTGTATGTTGTTTTATTTTTCTGTGTTTGATGATGAGTGATTAGTGATATTCAAAAGGAAATTGAGATTATTATGACTGTTATAGATTCTGAACTGATGCCAAACATATCAAAGAATGGAATGGGCCCACATCATATTTGATCAATATCATAGGCCAAAATGGGGTAGGTGATCAATAAATATCCTGAAATCAATCGAAAATCAATCAATTTACTGTAGTAGTTGAAAAGTAAACATTTATCGGTGGATGGATGGCCAATAGTGGAATCGACATAGAAACAAATTAGTAGATATACATTTAACAGTTAATATTGACAATTTGGTTTAAGGATTTGTTTTACCAGTCAAGCTTGAATTTTTTTATTGAAGAAAAATATTCACTCTCTTGCATGAAAAGGGTATTTTATAATGATCTATTTGCAGGGGTGAAAAATTAATGTTTAGAACGTTGGCAGACTGTATTATATTAGCTCATCCTCTATCTTAGTGCTTTCCATGCGGCAGGCGGCTGCTGACGACATTCCAAATATTACAAAAATGTTTCAAAAATGTCCACATTATTTAATTTCATTACCATATTTGGAATCACCATGAGAAATGCATTGAAATAAGCACAAACATGCCTAGTATTGGTTCAGTAATCATTGAGGTAGACCTTGAAAGTTGGGAAAGGTTTCTGAAAAATCTGTTTTGTATATGGTAGAACTAATAGCCGTGTGGAAAGTGTTAGAGACTATTATCAGTTACTCCTTATACATTTCCTGTCATTATTTGAAACCCAGATGCAAATTCTATTTTAGAATAAAGTATCTTTGATTGAATAAGCTTTTAAAATTTCACAAAATGTTTCAAAAATGTCAAACTTAAAGTACAAACATGCCTAGTATTGGTTCAGTAATTATTGAGATAAAACTTTGAAAATTGGGAAAGGTTTCTGAAACATCTGTTTGTATATGGTAAAATGAATAGCTGTGTGGAAAGTGTTAAGAATTGAATTTAAAAGTATGTCAGGGGAGGGGAATACATTTGGATGTGGATGTGCCACCACAAAACTTGACGTTGTCTTCACAAAGTCACCAAATTTCAATGAAAAAATAATAATCATAGAAATCAGACAGCAATACATGCAAAATTTCTTCATCAATTTATTCGTTTCCCAATTTTAATTGTATTTGAGTGTTGAAAATATATGGCTAACTACAGTGTTTTGCAATGAGATTGAATTACAAAATGACTGATTTTACTACCTGTGTTTTTGGCAATTTGTGAATTGCCAATATTCGTTCCCACCCAGGATTCCCCTCCCCTCTTACACCACAGGAAACTATACATTCAAAAAAAATTGTTCTTGTCTGATATAGCTACTCCATTTGAATATCTTTTCTTGTAATATAGAAGTGCAATCTTCTTTAAGTGACAATTTTCCTCTCATACATCGCTTCACCATTCACTGTTACATACCATCTTACAATTACGTTGAAATGTGTTTACCCAGCGTGGGTCTGCAGGGGTTTCGCAGTGAATTATGCCACATGTTTAAAGTGCGTCTCTAAAACCGTTGACAACCATTTAGTTATCACTGATAGCACAGAGTACACTTGATTCAAGATAATATGCTATCAAAGTGTTTACAAATCGCTGTAGGATTTTGAGAATAAAAAGTCAAAGTAGCAAGATAAATTCTATGTATTATAATTCAACTTATATTTATATAACTTGTACACAGTGAAAATTTCAAGAACAAAAGTTTTGAAACTAAGTTCCAATGTCAAGTTACTGCTCTCTTGGACTCGGGTAACGTTAAGCCTCAAAATGATTGTAAAGTCATAGGCAACAGTTGGCAAAACCAGGGCCTGAATTAATCGAAGGCAATTGCCTTCGATGCCCATCATAGTTGCCTTGATGCCCTCAAATTATGGATGTTTTCACTCCATTCAAAAATACATAATGGCCTTGGATAAAGTTGGTGCCAATTTCAAATTGCCTTAAATTGCATGCCCTTTTCATTTCTTATTTCAAGGCCTGGGTACAACACTGGAATTGACCAACCATTAATTATAGAATATTCAAGATTTTCAAGTGAGGGTATACATTATTAATCTAGTAATTTCAGGATGGAAAATCTTGGGAATTTTGCCATTGACAGTGTATTTTAACACTTTTCACGCGAGAAGGCATCTGCAGACGACATTCCATAATTTCACAAATATTTCAAAAGGTCAAAATTATTGAATTTCATTACCATATTTGGAATCACTGTGAGAAATGCATTGAAATAAGTACAAACATGCCTAGTATTGGTTCAGTATTCTATGAGAAAGGCCATGAAAGTTGGGAAAGGTTTCTGAATTTGTTTGTTTGTATATGGTCAAACTAATAGTCGCATGGAAAGTGTTAATGGAGGAGTTTAAAACTCAAGAAAAGGGAATGCATATCCTTTATATGTTAGTTAGAATTTGGAAGCCATTTTGAAGAAGAATTACGTCACCACTGTTTCACCCAGCGTCAACCTGATTTCATTAGCCCTATGGGTAAGGTTTCAAAATCCCTGAATGGGTGCATGATTTTGATTACGGGCCCATGGACTAACCATGCCCCCCATCATCCCAGGTTCACATGAGAATAACAATATTCTCCCCTATCAGTACAACACACACACACTATAGGGGTAGAAATGGGGAAATGAATAGAACTATTTATCTCAATGATTACATCTCCCTTTCATTTTCATTTAGAGGGAAAACGGAAAATCTAGCTGGCTAGGCTAAATACAATTTAGTCCTCCATTTTCATTTGAACTGATTGTGTGTACGTTTAGCCCAGAGGGGGTTGGCTCTCTGTGTCTTCGGGTAATGTCAATGACATGTTATAGCACTGTATAAAAAAACAGCGATAGTTTGCATGTTGAAATGTCTGTGCTCTAACAATTTTAAGCAATTTACCGCTATGTGTTGCCTCAGACATTTGTTCAATTATATATTCAAACATTTTCGTTTATTGAGTTGAGACACTTATGTTCAAATGCGGGTATCATGGGGTATCATGCTCCTACAAAGCACTTGGAAATATTTGTTTAGGATAGGCAAAATTGTAAAAATACACTTAAGAATATATGATGTGGGTCGAAAGTAAAATACTTGCTTAGTCGATGAAAAAATAACCCTGTGTTGTACAGACCTTATAGGGGCACAATATCATGTTGATTTTTTTAATTTTAATTAATTTACTTCAGAATTCAAGATGAACATTAAAAATTGTCATTATTGTTGTTTCTACTAAACAAAACCCAGCAAAACTTGATTAAAACAATGTTTTATACCCAATGTTGGAATACCACCCTTAACCATGTAAAATGCTGTTCAGCATTTTTTTAATTAACTTTTTGTTGTACAAAGAGGGCTGCTTTTTCTTAATCCTTATAGGTGTAAGTTCATTCATGTAATACAATTGTAACAATATACAAATCCCAGTTTTTATCATATATTTTTGTAATTGAGGGCGCTGCCTCCACCACATCTCTTAATGCCCCTTTAAATTGTAGTAAGTTTTCAAAAACAATCAACAATTTCCAGAATTAGAAGAAGAAAAAATGTTTTCACAAAATTGGAAAATTAAAATACCCTCACCCCTCAAATTTGAGGAAAAAGGGGGTCCATCGGGCCCTGGATCAGAATTTTTCCTCTTGGCCTTAGGGGTATTCTTAAGTATGTATTCTTATTTCAGCAAGCCCCCTTCAGATATATCAAGACCCCAAATATTCATACATTTTGAAGCGTGAACATTAAAAGATAATACGAGCAAGCGTTTCCACGTAATACAGTACATACACTTTTTAGTGGTGTTGTTTATACACATGTTTCCCCGTACAGTATTCAGTCCATAGCAAGCAAAATTAGATTACATTATTTGCGTTCACGCGTCCATGCAGGTTATTGCCAGGTTTGCAGGCATTTTATATCACCACAATTAAATCTAAGTGCTAAATGTACCCACTAGTCAAGAAAAGTGTACTTTCCCTTCTTGCATTTAACCATAATTAGTATAGCCCTCATAATATGTGATAACTGTCCCCCTTTTTTCTTACCTGAAATTTTCAGGAACAAATTTCAAGAATGCAGGGTTTTCAGATATAGGCCTACAATGCAGGAAAATTGGTGTTGGTACACTGAGCTAATTTTTCCACAATTTGGGAGCTATTTTCAAGCTCTGTTTTCGTAATAAACTCTTGTAGAGCTTGAACTATCTAATACAATACCTCATATCTCTCCCCATCCCACGCCCCACCAATCACTGTTGAAGGGCCCAATGGTTGTGGTGATGAAAATGGTTCCAAGCAACATTGGATAGGGAGGTTGGGGGGGGGGGGGGGGGCAAAGTGACAATTTTATGCAAAAACAAGAGAGTATGTGATTTGTTAATTTCTCATTTGCTCAATTTCTCTCTGTCCATTATAAAACATTTTGGGATTTTTTTTTTTTTGTGCATATGATTCCCGTAAGTAAAATTTGTGAAAATATAACTCTTTAACACTTTCCACCCGGCAGTCGTCTGCAGATGCCAGTTCCAAAATTTCACAAAATATTTTAAAAATCTAAAATTTATTGAATTCCATCATCATATTTGGAATCACCATGAGAAATGCATTACAATAAGTACAACCATGCCTAGTATTGGTTCAGTAATTCTTGAGATAGACTTTGAAATTTGGGAAAGGTTTCTGAAAAATCTGTTTTGTATGGTAAAACTAATACCCGCGTGGTAAGTGTTAATATAAAATCCTCTCATTTTGGTTGAAGTTCTATCAACTTCAATATTAGGCCTTAAAAAAAAGGTTTGATTGGTGTAACATAGGGAAAAAAATAGGGTAGGTAGGTTGGATTTTTTTTAAATTTTAAATCTATAAAACGTCTATGAAATTTTATATACCAGCACACATATACTATACAGACATAAACAAATGGCACAAATGCACATTTTCACTGTTTTTTTTCTTCTTTTTCTCACACAAAAAATAAATAAAATAAAAAAATAAAAAATGAATTTAAAAAAAAATAAAAGTTTAGGGTCGGTGGCGGTAAAAATAGGGTCGGTCGGGTTACGCCAATCAAACAATTTTTTTAAGGCCTTAGTATGGAATGATATTATCTATTCCTTTAGTTGCTCTTAAAATGGAACAAAACTCCAGTTTATTTTTATGAATAAAATAAAAATGTCATCATTTTTCTGAATAAAATAACACTTTCATCACTTTTATGGAGAAAAATAAATACAATTTTCATTTATGTAATTTACAGGTTGTTCAAATATGGTAACACTCGGGGCATAACGATTATTGTAAATAATGAAAGAATGCGCGGGTTTAATTTCGGTAGGGCATTCAAACTAGATAACCTTTTAATTTGGGCAATCATTTCATTCTAATCAGACGTAAATAAACAATTATATGAATGACAAAGTTGAATCGGCCCAATTTGCTTTCATTAAGAGTCGGTAGAAATCGGAACATAATTTGTATATTATCCTTCAGAGTGTATAAATAAAGAGAATATGAACTAGGAAAAGGTTGAAAATTGTGATACAGCTCATCAAAACAAAAACAAAATGGGAGGGGGGGGGGGGGGGGGCTTTGCGGCTGGGTCAAGATGAAAACAGACAGAAAGAAATGAAAACAGATAGAAAGAAATAAGAATTTAGGAGTCATTTTCACTCATAAAATATGAATGCCTTGATCAATTTTGATGAATGTGGTGTCATTTTAAAGCTTAGGAGATGTTCTGAGAGCACACATAATTAAACCAAACAAAGTATAGACATTTGTTTGTTTTCTGTTGTTTTTGAAAAACCCTTCAATTGTTCATATCTTTTGGAATTAATTATCTATTCTTAATGGGGTTTTCTGCCAGAAAATCTGCTTCCAACGCAAAAATCACAGATAGAGAGCGTCACTCGGAAAAGATCGCATAATATGACTTTAAAGCTGGCATTCCATTGCAATATACATTATTTGATGTAGCTCATCCTCAGGATGTGATGAATTTAATTTAAATAGAAGAAGCGGTTTTCAATGTCCCAAATTTCTCCAGAAATTGCAAAATATATTTGATTTATTAGACTCAAATTGTTAATTTACATTATTTTGAAAGTTCCCGTTTTGATAATTTTTATTTCCTTTTTGGGCCGTAGTGTACTCCATTCATCTGAAGTATTAAAGCAATGTTTAGTGCATATTCCAGGGATAGCTGCATCATTTAAGAGCCAAAGGTGTGATACTTCTTTGATTGTGCGAGTAAATAAGGCCTAAAAAAAGAAGAAGTTTGATTGGCGTAACCCGACCCACCCTATTTTAACCCCCGACCCTAAACATTTTCTTTCTTTTTTTTAATTCTTTTTTTTCTTTTCTTTTTTAATTTAAAAAAAAGAAAGAAAATTGTGTGTGAGAAAAAGAAATAAAGACAGTGAAAATGTGTATTTGTGCCATTTGTTTATGTCTGTATGGTATATGTGTGCTGGTATATAAAATTTCATAGACGTTTTACAGATTTTAAAAAAATAAAATAAAAAAAATCCGACCTACCTACCCTATTTTTTTCTTCTATGTTACGCCAATCAAACCTTCTTTTTTTTAGGCCTAATCCTATAGTTTGATCAGTTCCAAGCCTCCTCACAGCAACGAATGAATACTGAAGGAAGCAGGCGCTTATAAGGGCAACAAGTGCAATGTGAATCATATGTATGGACCATGCTTCTGACCAAAATGGTGTGAGTTTTGGCCGTATGGAGAGATAAAATTGAATATTTCTAGCCAATTTGGAACTAGTGCTTTAGAGCTATGTACTTGATATTAAATAACATAAAATCCCAGGAATGGATCATTTATAATCAAATTCATTTTTTTCCAGACATTCCAAATCATTTTGAGACTATAATATTCCTATAGCATTGTTACTGTGGGCTAATTCATGTGGCCGCTCAACTTTTTGATACATAATTCGGGCGGGGTAGGGGGGTGGGGAGTGTTACAGGGGGGAAGGGACACCCTTGTATTCATTGTTGGATCATTGGATGTCTTCATTCTTGTGTATAAGGACTTTCAATATGAATCCCTAAACGGATCGTTAGGTCCCAGACATGCATCATGGCAAAATACATGTACCTTGAAGTACCTTGTCTTAAAGGGACGAGGGAGGCCTTTTTTCAGAAGGTGGGTTTTTCACATAATATGTAATGCTTATACATATAATTACTACCAGCTGAAATCATACAACTTTTTGGTGTGCTTTTTTAAACCTTCACACAACAATTATTCACTTTACTTGTATTTCCATTGACAGTTGACACCTTTTTAAAAGAATGATGACCCATCCTTGAATATAAGTACTGCTTGGGCTCTGTTCACATGCTCACATATCATTTATTATTGTCGTATCTATCGGCAATCGTTTAATAAATGATGCGTTAATATTGCGTGCAACCTGTCTCTTGCAATTAAAGATGAAACAGGATACACTGTATCATGCTATTCCATTTGAAATCCATACACCCCCTGTAGAAGACATTACCTCAATCTTCCACACAGGGAGTGTGAATTTCAAATGGGGTTACCAGCAGCGTTAGAACAAAGACGGTAACTGCCTTTGGTTTGAAATAAGACAAATAATTTGGTTAGCCATCCAGCAGATGAACCCAGCAGGAAATTATAGTTATCCACAAAAACAAAATCAAGTTTTTCCCTATTAAAAAAATATCATATTTTACGTGACTCTTCAAATATGGAATGAAAATACTTTTATCGGGGGTTAAACTGAAAAATACAACTGCCGCCCTCTTTAAAAGTCTGCTGGTCCCTTTACTGAATTTATGTGCTTATCAATGCAGACGGACAACGGGGATATATTGTTGAGCTCATAAACAAGAATGAGAATTTGTTTATTTGTTTCTGTGCTTGAATATGACTTTTTGGTGTCAAACCTTGGTTATCCGTCAGATAATCGGCAAGGAAAAAAAGGTTATCCGCCAGTAAATTTGGTCATTTTGGGTGCACAGATTACCATTATTTTGAACGCTGGTTACCAGTAGGGGTGACTCCATTTAAAAATGTATATATACTCCCTGTGTGGAAAATTAAGGGGGTGTGGACCCTCAGCATAGCCTCCGTAAAACTGCTGTAACTCCTTTATTATTCATTTAAACTATATAAAAGTATACATTTTCTTTCTTTTCTTTTCTTGGAAAAGATAACTAAAAATATATTTTGTCAAATTTTGTCATACTAGTTTTCTTATAATCCTAATTAAATTTCCTAGGAACATTTATTTCTTAATATCTTATTTATTTTATGAATTATAGACCCCAAATGTGCCAACAAATTTTTTTTAACCTCCAAAATCATGAAATTCACATTTGATTTTTGAGATAGGCATTGAAAATTGGGAAAGATTTCTGAAAAAGATATGTTTTGTATATGGTAAGACCAATAGCTGCATGGAAAGGGTTAACAAAGAATCAAAGGTCTATTTAAATCAAATAGATAACAATTTGACACCCATTTTATTTTTTGTAATTTTGCTGGAGTGGTAAAATAAGCCACACGGAAATAACTACTTTTAATAGTTGTGTTGCTGATGGTTAATAGATGCAGTTGCAAACATATCTGTACGATCTCTCGAAATGAGATTAAATAATTGAGTATTTGAGATATGTTGAAGCGTCACGACGACGGAAGGTTGTTCTATCTCCTAGTATTTTTAACACTATCGTGTTTTAATACTTAATATATCACACCGTTGTAAGGTTATTCCTTTTTTGCTGTTTGCCCTGGGCGATAGTTATGTGATGTGCATAATAACGCTCTTTGCTCTATTATACAGTAAATTAAAATGGATACAAGAAGCCCTCATAAGTTATTGCTGTTAATTTTGAGAACATGTATTTGATTGCATAGGCAACTTCTAAGCATACAGTAACTTTTACTAAGGCATGTGGTACAACCGCTATCTTCAAGAGATGACTGGAAAATATATGTGATTTTTAAAAAACAAATCTAAAACAAAACATCAACAAAACTGATTTAAAGCATTTTGATTTTTTTTATAACTGTTATCTTCAGTAGTTGACACGTGAAGAGTGTGCCATATGTACAGCTGCTATCTTCAGTAGACAGCACACAATGATATATACCATATACTAGGTATATGCCATGTAAAACTGCTATCTTCAGTAGATAGCACATAATGACATGCTAAGTAAGTATGTCATATTTCAAATTGCTATCTTAAGTAGACAGCACATAATGACACACTAGGTATATGCCATATGTAAAACTGCTATCTTCAGTAGACAGCACATAATGACACACTAGGTATATGCCATATGTAAACTGCTATCTTCAGTAGACAGCACATAATGACACACTAGGTATATGCCATATGTAAACTGCTATCTTCAGTAGACAGCACATAATGACACACTAGGTATATGCCATATGTAAAAATGCTATCTTCAGTAGATAACACATAATGACATGCTAAGTTAGTATGTCACATTTCAAACTGCTATCTTTAGTAGACAGCACACAATGACACACTAGCTATATGCCTTATGTAAAAAAATTATCTTCAGTATACAGCCACAATGTCACACTAGGTATATGCCATATAAGTAAAAATGCTTCCATCAATAAATATCACATATTGTGTTATTTGTATATTACATTTTCATTGTGATCCATTGATCAAATAACATGAAATTACATTACATGCAATTTACATGAAAATTACATGAAATTTCACAAGAATCTTAAGAATAATTGTAATATTGAAACACAATTACAATACATTTCCTCCTACAAAGTACTGAGAAATATAAAAAACATTCACTAATACAAGTTATAGCCAAAAATAGCAAATTATGTACACAATTTATGTAATGAATTGATTGGTTTAATGTTTTAGAGAGTTCAGTATTCAGGAGAGCCCTTGGCAAATTGAATAAAATATAATTATTGTGTATTTAGCAAATTAATGAAATATGGTATTAGAAATTCAAAAATGTAACTGGTAGCGACAACTCACTAGGCGATAGTAAGATTAGGATTGGGGATGCTTCAATTGATCAATGCAGTCTATACACATACCTGTCACATACACTGTCCTGTATGTTCAAAACCTAAGTGCAAAAGTGAAAACTGCACTTTGTTTAATTCTTTTCGGTGTAGCGTTCTTAATTGTTATCCGATATTCACGAACAGTGTCTTACATAATTCAATAGAGTTATGGGCATTGCCCTGACAGTTTCTTTTTGGAGGACTGTAAGATTATTTTCAGTAGATCACATAACATGGAATTACACAATGTGACCATCTACCACAAAGTGGTAATTAGTCGGCCAAATTATTATTTTTATATTGAACAGGGAAATCCTGCTGAAAATCCATTACAAATTACTTTTGTTCCTATTGTTTAAATTAAAATGTGCAATCAGCCATATCTCAGAACATGGTCAGTCGATTTACCCCCCCCCCCCCCTTTTATGTGCTGGAGGGAGGGGGGGGGGGGGGGTCATAAATAAGCTATGACAAAAACTGCCATCTTCTATAGATAGCATATGATGTGGTATCGAAAATCACTATCTTCTGTAGACAGCAGAAAAGCTTTGACATTTTGGGGAAATTTCAAAAATTGTTGAAATTCACCAAAATGTTTACACACATTTTGACAAATGACCCACAAAAACACCCGACCTGACCGGTACTTGAGTAGTCCGTTTGCCCTTAGAACAAGGTTAAGTAGTCACCTAAGAGTTCTATACAATAATTGTTCAGTATTTATGATACAATGCAAACATATTAAAACCAAGATAATACATGGTTTCAGGAAATCAAAATGTACACCATTTTTATTTCATTTACGGCTTTTCCCCCAAATTTAGTCAATTTAAAGGTGTGTTTTTTTTGCCCAAATGTATGCATTTCTTTTTCGGATGAATTTTTCACCATTTCATCTACTTGCCTTTTATAACGTAACAATCTTTAAATTATGTGGAGACCTTTCAAGAAGTCCTTGAAAATACCCCAATATTGTCATTGTACACATAATTATATTAGGAATATGATATTTATATGAAATGACTACGTCAAGATCGCTCTCCTTGTAGGGGTTGTGTCAATAGGAGTCTGGCATTCAATTTTTTGTCTTTTTCTCCAATCATATAAAAGCAATCAAATTGACGCTCTCTGCAATCGGATGGGAATCATATGATCAAAGCAATGGGCTATTCCATTTGAAATCCATACACCCCCTCTGGAAAACATAACCTTAATCGTCAACTCAGGGAGTGTAGATTTCAAAGGAAGTCAGCCATACAGGTTACCCCATTTGAAATTCACACTCCCTGTGGGGATGATTAAGGTAAGGCCTAAATAAATAAGTTGGATTGCCCTTTCACCTCAAATTATTTTGGGTAGGTAGGTCGATTTCTTTTTTTTAGACTCCAAAGAATGACCAAATCACTGGAATACACTGAGGTTTATATATTAACTAAATTTTAATATTAAAAAGACAATTTAAAGTCTGGTGGCATGGATAATAAATATTTCAGAGGGGGGTCACATAAGGGTCAATTGAGGTCATTTAGATGACAAATGTGTAATTTCTAAAAATTAAAAATAATTTTTTTTAAAAAAAATTGTTTAAAACTTTTTTTCTTCAAAAAAATAAAAATAAAAAAGGGACTGAGTTTTCCCGATTTTTATGGTCGGTCGGGAAAGGGCAATCACTTTGTTTGGCCTATTGTCTTCCATAGGTGGTGGTGGTGGGGGGGGGGGGGGGGGGGGGGTTGTCGATATAAAATAGAATAGCTTAATGGTAATAATATTTGCCAATAATTTAATGGGAGAAAAATGAAAAATGGATGCACAGTGTTTTTCCAATAAAAACAAGTAAACTCTTCAAATTTATCAATTGTATTGTGTCCGTACGACAGCACCACTATACGCATTTCCGTGCGTTCTTTAATATTTTTTCAATTATCTAATTATGTGTCGTTTGTTTTCTCAGCTACGGGAAGATTACGACAGCGGTAAGGACGTTCACCTGACCGAGTCGCACAATCCCCATGACGTGTGTGCTTTACTCAAAGAGTTCTTTCGCGATCTGCCTGAACCTCTCCTCACGCGAGAATTGTATTCTGCGTTTGTTGCTGTGTCAAGTAAGTATTGGGCTATTCCATTTGAAATCCATACACCCCCTATAGAAGATGTTACCATAATCTTCCCCACAGGGAGTGTGATTTTAAAATGGGTTATGTTACCTGAATGGCTGACTGACTCCATTTGAAATCTATACTCCCTGTGGTGAAGATTTAAAGTTATGTCTCACACAGGGGGTGTATGGGTTTCAAATGGAATATAAACCCATTTGTGATTTCTTTCATTCAAGGGTTCAGTTTATCAAATAGCAAAATAAGTCTTCAGAACTGTCAACAGTAGAATGGAAGGCCTGGGGAAGAGTGGGATGCTCAGATTATGACAGTTTTAAGGATCTGTCGGGAGAAAATGATCGATAATTAAATGCGAGTTTTTTGCAAACAGAAAATGGGAACTGAGTATTAAGTGTCTGAAAATGGTCTGTGCAAAAGGTAGCTTTAGCTAATCATAAAATTATGGCAAAAATAAGGTGCATTTTGAATTTGAATCCCCGTTGCAAAAGGCAAAATAGTTGGCCAAGCATAATTCTTGTTCAAACTAAGAGAAAAAAATGTGTTCTACATAGGCACACAGCAAAATTGTTAACTTTATTTGTTGGGAGTGGCTGTTTTTAATTCAACCAGCATGCTTATTATATATGCTTTTTAAGCCTGGCCCGAGCAATTTGCTTGAGTCTGGTCCCTTCAGGACCTAAGCGTATGTCCGTGCGAACCGACCGTTTAAACAAACAAACAAACAAACCTGACTAGTGCTGTTATTGAGATCTTTTTTTCATGTCGACATGTTGCTATTCTAGAATCTCGATATCGACATGATGTGGACATATTATGATCCAAATACCAAGCCGATTGTCCCCGCAAATAATGTCCGCAATGATTACCGCAGATCGAAAATATCGCTAAGTCAATGTACACAAGTTAAAAATCCTTTAGTATAATACGCCACGATCATTAATTCACCGATTTTCTACATTCTTTTATTACAAAATCATTTTGAAACAATGTCAAACATTACAGACGGTTTAATATCAATTATATCGACATCCCAAAGTTGATATCGACATGTCGGGATAATAGCCGATATCGACATAATGTCGACATCGTCCATGTCGATGACAGCCCTAAACCTGACCTAGGATTTGGATTTGAAAAGAAGAAAAAATCAAACATTTGTTATTTTGCTTTGAAAATCAGTAACAATTTCGCAATTGCGAGAAAAAAATCAGCCAGACTGACAGATCCTTTTTACTACAAATATCTGTACACTGATAGAACAAAGTTTGTTTAAGTTGTGAAGAAACAATAATAATAATGAATAATAATGAACACTTGTAAAGCTCACAAATCCTTACAGATCTACACAGCCCAGCAGGAAACAAGAAAAAGATCAAGAGAGCGAAACAACTGAAATACAGAAAAGATACCAATAAATAAACATATGATAATACACAGTGGCAGACACAGTTAACCCCCTGAGAACTACCGGCCGATTGGTTAAAAAGATGGATACATCATTTGTTGCACCAATGAGAGACATTGTTAGAATAATTGTATCCCTGATAAAGATGGGAATGAAACATTTTACAAGCTGCATTTGAATTGGCTATTCACATGAGTACATCTTGTAATAAACCAATCAGAACCACTGTAAGATAGACAGGTAGACCCCAGGGGGTTAATCATACAACTTGTGTGTGTGTTTTGAGTTGTGAATTGAAAGACCCGATCGAAGAAGGGCAAATGCGAATGTAATCCGGGACGGTGTTCCATATGCGAGGTGCAGTAACAGAGAAGGCACAATCCCCACAAGACCATTATGATTAAGGTTCAAGTAAGCGTGCATCCTTAGCAGAGCAGAGCAGAAACCAGGATGTGATGGATGTTACGGAAACACATTAGGAAATAATAAAAACACTCAAACACACAATTTAATTTCAAAAAAGTGTGTTTCTCTAGACAAAATAACAGACTTACGCAACTGTTCTCCGTATCACCTCAACTTGGTATGTTACGTCAGCACGTATAATCTTGTCATCTGCGCGACATTTTTGTGTCGGGGCTGACATTGATCGCTGATGACGTCATCCTTAACTTGAGGTGACACGGCGTATAGGAAAATGTTGCAAAATCCTTATTGAATTTGCGGTTAACTCGATCAAAAATGCACATCCCTAGTTTTTGCATTTGAAGTCATTGTTTTTAAATTGTGGCTCAGATATCCTGTAGAGGGATATCTATGTGACCTATACCATTTTCTCTTTTTCTCTCTGATATACCCCTAGGGGTGATTTTTAAAAGAGGCCATGCAGTTAGGCCTACATAATGGTAATTTCTCAGTATAATATCACACATTTTGGTAAATTTTGGGTAACATTTCATGTCAATATTGCCCAAATATTCGCTTTTGAGGGAGGAAATTTGATGGTAACAAACTGAGGTTTATCATACCTTTAACCACAAAATGTTAATGTTGCAATCATAAACGTTGTTTGACTTGCCCTCCAGGCAGTTACTTGTAAAAAGGTCCATCAGGAAATGATCAAAACACCCAAGTACTATTTAAAAAACACAACATGTTTTTTCTATGAAACAACAGACTTACTCAACTGTTCTCTGTGTCACCTCAACTTGGAATGTGACGTCAGGACGTAATATTGTTATCTGCACAACATTTCTGTGTCGGGGCCGACATTGATCGCTGATGACGTCATCCATAACTTGAGGTGACACGGCGTATAGGAAAGGTTGCAAAAACCTTATTGAATTTACGGTTAATTCAATCAAAATGCACAGCCCTATTTTTGCATGGAAATGACTGTATTTGTTTTATAAATGGTTATTCTATATCAGAGAAAGAGGGGAGGGGGAAGGTCTTGCAATTATGGCGCATTTCACATTGGGGGACTTTCTGATGAGATATGAATGTGGTTTAAGGAAAGTTTGACCGTTTATTTTTAATATTGCAATATATGCAGTCATCTTTATACTGCTATGGTCATTTTCCACTCAGCAGGCGTCTGCAGAGGACATTCCAAAATTTCACAAAATGTTTCAAAAATGACAAAATTATTGAAATTACATTACCATATTTGGAATCTCCATGAGAAATGCATTGAAATAAGTACATCAGAACAATTTCAAATGTGGAAAGAGCAGTATTTTTATTGGTTGTGCTTATAACCGGATAACCCATGCCATCCTAATATGAAGAAAGGCTGAACGTAGCGGCATATCTATGACGGCAATTAATTAGCAACTTTGACAAAACTTTCTTTCAAAGGCTCTTAATCATTCATAATAAACTTTATTTTATGTAAATTATTAACCCAGGGGTGCTCAACTCCCGGCCAGCAAATTTGTTTTCTACGCAAGTACTTCAAAAACTTGAATTTTGAATGTTTTGATATTTGCTTTAGCCGTTACGAGTCATCAAAAGTTTATTATTTTGTTCTTGTTTATAGGTCAATAAATGCGTATGTGTTGTTTTGAGAGAAATTAGACAATCAATGCACGCTTGCTGATGTAATGTGTGAATAATGGCATGACCCGCATGGGGGAGTGCTATTGTGAGCATATCAAATCAACATTTGCGCAAGTGCATTAATTTTTCAAGAAACAAACATACACATGTATAATTGACCTAATTCATACACGACACTATACACATCAAAATTCACAATTTGAAGATAATTTTGATCTAGGTAATAATAAGTAAAAACATGTTAACAAATTTGCTAACACCCTCAGTAAAAATCGGCGAACCAGTGATGTCTGAACAACGAATCAAAACAAAGCGCATGGTGCACCTATTAAATGGCGCAAAACCGAAGTGCATAAGACACTTTCAATGCACTCCACATTTTTTAGGTTTTTTTTCATTTAGTAGCTTTTTGATTGGTTCAACACTTTCAAGAGTGTGTGATTGTTTTGTTTGTTTAGACCAAATAAAGAAGAAGGTTTGTCTTAGAAACGTTTTGCAAAAAAGCTAAGTGCTGTGCGATATTTTGTAACTTATTTTAAAAAAGCTATGAGGTATGCAATTTTGTTGTTGTTGCTAATCCAAGCTTCAGAGAACTTATTTTTAAATATTTAAAATTTTAAAAAAACATTTGTTTTTGTTTTTTGTATGCCACAGTTTGTAGGCCACAGTTTGTAGCTCATTTAACATACCAATGTGGGTGGGCTTCTGAGACAAACATTCTTCTTTTTTTGGCCTCATTATTTGTTTTTGTTTTTTGTGTGTACAGGACTGGAGGATAAGTCAAAAGAGTTAGAAGCCTTACAATTGCTGATGTATCTACTGCCCACTGCCAGCACAGATACATTCCACGATCTACTCGAGTTCCTCAATACCGTATCCCAGCATGCAACAGATGCCATAGATGAAGATGGCAATGAGGTAACAGTATTATAGATTTAATTGCAAGATCTTTTGTATAGGATTATGGGCAGGTTGCGAAAGATTATAAGAAAGTTAATAATCCGTTCGGATGTCTTTATCAATGGTGTATGAACGCTGATCCAGTGTTACCAGAAGATGTTGATTTTCTGGTGACGTCACACGATGTTCTTGATGACGTAATCCGGATCAATTGGTCGTACAGGTGACTAAGTTGGTAGGCCCCCTCGTCGCCATTCATTAGGTGCTGTTTCAGGTCATTATTGGCTTTTCGACGGATCCAAATGGATTCTCTGATCCATCTGGTATTTCTGGCGTCGTCCCTCGCCAGAATGTTCGTATTGTCCCAAATTATTAAGTGGTTTTCTGTAGCAGCGTGGTCTGCGATGGAAGACTTCATATCTATGTTTTGAGAGTCTTTCCTTGCCATGCGGGTGAATTTACGGTCGCCTATATACATCTTGTCACAGTTCTGACAAGGGATCTCATAAAGTTTTTTAATTGTGTACTGCTGCGGCAAAAGGGTTCAGTTGTCGGTAAAAAGCATTTGTTGATATTGATGAAATTATGCATAGAAATACAAAGAATAAAGACACTTTTAATGTAATTAGTCTTCATCAAATCAGAAAGCAGCATCCAATCTTAACCACAGCGGTGTCATTTTTGAAGCATTGTAAGTGCCCCTTTTGTTGGTATTAGCACTTTCCACGCTTTCACAGGCAGCTGCAGACGACACTCCAAAAGTTCACAAAATGTTTAAAAAATGTCAACATTATTGAATTTCATTACCATATTTGGAATCACCATGGGAAATGCATTGAAATCAGTACAAACATGCCTAGTATTTGGTCAGGAATCATTGAGATTGACTTTGAAAATTGTGAAAGGTTTCTGAAAAATCTGTTTTTGTGCATGGTAGAAATAATAGCCGCATGGAAAGTGTTAAGAAGTTCTCAACATTTTCCTTGAGAGACAACTGCACCGTTTTGCTACTGCTGTACACAATTGCAATCAGCTTCATAGTGCATTATTTAGCAGCAAAGATTATTGGAATGTTTTTTTCTTCAACTTTCCTAACCACAATGGGAAGATTACAAGGATTTTGGGAAGGTTATTGATCTGCTTCGCCGATAGCAGCCAAGTTCCATGCTCAGGCAAAAAAAGAAAATTGTTCGTTAGTGGTTGTTCTGGCCCAGTCCTAGCCAGCATGCCAAATTCTGAACCATGTCAGATCTTTTGGATGACCCACACTTGACCCAAAATAACCCACATAATACTACATGGTATGGAGTCACATGAGGGGTCACGTGGGGTCAATTAAGGTCATATACGTGACTTTGGGGAAAATTGTTAAAGAAAAAAGTAGTACACAGTCGGTCTGACATGGACAAACAAACAATCTTTTTGGGGGCCTCATAGAGCTTGCTAATAACAACAACCCCTCAAATTTCATATCACCTTGGGCTTCTAAAATAAGAACCAGTGGAGTTATTCAACTCAAACTTTGAAATACGACTATTTGAAGGATGACTCTTCGTGTAGAATAGAAAACGTCAAGTTGAAAATTGGGCCAGCAATCAGAACACCTACCCGTTACACTTTCAACGCGGCAGTTGTCTGCAGACGAAAACTCCAAAATTTCACAAAAATTTTCACAAATATCAACATTGTTAAATGTCATCACCGTATTTGGAATCACTATGAGAAATGCATTAAAATTAGTTCAAACATGCGCAGTATTGGTTAAGCAATTCTTGAGATAAAACTTTTGAAATTTGGGAAAGGTTTCTGAAGAATCTGTTTTGTATAATGGTAAAACTAATAGCTGCGTGGAAAGTGTAACTGATTTAAAGTAAATAGGTACATATTTCACACGATTTTCTTTGATATCCAATATTCAATATTTTATAACATATTTCATAACAGGTTACCGGTAACAAGATGGACATTCACAATCTAGCCACTCTGTTTGGACCGAACATCTTACGAAAGACCAAAGGCGGTCAGGATGCGAAAGACCTGCACGGAGAGGCTTCCGACTATGTGGAGGAAAGCCGCGATATCATTAACGTAGTAGAAAAACTTTTAGAATATAACAAATTATTATTTGAGGTAAGTGACTATTGCGACATATCATCACTGTTCTGTCAAAACCTTCCATCCGGCCCTTCAGCATGTATAAAGTTAATATTAATACTTCCTATGTATAACCTCTGGGCAGTCTGCTCTAAACATGTTCAAGGGCCAAAAAAAACATCTATCAAAACCACACAGGCTGAGTACGGAGTAAATTCTGTTTCATTTTAACATTTTCAGTTTTCACGCAACGTTTTAGCGTGCGTACAGCCGTCCGTTGCGTGTCTCTTTGATGGCGCATGCATCTGTCTGCATTGTTTCATGCGCGAAGGCTTGTGTTGCATTTTTGATTGAATGCGGAATGTCACAATAACAATTTGTGTCGGATTTTAGATTAGTACGCCAGTGCAGCTTTTACATCTTAGTATTCTTTGATCAAAACCTTTTTAAATGCTCCTGCCCCTAAAAATGCATAAAGTAACACTTCCTATGCATAAACGTTGGCCAGTTTTACTTTATACATGCTGAAGGGCCAAAAATACATACAAGGTTTTGACAGAACAGCGACGATATGTGTTTATCATCAGTGCATAGAAAAGGAGAATGCGGGGTTAGTCGCTGTTGTTGTTGCCCTGTGTATCCTTTGGCTATGCAAAAGGGAACAAAGTTTGTCAAAAGCATACATTTGTCTCTAAAATATGGACCTTTTTGCCGCAGGGGAGAGGAAACTATAGCAACAATGTGCCTTTTAACCAACAAGTTACTGTTTTATGGACAAAAATCCTTAAACCCCAATTCTCCTGCTTACTTTGGTCGCGAACAGTAATGATTTGTTCTATTACCCCCAGTTACAGGGATGACTGTGAATGCCTTTAATCTAATACGAAAATGCATGTAAACTGACATTTGCAAAGGGATGGCATTCAGGCATGTGTAAATTATACTCTAAGTAGGGTACCCATATTCATATTGAAACCTGTATATGTGACGTGATCAAGCGAAATGAGTCTCAGGTAGGCAGTTTTCAATTTTTGATATTTGTCCATCATTTAAAAGCAGGTGGAAACATGCTACAGTATGGTCCAAACCCCACTAAAATCAAACTTCTAGGTTTTTTAGTTATTACCAACTGAGAAAACAAAGTAAAACATCAGAATGTGGCACTTTGTTGTACCTATAACTCAAAATCAATATTCCCGACATCGAACTCATTCGGTTGGATTGCGACACATATTATGTCATACTTTTCATTAATGTTATTTTGAAGACGCTATTTACCCCTTCATTTCTGTAAACTTTGGGCTCTCCCAGGTGAAACCATTAAACAAAAGTTGTCACACTAAACTTCTGGCACCTGTTTCTATCCATTTCTTCTTAATGTCTACTACCCATACTTCCAAGAAGAATGCATGTATGTATATCAAATGTATAAATTAGCATATAAGCTACCAGGTGACCACCCGGTAGCTACCCGATAGCTATCTGGTACCTACTAATTTGCATGTGAAAATTTATCGGATGACCACCCGATGGCCACCCGGTGGCCATCCGCTACCTCATGGTTTAAGACAATCATAGTTGTACCTGGTGGCTACCCGGTAGGCACCGGGTAGCCCCCAGCAACGTCCCTTTTTTGCTATGGGTATGCTTCAGTTAGTAGAGAGATTGTGAATATTGGATAACTGTGATGAATCAAGTCATAATTAAAAACTTGTCAGCCAGAATTTATTTTGAGATATAGTTTAAAAAATAACTAAATAACTAAAATGAACTTCTCTTCTTCATATTTTCAAAAATATAACTTAAATTTTCCAAAAATATTCTGTCAAAATCCTATTTTGTTTGCAATAGTAGACAAGATGTTAATTCCCTTGACGTGGTGCGTCACATATAATAAGACCTGTGACATAATCCATTTCATTATTGTATGTCTACCACCAACACTTCCAAGAAAATGCTCATATATATTTTGATTGATAGTTGTGCGGCTATGAATATTGCACAATTTTCATATATAGGTTAAGAGAGTTTAACAGGTTCGCCGTTGGACAAGTTTAAAAACTGTCAGGCTTTCGTCAGGATTAGCTCTGACTTCTTAAGGACCAAATTATTATAGGCAAAATATAGAGACTGCCACTTCTCTATATAGTCATCATCTGGGCTGCCCCTTGCCCGATGATTTGAGAGTAGGTGCCCCTTTTTGCACATGGTGGCTCTGAAAAGAGCTTTTATAAAATAAGATTGATTTGTAGGTGACCCTTTTATATGCGAGGGAAAATCTAAAAACAGCCATTCAGATGGACTGCCCATCCACTGAACAGAAATGGTGGCTCTGAAAAGAGCTCTTAAAGAAGGTTGCTGCTGGGCTTCTATTAATTTGCCTCTTATAGTTCTCCAAAGGACTGCCCCTTGACCAATGGAAATTTGATTGACTGCCCCTTGTCTACTACATTCTAAAAAAAGTCTACAGTCAACAAAATAAGTAACTGACTAGGTAATATATGTGCTGATAACTCTAAAAGTATAACTCCTACACAAGCATATTAAATTATAAGGTTGTTGAGAAATTTCACCTCTTTAATTTGAGATATTTGATGCAGGAATAGTATAGTTGATTATTGAGGAAGTTACAATCCCAAATGTAAGGTCAAGTATGATTTTCATTTTCACATGTGTGCCATATTGATCAACCGTAACAATGAGGCCGATCGACTATCCAACAACCTGGGCATCGACGCCCGTCTGAGTCTGCGTGTAGAAAAGCAAATGCGAAAATAAAAATCGTACTTGACCTTACATTGGGATTGTAACTTCCTCAATAATCAACCATTCTTAGAGTGCAATATCTCAAATCAAAGAGCAACTTCATAATTTAATCTGTTTATGTAGATGTTATACTTTTAGAGTTATTAGCACATTTATTACCTAGTCAGTTACTTATTTTGTTGACTGTATTGCACAGTAGTGCGGATACCGATCTGTGTAAAGATCATTTGACATATTTGTTTCCAGGCTGATAGATAACCGAGAGCGTACGAAAACCTCTGGAGTGTGGAAATTGAAAATCATCGGCAATCAATTGTTCTCAATTTGCACAGCCGACACCAATCGGATTATCACTCGAAATGTCATCATGCAGTGTCATATAGATACTTGTTTTGATCGTATTTTATGTTTTATGTTGTCAATGCTATTCCCGGACGATGCGAAAGATAATCCCAAAATAAAATCCATCGGCATAACATTTTTTTGTAACCATGTTAGCTGTTTCTACATATATATTTTCAGTACATAATTTATCATCCTTATTACTGGTATACTCAATAGAATTATATGAAAAGATAATTACAAAACTTAAATCAATCAGCATGAAATCTTATATTCCATTCAAAACGATTGTCACTAAAAATGGTCGCTACGTTGATAAAATTAAAATTAACATCCTCAATAACGCTATGCTCAATAGAATTCTAGGAAAATATAATCATATAAATATAATTTCCACCACAAATAATCATATATTCCACTCATAATGACTCTTAAATGAACTTTAAAAGCCTTTTTTCAATACTGCGTTACCTTGTTCTTATTTATAAAAATGTCAACTCTCTCAATAATGCTACCCTCAATAAATTTACGATGATAAGATAATCACAAAATTAATCATCTCTCTCTGATATTCCATTCCAAACTATTCACGATAAATATTTGAAAGAAATCCCTGCTGTTTTCTAACCAAGTTGCTATGGTAACACTTATTCCCATGGTTGTTTGTGCTTTGTATTATCCATGCAGGTTCCAGGCGAATTAGTCGACAATGTGTTGAGAATAACGCACGAGATTGATCCAGATGCGCTGGATTATCTGCTGAATGCGAGGGCCGCAGCCATAGCTGCTGCTAGTAAACAAGGGTATGTATGAATGGCTTTGAATTTATTCTTAGAAATTCAACATTAGGCTATATTTAACAAATCTTTTGTCTCAAAGCTCCTGTGCGCGTTAGTTAATTGGTGCGCGTTAGAAGAAAAGATTTGTTTCTTTCTTTCTTTCCTTCTTTTTCTTTTTTTCAAAAAAAAGAAGAAAATCCCTACAAGGATTTACAAGGATTGTAAGGATTTCAATAATTTATATTTATAAAAATGCTTTTTAACCCTTTTGTAAAAAGAAAACGCATTCCACATTAGGTTTTGAAAAACTGAAGAGCTTTGAGACAAAAGATTTTTTTAATATATTATCACATATTTCGCACCAAATAGCTCCTGGTTTCAAACAGCAGCCTGTTATGGTGTTTTTGTGAGAACAATATTTATCTTAACAATTTATCTTAAGGAAGACACATCATTTGTTAAAATGCTAGACAATATCATCCATCATAGAGCGCGAGACATTATCGTTTTTATCAAGTTTTAAGAATTTAGCCTGTTTACGCTGTTACATTACACCAACACACACTTTGACAATTATTTTTTCATCAATTGCCCTTCATCTTCAACATATCAAAGAAACGGTGATGGAGTTTGTGGGTAATAAGAACAGAAAATTGAAAAAGAATTGTTGTGAAAAACATTACAAAAACAAGCTGCAGACTAATCCGACAGTTTTTATATGTCATGGCCGACATACCTGTGTACCAACATTTTTACAGTAATAGGTTACAGCCTTCCATACCATTATTTGGACTGGTAAAATAAGATCACTCAGGGGGGGGGGGGGGGGGGGGGCAATCATTTATATATGAAGAGCTTTGTTGCAAAAGGGCCACCAGACCACCCCGACATGTTACTCATTTTGCATTAGTAAATTTGTATTGACTAGTCCATGGAATTAGGAATTAATCAAATTATTGTATGACTGTGTTTATTACTGTTTCTATGACTTGGATTAGTGCATTGAGGCACCAACAATACAAGCCACATTCCACATAATGAATAGCCATCCATTTAATAATGCAAAATGAGTAAAAAGGCAGAAGTGGATGTAGGCCCTTTTGCAAAACAGCTCTTCATACATAACATTGTAAGCATCTGCACAGGAATTAACCCTAATACTCCCGGGTGGAATCGGAGATAAAACTATCAGGGGGCATGGGCCACATTTAAGGAGAAAAACCAGCCTTGCCGCCAGCGGGGTTCGAACCTGGACCACCACTGACCACCAGTGAGTCTGTGTTTGGACAGGGGGGGGGGGGGGGGGGGTGGGGTGAGGCTCCAGGATTAGGATTTTTCTCAAAATACAGGCCCATTGTATTTCATTTCTAAGGATTATCCAGCTTAACACTAAGACCAATGTCTATGAACTTCTTGCAAAACCAGGATCTATGTCTTAAAAGTATTTTTCTCAAAACACTGACCCTACATACATACATATTCCAGTGTTTTATCAACATTTCTGCAAAAACAGTGGTACCACAAGTCACTCACAGAGCAAGCGGTGAACCAAACAATATTAATTATACACTAAGAGAAAAAATGAGTAAGAGCAATATAATCAATCAAAATAATATATAAACTACATAGACACAATGAATGATGAGGGAGCAAATCCATCGCTATACGCACAAATGGATGAAAAATGAAATGCCCTTTTAACGGGCAGAAGAATCCTCACGTGCTCGTTGACGCTGTTGCCAAACTAATTTAGAGCCTATGGCAGCACTTTTGCTAAGATATTTGGCGATGGCTTTGATCTTGCGGGAGCTAATCCCAAGCATTTTAGCCTTGGAACCACTTTATTGTGGACGCACCCTCTACATACATAAAAAACATTTATAAAGCGCCTTTCCTGAAAGATCAAAGTGCTATGAAACAGAAAATAAACAAAAACAAAAAAGAACGATGCAAACAGAGTCAAAATGATGGATAGAAATGAGACTTCCAAATCTTCTTGAAACTAGGTGTGTACATGCCTCCCTAATTCTTTTGGCGGCTGTTCCACAATGAGGGTGCAGAAGCACCCACTGTAGTGGCACATCCCGTATGTGATATATATAAGAGTGTCCCCCCCCCCCCCCCCCCCCCCCCCCCCCGGCATTCACAGAGACGTTTACAACTTGTATAAACACTGTGTTTGTCCTGATAGATATGAAAAGGAAATACTGAATATGTAATGATGGTGATTTTACACTTGCACCATTATTTTCTGGTAAAACCAAATACAGAAAATAGAGTTTGGTCACAAGTGTTGACAAAAAGTGAAATATAACGCCATCTATGGTAATGAACATGTTTGAAAATTCTGAAATTCATGAGTAGTAAATCTGCTGGCTTAACATAGCTCGTGGATATAGTTTGATTATTATTTTTGGAGCATACAGGGTGAGTCATTTAGAACGGGCACTTATTTCGTTAAAATATCATGAAAGTTGTAGGGGGTGAACATCTAAAATCAAAGTTTATTGAAATAAAGATGTTTTACATTACCTTCATGAAAAGAATATAATTGGTAGAGAAGTTTTAGGAAAGCTGACTTTAAAATAGACGAAAATGCGTCCACAGGTACATGTTATGGTATGAGTTATGCTCAACTCCAGAAGTTTGAAAGAGAAGTATTCACAGCATGAATTTTTCTTTTTCATTTTTCAAACTTTCCATAATCTCACTTAAATTAATCACAACGATTTAGAAGCATCAGTTGCGCATCAATACTGGAATTGTCTTTTATCATTTGAAAATATCCCAATCCCCGGCACATTAAAAGTGTGTGCCAAATAATGAGCTACTTTTAGTAGAATATGCGTTTGCATCACTTTTGCTTTTCGGGCATAATTTCATTTCTGTAATTTCTATTACCTGCTGTCTGTTATCAAAGAAATGCCTACTCTTTATGATTCACCCTGTAGTGCGCACTTGGTAATGAGCTGCCTGTGGTACAGTATACGCTCTGAAGTCATATTAGTATTCCAGTTATATCTACCTGTTATCAAAGAAATGCCTATTCTTTCTGACTCACGCTGAGGGGGCGGTCATTTTCTTTCGTGGGAGAGGGAGGAGTCCAAAAAATGTAATTTATCGTCATCATTTTTTTTATGACCCCTAAACAAACGCGATTAATTCTGTGACCCCCTACTCAGATGTTGATTATTTCTATGACCCCCCCTAAACACACACACAAATATTATACTTATAAGAACTATCTAATTAAGCCAAACAAAGAAGATAGTCAGTCTCAGAAGCCCCCCCCCCCCCCCCCCCCCTGCATTGGTATGTGAAATGAGCTACGGCTACGGCGTGTAGGTCTATGCACTGTGGCCTAAAACTAAAAAAACTCTTATTTTTTGATTTTTAAAACAAAAGTTCTCTGAAGCTTGGATTAGCAACAACAAAAGAAAAAAGGGAAAAAAGGCATACTTCATAGCCTATTTTCTAAAACAAAAATAAAAATCGCACAGCACTTACCTTATTTGCAAAATGTTTCTGAGACAGGCTATCTTCTTTGTTTGGCCTTATGATTATTGAATATTGGGGAAACAGTTGATGCAGAAGGGGAAAAATGAGGGTGGACAAATGTAGAACAAATTTGCGGGGGGAAATAATCAGCGCTTTAACTAACATTTTGTTTTGACCCCCCTATTACAATGGTAGTAATTCATAACCACCCCTATTTTCCATGTTCAAATACCATGATGACGCCCCCAATCCCCAGGATATTTAGGACCCCCTACAGAAGAAAATGACAGCCCCCTAAAGTACTTTCTCATCAGATTATACACTTAATCCCAGGAGCATGTTACGCTGTAGTTTTTAGTGGCCTCGAGTCTTATGACAATAATCTTTAAATCCATCAATTCCATCGCAAACCTGGATTCCTAAGACCATATTGTAACCTTAATCCTGACATTGTTTGTTGACATTTTTTTGGATCAATTTATATACAGCAGTCATTGAATTAGCCAGACATTCATTCAGAGCTCTATCCGAATGGCGTGGGAGTGTTTTAATGAATTGGAATGGGATGTGTTTTTTTAAAAAGAAGTTGGACAAAATTTAACTTGATGGCAAAAATGACGTTGGTGAGGATAGGCACAGCATACAATAGTCAACTATGACCCTTTTAAGGTTGTTCCTATGGTTAATTTTTTTATTTGATATTTTATTAGAGCTTGCTGAGTTCCACAATAATCTGAAATTTGAGATTGATCGGAGGTACGGTTTTCTAGATATGACAATTTAATTGTCAAAAATGAAGCAAAATTGAAGCGTTCATTTCTTTTGTTTCTTATTGTGTTTTTGACCCCTAGCAAAATAATTAATCTATGCAAAAATGTTTAATTAATTTTTACAAGAAAAGTATAAATGCTACAAAGCTGAAATTTTAGAAGATTGTTCATTATAGTTTTTAGAAACTTTTCTGTGCTGCGGGAGGCTGTAAGACATCTGAATAATTAATTATACTTAATTATATAAGGAAGCTTTAGGTCATTGAAAAATGAGGCTATTTAATGCACTTAATTAATTTTTTCAAGTTCATGCACTTTCTTAAATGTATTACCACTTGGTGTTTATGTTGGTTATACTACTCTCCTTATTCCCTGTGCTGTGGGAGTCTATAGGAGTTTTTAATAAATATTTAGAGCAAAAACAAAAAACTAAATTTTCATAGAAAATTTTACCTAGGGAGTCAAAAAAAGAAAAGAAAAAGAAAATAGACTGCCCTCTGTTGGCCGAAAAACAATACAAAACAAAATAATTCAAAATGACTTCAAATGGTTATATCTGTTGAATCGTGCACCCGATTCATCTCCAGTTAAAGACTTTTTTGTTGTACTCAACCAGCTCTATCTTATACTTGAATACCAAGATTTTTTTTCTAGCCATAGGAACACCCTTAAACCGAATTTGAACCTTAACCAGATTGTGGATATATTTTAACCAACAATTTGACATTTTATGACCATATTTATGATCAGAGTAGGAACTCTTTGGTTAATAAAAGGTCTGGTTTTTACACACAACGATGTGGTTGTTTTTGTAACCAATAACCAATTTATGGGTTAATATTAAAGACCATGACATTAGCCTATACATGAGATCACCTCACTCCTTTAGCACTTTCCACACGGCTATTAGTTTTACCATATAAAAACAGATTTCAGAAACCTCTCCCAATTTTCAAAGTCTATCTCAAGGATTACCAAACCAATAGCATGTTTGTACTTATTTCAATGCATTTCTCATGGTGATTCAATGCATTTCTCATGGTGATTCCATATATGGTAATGAAATTCAATAATGTTGACATTTTTGAAACAGTTTGCGAAATTTTGGAATGTTGTCTGCAGACGCCTGCCACATGGAAAGTGTTAACTATGAACCTGGTACTGGCCTATATTTGAGGTTGCTCCTATCACTTTCCACGTGGCAGGCGTCTGTAGACGACAGTTCCAAAATGTTTCAAACAAGGCAGAATTATTGAATTTCATCACCATGTTTGGAACTGTCATGAGAAATGCATTAAAATAAGTACAAACATGCCTAATATTGTTTCAGCAATTCTTGATATAAGACTTTGAAAGTTGGGAAAGGTTTCTGAAAAATCTATTTTGTATATATATGGTAACATAATAGCTGCTTGGAAATTGTTAAGATCACCTCTCCCCTGGTATCAACCCTGGTGTAAGCCTATTATTTGAAAAAAAAAGTGAATGGTTATCTCGATTTGACTCCCACTCTCTACCAACATTAATATGTACACAATTACGATGAGTAAATCTTGATATTTTATTCAAGACGGATCAGTTTCATAACGACTTCCGTCCGCACTCGTCAGTTGAATAATGCAATGAATGTATGCAGAATGACAACATGTTGTTGTGCACGGCGAAATAACGCGATACGCACAAGCGCGAGTTGGATATACACAATAGATTATGTTGAATATGCATGCGCACAAAATACGGTGTCAGTCTACATACATCCCATTATTCAAGTGTGGATGGAATGTCCATACGAAACAGATTTGTCTTGAATAAAATGCAAAGTTTATTCAACGTAATTGTGTAAATTGCTCTCAAGTGGTAGAGCACTGTATCCAAGTGTTTCATGAAAACGTCCCTGGGTTTTAAAAAGAATATCGTCGCTATTTTTTCAAAACCTATGTTTTTTCGGCTCTTCAACATGTTTACAGTAAAACTGCCCAATGGTTATACATAGTATGTGTTGCTTTATGCATGTTCAGTGGCAAGAGCACTTACAAGATTTTAATAGATGTGTTTTTGGCCCTTAAACATGTTTATCGCAGACTGCCCAAAGGTTATACATAGGAAGTATTACTTTATACATGCTGAAGGGCCAGATGGAGATACAAGGTTTTGACAGAACTGCGACGATATGTACATACATGATAACGTTATTATTTCACTGAATATTACACTAGGATGGCATCCGGATTCTAAATAAATGGATTAATATATGTGGTTACCATGGTTACGAATGTGAGTGGAAATACGGTTGACTTAAAGTTGTTTACAGCACTTCACTGTAATTGCCCGCAATTCTTTACAAACATGCGTTATAATATTGGCATAAAATTGTTGTCTATTTGTTTTGTGATGTCAGTAGTATATACTATAGTTTGACCAGTTCCAAATTTGCGAAACCTCCTTACAGCAGCGAATGAACACAGAAGGAAGGCAACAAGCGTACACCGTGCATCATATGTGTGATGCGTATGTGCGGCCAAACCGTGTGCGTGTGGCCATAATTACGTGTGTATGCTTGGATTACTTTTGCGCGTGGAGAGATAAAAATTGAATATTTCTCGCCAATTTGGAACTGATTAAACTATAGTATATATTTAATTAATTACCCATGCATCCATTTGGTATAGTTTTTTTTTGTATTCATGACTTAAGTCATACACTTTCGAGAGATATTTAGGGATTAAATCATGTTTCAGCTTGTGTTGATCACCAATACTGGCGCTGTCTGCATGGTTTATTTAAAAATGTAGACGCGCAAAATGCAGGTTGTAGATTGGTGATGCGCATTTACGCTGAACCACTATTTAATCTCTTTCAACAATGACCAAGGATTTGAACGCCATTTCATAAATAGACAATGCAAATTAAAATCTAGTGATATGGAGAATTGACCAATCACAACACCCACACACTCCACACAGAACACTGTACCGTATTATCCCTTTTAAGCGCCCATGCCCTTATAAGCACCCACCCCTCTTTTTCCCAATGACTACTAAAAAGTAACACCTGATAAGCGCCCATCTTTTTAGCCACTGCAGCTCAAAATAAAGCATGCCAGTAGCGTCCGAAAGTCCCGGCATCAACAACATGTTGGCGATCAACGTATCAGCGTGCTGTGCACATTTTCCACTAAAAATGTGCATCAAAATTCAGAAACAATTTTACAGTTTCCAGGATAAACGACTCTAAAAAATGTAACTTACAACAACAAAAATGTAATAAGCGCCCACCCAAAATGACTTTGCTAAGAGCCCTGGGCGCTTAATAGGGATAATACGGTACCTGAAAAAATCACAAACTAGGGATATATTTTTTATGATGATTAAAGTAATGTTGCACAAGCACTGCCCACTAATTTGGGCGGGGATTTGAAAATCCCAGCCCAAATTAAATCCCAGCCCAAAATTAATGGGCAAGGCTTGTGCAACATTACTATCATCATCATTAATTAGTTAAGCATAATAAAATATCCAACTCGCTTTAATAATATACACACACAACAAAATATGTAAGTCCCCCCCCCCACCCTAGCATATACTAGAATATTTCCCAAAAATATTTGATGGATTGAAATAATTTTAAACTAGAAAGATGCACCCAATTGTTAGGCACATTTTGATACCAAATTTGTTGGCCTTGAGACAATGCAACGATAAGAAATGGTGCCATTTACCAATTTATATACAGAAAAAATAGGCACTAAATTTCACTGGCTATGGCTGGTTTTGTCCATAGATTAACAGACATTTCCTTGGTGGATTTTCGTGCACAGACATGGGAATCTACCAAACAATTATGTGTGGCTTCATTTCAAGAAAATCAATAAACAGATCATAATTATGTGTGGCAAGTTCGTCTGATTATGAGTGGCATGGCAATTTGGTCCCGATTATGAGTGATGTGGCAATTTGGTCCGAGTATGAGTGACATGGCAATTCTGTGTGACATGGCAAAATGGTCTAATTTTGTGTGACCAAATTGTCATGTCGCACATAATCAGACTAAATTGCCATGTCACTCATAATCGGACCAAATTGCCATGCCACTCATAATCAGACGAATTTGCCACACATAATTATGATCTGCTTATTGATTTTCTTGAAATGATGCCACATAATTGTTTGGTAGATTCCCATGTCTGTGCACAATAATCCACCAAGAAAATGTCTGTTAATTTATGGACAAAACCAGCCATAGCCAGTGAGATTTAGTGCCACTTTTTTCTGTATAAAAATTGGTAAATAGCACATTTTCTTATCGTTGTATTGTCTCAAGGCCAACAAATTTGGTATCAAAATGTGCCTAACAATCGGGTGCATCTTTCCAGTTAAAAATTATTTAAATCCATCAAATATTTTTGGAAATATTCTAGTATATGCTAGGGGGAACTTACATTTTTTTGTTGGGTGTATTACCATTCAAGGGAGAAAAACACACACCTCTGAATAATGGGATAATTATCTTCAAATGGCAACTTTACACATAACATCCTAGCATGTACTAGGGCACCACTTGGTTTAAAATGACTGAACCCGTAGGAATATGGTCTCTTCAATGATTCAAATAAGAGTTGTAAAAACTTCCTATTAACAACCTGAGTGAAATAATACAGTGTAAGGCCCCCAACAAAATTGTTATGTTGTCCTCGACCGCCCGCTCGTCTGATTTAGGGCCGCTCCAATTATTTCTTCTTTTTTTCAGATTTTTTCAGATTTTTTTCAGATTTTTTTAGAATTTTTGTTAAATTTTTTTCAGATGTTTTTTTTTAAACAGTTTAAATGGCATTGAATATTATATAAAGTGTTTATAACATTATATGTGCGACTCTTGGAGTGATTTCAAAATCCTGTTGGCTGAACTTTGAGCTTCCTCTGGTAATATAAAATAAAATTTAAAAAATTAAAAAATCCGCCCACACACCCCTCCTCTCTGAAAGTTGTGGAGGACAACATAACATTTTTTTTTGGCCTAATGGTCTCTCAGTGTCAGAATGCTATGGACATAATTCCAACAATGCTTGTGTAAACTCAGAAATGCCTACTGAATGCTTTCCAAAAATGACCGCGCGTCATGATTGGTCGATCTTGAAATCGTCACTCGCTGCATTTAAAGTTGTTCGCACATTTCATGCATCTGGATGAACAACAACAAAACACTTGCATGGAATTTAATAGCTTGAATTCCGTCCATAGCATTATGACATTTACTATAATTGAGATGTGCCCCTTTAGATTGATGGGGTGAGGGGGCATGAAAGTTTGGGTCAGGCCAAGGTGGGTTTTTCACCACCACCTTCAACAGTGAAGTTTTCTTCTGTATTCTTTATACAGCAAGTTGGGTGGTTCAATTTTTTAAACATCAGTGGGTCAACTTCCATCCCCTTGCTCCCTGAAAATCTAACAGTGCGCCTCTTACATCACATCACTCCCCAACTACACCTATTGCAGCATTCTCACGTACACATCCACTCAATGGCAACAATCTCACCCTCTCAATCACAGTTTTTCTAGGTCCAGATTCGTTGCTATTTTTGGACAGATTTCAAATCAATGTAAACATAAAAAACAAGTATATTTGTTTTACCAAGAGAAAACTTTCTAATTGAGTAAAAGTTGATATTAAACTTATAGAATTTAAAAAAAATCATGTTGAACATTATTCGTAGATTAAAAAAACCGTAACCATCTGGACATTATTTTTGCGTACGAAAATGTTTTGCTAGCGTTAGTTAATTATATCAGGCCAGTTTGTTGAAAATAGTATGTTAAAAGCATCATCAACACACTTTTGACCCAGAAAGACTTTTTCAAAATACTTTTTGAAATAAAAAAGAACATGTAAACAACAACATTCAGATAAATATCACTCAATTTGTATTTTTCTCTCTTATCGAACAATATCCATTGAACGTTAATTTGGAATGCTACCGGGTACTTACCCGCTACCAGTACATTTTTTTGTTTCTTTGTTTTTGATTACACATCCACGAATGATGATGAATGAAGACTTTCAGAACATTTTTAGACATTCATTTGAAATCTCAAATTTGAATGTCACCCAGTTCCGTCAGAAGAAAACCCCCAATAGTGTCTTTGTTTTTGTTTACACACGGATGATGGTGAATGAAGACTTGCATGGAATTCTATTACTTTTTAAGACATTCATTTGAAATCTCTAATTTGACTGCAATCCTATTCTGTATGATTTCGATTATTTTGTCAGAGCATGTCACGTTTTATATAAGGCAAAAAAAAAGAAAAGAGTTGACTTGCCCTTTCCGACAAACCCGAAACCCGAATTTTCAGAAATCTAGGGTCGCTATTTATTTTTTTTATTTTTTTTCAAAAAAAAAAAATTGGAAAAAAAAACAAAATTGAAAGAAGCACATAACAATTAAGAAAGATGAAAACGTGTTTTTGAGTAGTATCTGCTTGTTTAAAAATAATTTTAAAAATAAATAAATTTAAAAAAAATCAAATTAAAAAAAATCTTTAAAATGTGTTTTTGTGCAGTAAATTTGCGAAAATTTTCACACAAAAAATACGACCGTCCGACCCTGACTTTGACCCTGAAAGGGCAAGTCAATTTTTTTTTTTGCCTAAGAATGATTTTACTTAAACGTGTTAACCAATTGTTTTTTTGGTTTTTTTTACACAGAGATGGTAAAGATGGCAGTGATGATTCCCCCTACGCATTCCTACAAGAGGATATGATACTTACTCCTCCTTGTTCCCCATCACCGGACGAGCTACTGGCACCCTGCGCAATGCGTGGACACGAACAGCGCCTCCATAGTTCGCCTGATGATATGCAGGCATCCCGGAGTCACCACAACGACCCTGCCACAATGCCTGGGTACTCGCGCGGTCCCGCTGGCAAATGTGGCAAACCAACGAAATCGACCTCTTTACCTCGTTCGTCGCAGAGTTTTCCGAGTAGTCCTAAAATTGCGCGTTGTGACGACGGTAGCAGTGGTGATGTCGGGGTGGCTGTGGAGGAACATTGTAGACAAGGATTTCATACCCAACAAAGCAGCGAAGATGACGATGGGGTTTGGATTGAGACGTCGAAGGCGCTATCACCTCGGCATATACGAGGGTTATCGAACGAGAAACAGACATTCATGCCATTGTCCCCCAACTCACAACGTAGAAAATCCCCCGTTTCCCCGCTCGCCACCCGACCGGCGGAAAGACAATTGAGCCCATGTGCTGCGGAAGGCAGATATCTTTCACCCACGGGGGAGACCACGTACGCGATGCGATTCACGTCGCGTAGTCCGCGATTTGTACGGCGGGAAGCCACGGACATGGATCTATCACCCGATGGCGATCGGGAAAGTCATCTGACACCAGTTTGGGTGCAGAATTCAGCGGAGAATCTGTGCGACAGAAGTGTTCCTATGGAAGGCCTCACAGATTCCGGTGAGTGGACGACGCCGAGTCCGACAAATTCAACCACTCCGCCATTTAAGATGAATCGTGTGCCAATCGCAGCTATGGAGGACCTTGAGGTGGATTCAGCCAGCGACAAATCTCCATCGCCGGAGCAAGAAAAGCATCTGGAAAAATGGAAGCACAAATGGAAAGCAGACAACACCACTTTAGATGTAGGGCAGGAAACCTTAGTATGAACTTTGACCTGCATGATGCTGCCGGCACCATGTTGTCACGTTGCCATAACAACAACATCATCGACACTTTTTTATTATATTTGTAATATAAGATACATTATAATATATATTAAATATATTCATACAGGGTGGTACAATGTAAATGATTAACACATTTTGACAGACAGTTTACCAACTGGCTAATACCCATCAACCATAACCAGCCAGGCTATGTTTTTGTGTGGAATCCGGGGGAGGGGAACTAAGTATGATTTTGTTACCCAACGAATCGCCACGAAACCCCCCGAGATTAGATCCCCGGACCTTCCGTACACCACTGTCCCTAACCACTGAGCTAAGCTAAGCTAAAGGCCACTCTTAATTTTTCACTTAATATGACCAAATTCACCAACCGACCACTGCTTTAACAATATTCAAATGATAAATGGTTATCAACAAGTTGTTGTAATTGGCTGTCAAAATGGGTTAATTTTTGTGAACACCCTGTACAGTATTGTATGTCATTCGCAGTCTGTTGTCTAATCTAACGTTTGTCTGTACCGAAAATTCTTGATTCACAGCCTGTACAAAACTACATAGTCTGTTCAGTGTGAGATAAAACTTGACTATCACATAGTGTTAAATACAAACCCAGTTCATCTCATTGAAGTAAAGGTCAGTTTCCATATAATAGTGAGTGCACTTGAAACAGCTATAGAGTGTTCAAATACGGAACATGACCATCACATTTAATACAAACTCAATTCATGTCAATAACGGTCAGTTTCCATTTAACGATGAATGTACTATAAATAGAAGGAAAAAAATAAAAGAAGTTAAAGCATGTTCAGATATGGAACAAAAAGTATGACTTATAGTATAATACCAACTTAATGCATGTTTGAAAATGTCATGTTTCATTTTTTACTGAATGCACTATAATACCAAACTGTCCATACTATTTATATGGTTCCTACAGGTAGCATATAACCTTTTTGCTGTCTTTTGATTGCCAAATATATGTAATTCTGTGTACGATTATTGAAGGAGTATATATAAAGATTTCTTTCATTATGTTTCCACTCCCTTAACACTTTTAGACCGGTGATTTGACATTTCGCCGGTAATAAATCATCTAAGGATGTGTCTATTTCCCACTATGTGTTCCAATTAAAAGACTGCAAATGACATAATTATGCCCCAAGGGTATACACTAACCTTCATAGCCCTGAAAATGAACCACAAAGTCATAGCGGTTGACAACATTAGATAATTTATTACCGGCGAAATGTCAAAATCACCGGTCCGAAAGTGTTAAGGGATGGGAACATAATGTTGTTATTTTTTTGTTTTTTAAATGTGAAACAGATGTAATTAGCCACATTTTGATAGACACCGGACTCTATTCACTCTTTGCACGGATCTGACATTTGCGAGGAGAGCCTCGAACTGGGACTATTCCATAACATTATGTAACTAGTTCAACTCTCTCTGCACAATATGACTGGTCGTACAGCGAGACATTATGAAATGATGCAACACTTTCATTCAATTTGATTCCAGTTCGCGGCTCTCCTCGCAAATGGCGGATGCAGTGAGCAAATACCAGTCTTACAATTTGTTGTCTGTCCATGATCTATCATATTAAACATTAGATGACACACAAAATAACCCTGTTCTACAGGCCCAATGATAAGCTAAAGAGAACAATGCCCGGGGGAGATTGGGGGACACACTTATCTTACATTCAACGATGAATATCATGCATTGTTTAAAAAGTAAGCGTAAAAGGTATTCTTCTTATAGAAGAGGGATGTATGTAGAAACATGTGTGTGTAGTGTGTCAAGAAAAATAATATACATTATTTATTTGAAGTTAAACTTTTGTTTAAACACAAGATAAGAATTATAACTGGAATTTACAGGTTATGCTACGTCACCCTTCATCAGTGAGAAATGTGACGTCAGAATTGGGTCCTAGACACTAGGTCATTTGTATTAGCCCCATCTTTGTTGAGTGATGGCTACTTGGCTCTGACGTACATTGCCTCCTTAAGGCGACAAAATAAACCCATGCTCTAACAGGCCCGCCCGACCCATTTTTTCCAAATTTTCCAACACCTGTTTTTATAACATTTTAGGTAAATTTGTGCACATTAAAAAAAATTAAAAAATGAACAATTTTGGATATTGCTGAAAATTCACCAACATTTCCAAAAAGAATTTCAACAAATATTTGTTTTTAAAAACCCGACCAACCCTACATGAGAGGTCTATTTGCTTGTAGAACAGGTTTCTTTTAGAAGCATGTAGACTGATATTGGGTTCGATCATGATTTTAGGAATAATTTAGATACCTTTTTCGAACCATTGTTTCTTTTGTTTGTCACCTAACCCCTCTAATGGAATCATAAATCTGCAGATGTAAGGTGAAGGAAACGCTTGAAAATTCCAAGTAATAATATCTGTGTTTAGAATAAAAGTCAACTTTATTTAATACCAACACAAATGTACTTTGATTCTAACAGTAATATATATGTTTTTAACCACAAAACTTTAAGCAAACAAATCCTGTTGGGGGTCTATTGTGAAATTCGATACATAATATGATTGTCAACTTTTAATATGAGTAATGTTCCCAGGAAAGTGTAGTCGGCATCCCAATGAGTTTTCTAACAGTAACAAACTAAAGTAGTATATTTGACACCATAGAATATATATGTATGTTATTTGTCTACAAGTAACGTGCAAGGTAGTATGTTGAATGGGTTATGGGCTAAGAAGATTTCTTGAGCAACACCAGCATGCATCATTTTCATCACATGACCTACTGATTTCTGCCACAGTGTCTACTGGTTCCCATTGACATAACAGTACAATGAAAGGCTTATAATGTGGTCAAACGAGGGTCTTTAAGAAAATCCTTCTAAGTAAGTAGTACAATTGATGTGACTTCAAAGTCCTTGCTTTTTTTTCTTAAAGACCCTTTATTTTTGGAATAATTAACACATATTTATGTTTTAGTTGGAATTCAACTTCTTTTCCTATAGATGGTGTGACGTAGTGCCCGGCAGTATGCGTGCGCACCTTAGGGAATGTGCTTTAATTCACACTTGATTGATCATTACTTACAGTGCTTACGGTGTAATAGTGCAGTAGTCATGGTCTGCATCCCTAAGCACAGTGAGAGACCAGGTACTAAATCTGGTTGCCCTGCAGTATGCATAAAGGGCATGTGCTTTTAAAATTGGCGCTCAGTGATGTGTGTTTTGCTTTCGAATAGTATGTATGCAGTAGTCATGGACTAGTACCTCTAGCATGTCTTTAGACCAGGCGCTAATCAATTTGTAAACACTACTGATGTAAACAGGCGCTACTCAATTTGTAAACACTACTGATGTAAACAACGGTCACCTCATCTATATTGGACCAAGATATGCCAGACAACCTCCAGCTGTTAATTACTTTAGCACATGTGTGGCACTGTTTGTTTTGGTGATAAACCCTGCTGGTACTGTAGGAGCTCTAAGCATGCTGGGAATGCATCAAGAAATCTTCTTTGGGTTATGGGTGTACATTATAGCGTGCTTGATTTACTAAAGTCACTGTTTCTAATGACCGTGGACTTGTATTGGCTTTAATAATTGAGATTTTCATTTTTCATAACCAATCAATTATACTCGCATTCGACAGTTTTGTGCGTTATGGTCTACACTTCCTCAGAATGATGTCTTCGGACCTGTGCTGCTTCTGGTTGAGGGCGCTGTTACTGTGATCAGTGGGTCGTAGAAATGACTTTGAATATAGGCCTGTCATCTCTGTTCGTGGTTTGTCGGGTGCCTTCCATCGAATCCAAATAGCTTTGTTGTTTGTGTGGACTTGGCTTTAATTGCCTATAACCATTTCAATCCTCAAAACACTTGGACCACTATAGTTTAATCAGTTCTAAATTGGCGAGAAATACTCTGTTCTTATATCTCCTCACGCAAACGTTATCCAAATGTACGGGCGCAATTTTTTGGCCACACGCACACGGTTTGGGGCACTTGTTGCCTTCATGCACACCCATGTCCTTCTGTATTCATTCGCTGCTGTCAGGTGACTTTGCCAATTTGTAGCTGATCAAACTATAACACTACATATGTGAACTGTCGTGGCTAAAGGGTGCAGTTGTCAGTGAAATGCATTTTTAAACATTGAAGGAATTAGGCATGGAAAAACAAAGAAAATAAAGACACTTTGTCAGTAATTTGTTTTCATAAAATCAGAAAGCAGTATCCGCTCTTAACTACAAAGGTGTAATTTTGAAGCTTTCAAAAAGCTCTGCTTGTTGGTATTGGTATCTCAACTTTTTCTTTGAGAGACAACTGGACCTTTTTGCTGTGACTGTACACATATGTGACCAGTCACGTCAAAAAGGACATGTTGTCGACAAACACAGTTTTGAGATAGAGGCCAATATATTTGGGGAAAATATAAAGAAAATAATAGAAACAAATATGCTTCTTCAAATCCGATTCCATCAACGTGGTATCATTTCAAAGCTTAAAATGTGCTCTTTCATGTCATACAAATAACTTGGATTTGACTCGGGCCTCCAACATGTCCATTGTGATGTGACGGGTCATGTATGTCTAAAGTGACCCTGTACAATGATGTACCATGTGAAAGTTGGATTTCAATGCCATATAGAGGTTATCCATGTTTTGGATAAGCAGCCAGCTTTTAATAGGAGCCCTATTATTAACTATGTTGAAGATTTTCAGAATCAAGATACACCTGTTTTATTAAATGTATTTGATAGCACATTTCTTGCTATGAATTGGAAATCATGCACCAACTCTATTGAATTTAGAACAGGCATAGTGCAAATCCTCTGGTTATATTAGTTTGTTCCACTTGGTTACATGGATTACAGTAGGTACTGATGACAGGTGACTATGAGCGTGTTTCTGCTGGGGAAGAAACCGCTAATAAACCCTAAGTTTGCCCAGTAGAAACAGGCAGAACCTGGCAATAATCCCAAAAACCTTTCACGAACCAGGTTTGGAACCGACAATAATCGGCAATAAACCCAATAGAAACAGAAAGGCGATACTTAGCGGTTTGCGCCGTGAACCGTGTCATGCTGGGTTCTACACATTATTGTGAAGCAATCTTTTTCAGGTGCGGTGGCATTGTTTGGTATTACAAAAGGGTCAAATGTCGTGGCCCATCGACTAGGATCGGTAACTTTTCGCGAGTAGAAACAGAGGGATTAAAAACTGACCGATTGAAACTTAGCGTTTATTAGCGTTTACTTTTTGCAGTGCCCCAGCAGAAACACGCTCTAAGTCAGTGTGTGATGAGTGCATAGGTTATTGTATGAGTCTGTAGTAATTTCAGTTTTGAAGTAATGGATGTAAGGCTATAATGTGGGATGACCCTGGAGCTGCAAGGAAAACTGCAGAAAATATGATGGTGCCAGGACTACCACCTCTAATAGAGATCCATTTGTGATGATGAGGTTGGTAATGTAAATGAGGTAGAAATGTGTTATGCAAATGAGGTATTAGTATGCACATGAGGTATTAGTATGCAAATGAGGTATTGCTTATGACAATGAAGTATTGGTTATATAAAATGTTGAATTAATTATGTAAATGGGGTGTTGGTTGTGGTACTGGTATGATAAAAATGTATTGGTTATGTGAATAATGAGGTTTGGTGTACTGGTTACGTAAAAAAGGTATTCGTTGAGAAAATGAGGTTTTGGTTATGTCATGTAAGTGAGGTATTGTTGGCGAGGTAGATGATCGAGTTATTGCTTATACTTAATGAGTGATATCTTATGTAAATGAGTTATTGATCATTTAAATTGAGTGATATCTTATGTAAATGAGTTATTGATCATTTAAATGAGCTATTTATTATGTAAATGAGTGATTGGTTATGTGAAAATCACTTTTTGTGAATGAGGTCGTATTGGTTATGTAAGCAACAAGTTTCTGATTATATTTACTGAGTTATTGATTGCGTAAATTAGTTATTGATTGCGTAAATTAGTTATTGGCTATGTTAATTGTGCGAGTGAGTCATTTTGGAAATGTGTTACTGATAAAGAATTATTGATAATGGAATAGGTGATGTGATGGGTCATTTTATGTGAGATGAGTCAGGTTAATTAATTGATATGAGCTATTAATATTTGAGTAAGTTTCTGAGGATTTGATATGAGTTATTAATGTTTGAGTAAGTTTCTGAGGTCATTTTGTGTGAGTGAGTAAGGTTAATTTGATATGAGCTAATAATGTTTGTGTGAGTAAGGATAATTTTATATGAGCTATTACTGTTTTGAGTAAGTTTCAGAGGTCATTTTTTTGTGAGTGAGTGAGGTTTATTTGATATGAGCTATGTTTGAGTAAGTTTCAGAGGTCATTTTTGTGTGAGTGTGTGAGGTTAATTTTATATGAGTTATTAATGTTTGAGTAAGTTTCGGAGGTCATTTTGTGTGAGTGAGTTAGGTTAATTTTAAATGAGCTATATTTGAGTAAGTTTCTGAGGTCATTTTGTGTGTGTGAGTGAGTGAGGTTAATTTTATATGAGTTATTAATATTTGAGTAAGTTTCTGAGGTCATTTCGAGAGAGTGACAAGATGATAGTTGGAGGGTGTGAAGTTGAGATGCCATCAACAACTTAAAATGCTTGCAATTGCTATGATATCATTTATAGGGGATTGGTTGAACTCGAGCATTGATGAGTCAAGTCACTGGTAATGGACTCGCGTCTAGTCACTGATTATGTTCAGGGTCACTTATAGTCATGCGCGGAACATGATACTGCCATGGAAACTGCTCATTTTGTTTCCTATCAAGATACGTTATGGTTGCTTCTTATAAGTGGTATAGACCTAATGACAATTGATCTTAACAAACAAAAAGTCTCAAGTCAAGTCATATCATAACTAGGGAAACAAATGCTAGCTGCCGCCCCTTTTAGCAACCAGCTCAGAAATGGTGAATGGACCAACAAATGATGTAAATATAAATGACAAAATATGGGAACAATTATATATATATACAATATAGTGATTTTATAGCGTAAGCCATGAACACCACAATGTGATATAAAGATCCTCATTCAGATGGGAACCATATGATACAGAGTCATTTTTCGAGACGTTCGAGAATCGCCTTGTATAGTAAAGTATTTACCTTCAGGCGACCAAGAAAAAACACCTGTCTCTACAGGCAGGCAGATCTCTCGAATACGGTCTCACCAGTTGTACTTTTTTTTCCAAGAAAACTTTGGTAAATTCTCGAAATCGTCACCAATTTTATTTCTTAAATTGAAAGATTTGAAAGATTTTCAAAGAATTTCAAAATCTGTCCTGAAGTTGTTTAAACTTTTAAAAAACCCAAAAACTATGAGACCCAAAAAATATCAGTCGTTAGGACCCATGGAACTGACACCCTTGGAACTGCCTTTATTTGAAGGTCTAAAGAACAAATGTAAGGTATTATTCGAAACTGTTCTCTTTCATACATTCTCTTATTTGTAAAAATAAATGTGGAATTAGAGTGGGTTTTTATCTCTCCAGAATACAATGTAACAATGGCACCAAAATAAAAACATTCAGGTATATATATTTTAGGCGACAAAAACCACCTGTTCTACGGGCAAGACCGGCTCATTTGGTTTTCAAATTTGAGACATTTATAGTTATGATTAGACTAAGCTCCCGCGTGCGTTAGTTAATTGATGCGCGTTAAAAGATTTTATTATTTTTTAATTAAAATTAAAATAAAAAAATCCCAACATTTCAGATTTTCATTGATCACATCATTTTAAATACAAAAGGTCACTTTTACGAGGATTTCAATATTTTATACTTTAAAAAAGAAATTGAAAAAAAAAAAACCAAAACAACACATTCCGCATTAGGTTTTGAAACACTGAAGTTTTGAGACAAAAGATTTGTTTAATATAGCCTTAATATTATATATATATTTTTTTTCTTTCTTTCTTCTTCTAAATTTCCTAAAATGTTCACAAACATTTGGAAAAAAGAAAAGAAAACAAAAACCGGCCTGACCGATTATCCCCGAGAGGTCCGTTCGTCGTCGCTCTAGGTTCACACATATATCAACCAGCAAAAATGTTTAAATGTGGCAGAATGCACCTAAACTATGCGCTCAATCTTAACACAATCTACTATTCATGAGCAGTATGCAACTAAGCGCATTATACTGTGGATTCATCACCATTTTCTCAGAAAACTCATTATTTGTGTAGTTTACGATTCATTTATATGCTCTGTCACGGGTGATGCTAGGGATTAGGGGGTTTCAAATGTCATGGGGAAAACCTTGGCAATTCACCAACTGTAAATGTGCAATTCATGAGCAGTGTATGCAACTCAAGAAAAGCGCATAATAATACTGTGGATTCCTCACATTTTTCTCAGAAAACTCATTATTTGTGTAGTTTACGATTAATTTATATGCTCTTTCAGGGGTGATGCTAGGGATGAGGGGTTTTCAAATGTACATATAAATGTCATGGGTAAAACCTTGACAATTCACTACTGTAAATGTGCAAATGCTCTCTAAATCGAGAGAGGTGGGGAGGGGATACCTGTATTCAGTGGTGGGGGTGGGGGAGGCGAATCAGGAAAAAGGGGTGCAAGACATTTAAGTTGCTGGATCCAGTATTTTTCTGTAGTGAGGGACGGTGCAAATTGGTCAGACAGGGGAAGCATCAATACCAATGATGGTAACATGGTTATGGTTAATGTTGTGGTTGGGAGAGTGTAAGTGGTTAGAAACAGATTTATCTGTTTTTCAGCAGATGTCAGAGAGGTGGCCATAAAGTCTTAAGTTTTGAGTGGTTTTTTGTTTCACCAACGTACTGAATTTGGCAATATTTACATATAAGATATATGAGATGGGTAATGTTACAGTCGAATATGAATCGCTCGAAAATGACAACTTTTACAGCAAATTTTCACCCACTAACCAGATTTTACAAAACTCAAAATTTGCCTTTTCTTCAAGAAAGTTGAGGACATATTGAAGAAAAACAAACCAAAAATAAACAAAACCAAAACCAAAAAAAAGAAGAAAAGAGAAAACCTGATCCAATGAGGTACCAAAATGACTTAGAAAAAACAGTTATTGATGATATACCAAATGGTTGAAAAGACTATTTTTCTGCAGCATGTCCAGCTATGGTTATTTGTATCATATGTGCTCCACTCCCATGCGTGGGTATGGGGACGGACGGGGTGCTATAAGTGCAATCAGACATACATGTACTTGTTAGAGGACTTTTTTATGTTATTAAAAAGTGATGTAAATCTTTTTAGGTATATTTATTACAAATTGTATCTAGCTGCCAACAATTGGTCGGCACATAAATGTATAGAATATAATTGTACATTTTTTTTTTGTACAGCAATTTTATGAAAATTATGATATATATTATATTCACATATGAGCAGCGGTCACAAGAGGTCGGATGTTTTATGTACATTAACATGTAATATGTAAATGCAGTATTTAAGATAAAACACGGTATAAGACATTGATGACTTGTACATAGATATTATACGATGTCGTTCAAAGGGTAATGGTTTCTTTTTACCGCCCGCAATTTTATACACCATTGAACTTTTTGCCAGGTATTTCACCGAAACTATCAGTGTTATTTTCAAATGTTGTCATTGAGAGTTCTTGCTCCTTGTTTTTGTAGAAATAGTGTGTAAATTGCTTTGTTACTCTATTTCAACCACACAATTGTATTCGCAATCCTAATGGGCTCTCTCCTATGAAGCGGCTACACCATAGATTTAAAAAGGAGATCTAGTATGCCGCCGCCATTTTGTTTCCACCATGGGGACTAATTTGGAAGTATGTTGGTATTTTTTGGAAAATGCGCATGAGCTTCCGGAAAGCGTTGCTCTTTCCGCGTATTTCAACCCTGCCAATGCGGAGAGAAATCAGCTCCAGTACGCGTACGGGGCAGTATTCGTTCTTTTCCGTTAAGTTCCGAAAAATTCCGACATACCACAAAATTTCTCCTCATGGTGGAAATTCAAAATGGCGCCCGTTACAGGTAAAGAGATAGGGCAATACATTTCGTACTGAATCTCCTTTATAAACATGTGGGCTACCCACACTCGTAGAAAAGCAGTCCCTTTCCAAAGACGTCAGCATACTCATTTAGTGAAATCTTGGAACTTTTTTCAACATTTTTCTTGGACGTGGAAGCATAGCCGTCACATATGGTGAGTGCCCCCCCTCTGGGTTCTCAATCTTCATTATGATGTTCTGCAAAAGAAAATAATCTGTATCCCTTTTGTTTTTATATTTTATTTTGTACATAAATGCTACGATCAAAAGTTGCCAAATATTGCTACAACGTGTTTGTACTGCATAATTGTGATAAAACAGGGTGACATATCGCTACAACGTGTTTGTTCCACAATTGTGATCAAATAGGGAGGCTTGCAATTATTGAAGGTGATAGTACAGACTTGCTCTAAAATGCCTTTGTTCAGTGTACCTGTATAGAAGAAATGCAGACTACTTTTTGGAAGCTTCTTGTATTTATTGTATTGTATAGTTTAAAGGTAGATGTTCCGATTTTCAACTTGAAGTTTTCTATTCTACATGAAAGGTCATCCTTAAAAAAGTTGTGTTCCAAAGTTTGAGTTGCATAGCTCTAATGGTTCTTATTTTAGACGCACAAGATGCTGTGAACTGTACCCATTGAGTAGTACACAAACTATATCGGTGGTTACCACCATTCGCGGTAATTCGACGTTATTTCATCGATTTCTCCGTAATTATACCGATTTAGGCCGTCAAATTTCAGTATGATGATGAGAAAAATACGAGCTTTCATATGATATGAAAATCTCCGTATGTTTGAAATAATTCTGTGTTACGAAAATATGATCGGGTCATTTACCTTTAATCAGTTGAACATGATGGATTTATCAAATCTTTAAAATGATATCAAATACATGTAAATCTATTTTTATTTTTTATTTTGAACAATTTTACCGTACCAATGTTTCAGTGCATGTGTGTAACTATAAAGTCCAGTCAATTTGATTAACAGATTGATAATTGCTGTATTGGGTTTTTTGGTATAGTTATACTTGAATGCAAAACATCAATTTCAACATATTTTTATGATGAAAAACTGACGTGATCGAGAACAGATTGATAAGTGTGTATTTTTTGTTGTTGGTAGTTATACTTTGTAATGCAAAACATCTATTTCAACATATTTTTTATGAATGAAAAACTTAAAAGTGACCAAGAATAATGTCTATTTGTGTATCCCCAAAGTCACCTAAAATATTACACTTAAGTAAGAATAGGCAAGTATTTTTCAAAAGTGCCGAGGACCAAGTAAATTAGAAAGTACATACATCTGCACTCAGAATTGTATACAATTTGGTGTGTACAAATATTCTCCTTAAAAAGATCCCCGCCTCTTTCATGTCATTCCTATTTTTATGTTGCTCTCAGCGACTGACCCTAATATATCAAAAATCAGGGTTGCATTTTTTTTTAAAGAGGATAAATGCCGAGTAAAATAAACATGCAGCACATGCAGAACACAAGTTGTCCAAGTTGTCGATTGGTGATGCACATACGCTGAAACAAGATTTAATCCCTTTTAACAACGACCAGGGATTCAAACACCATTTCATAAATAGACAATGCAAATAAGAACATAGTTTAATTGTACTTCATTATAATTAACAATTTCATTCAATTTAAAAAAAACACACCATAAAACTGAAATGACCAAATTAAAATAATAATCATGTTCCTTTAAGTTTCAAAAGTTGATGTAAACAGTTGGCACGACCATTCCAAACACAACACACACTGCGGCTGCGCCAATGCGTAGCGCGAATACACACTCATCCGCGTGGGGCGGTTTCGATCGGCAAGCTGGTTGCCCATAGCAGCATGGTTTAACTAAAATTAACAACGCTTAGTATGGGGGAGTTGTTGAATACAGAATTATTCCTCATTGAAGCTTAAATCTCGGCCAAAATATAATTTCTGAGGGGAGTACACAATTCAATCAGTATATTACAACCATTGAACAAATTCCAAAATGCAATGCAATGCAATGTGGACATAACTATGTATTCCCCTTCACAGTCTTATGTTTTACGGAATAAAGTCCGCATTGGTGCATTTAACAAGTGAGTTTGTTTAACACTTTCCAAACCGGAAGCCATCTGCAGACGACATTCCAAAATTTCACAAAATGTTTCAAATATGTCAATATTATTGAATTTCATTGCCATATTTGGAGTCGCCATGAGAAATGCATTATAATAAGTACAAACATGCCTAATATTGGTTCAGTAATCCTTGAGATAAGATCTTGAAAGTTGAGAAAGGTTTCTGACAAATCTGTTCTATATAATGGTAAAATCAATAGCACATGGCAAGTGTTAAGAGGACCACAGTGATTTGTACGATAATGGATGAACATGTCAACTAGTCATATAGTTGATAAAGTTCATAAAAATTGATTTAAAGGCATATTATGTGATCTTTTTAAGGAGGCGCCCTCTATTCAAATCATAAAAATATTCTGAGTTACAGAGTGATATGATTCCTAATTACTTCAAAAGCAATTTAGAGTGAAAAATAAACTGTTGTGCTAGCAGGACAGTTTATTTTCACTCTTTTAACCATGAAGTAATTTGGAATCGTATCGTAATCTACTTTCTAAAAAAAAATCATGAATAGAGGGCGCCCCCTGGAAAAGAGCACATAATATGCCTTTAAGCACTTGTTGCGCTCATTATGTTGCCATATATTTTCAGCCAAAATATAATTTCATATCCAGATGAGTAATTCAGTATATTAGCAACAATTGAATAACTAACTTCTAAGTGAAAATAAATGCAATGCTCTATATTTTAACAAGTTAGTTGAGTTTTGTAAAATAAAGAGGACAGATGGATTTGTATGGTAGTGAATGAGTAAAATGAATGTAAAATGGTCTTTAGTTGATATATGGCATTTGACTTGGGCACTTGTTGCGCTCAGCCTATTTCCCTTAATGATTATAATGCCATTGGTTTATTGGTATATTCTCCTACACTCATTATGCAGCTGCGGTTAATGTAGATTTGTTTTAAATAGTATCAATTTAGCATCCATTGTCATGAGACAAACAATTAAGAAGCATTTGTGGACAATTTTTTCTTTTTTAATTATCAGAGTATTTGATCAAATCAAATGTCGGCCGAGAAAGTGCCACAGTATTTTCAGTAATTGTTATAGATACTGTGACACACTGTGAAATGTTTTCGTTTGAAATAGTGTATTCATGTATCGCAAAAGGTCTGTACACCACCTGGGTAATTGCTTCTTTTCTATAGCTGCTGTAGAATAATTTACACCCTCGTGAAACCTGCCGTGTGCCAAAATTGTAGTGGGACACATCTTGTGCAACATGTGAGCGAGTTTTCCCTGTGCCGCGATCACTAGCTGAACATGTGAAGCAGTTTTTGCAATGAAGTCATTTTCACAGTAGTAGTTTCAAAATGAACTATTTTTTCAGTTTATTTATTGAATTATAAGCTGGTATTTCTTCTCAGTCTGCGGGATTCAACTAACGCTAGACATACACAGGTTGATATAGAAAGAGATCAAACATGGATTATGTAGATATAACCAGGTTTAACGCTTGGGATGACTTGGATTATTATTATTATGGACACGGGTAACCTGGATTGAGTTGAACTTGTTTAATAAGGTGGTTTCATAATGCATTCTTGACAAAAATGTAAATGTGGTTTCAAATTTCAATTATATTTAAACAATATCTGGTTTTGGGTAGAACAAGCTACAAATAAGTGAAAAGAGTTGTTTTAAAAAAGGATAGATTAACATCAACAATGCCATTTTCACTCCTATCATAGAAGAATGCAGAATTTGGAGTAAATTTGAACACAATTTGTAACTGCCAAACTCAGGGGAGGGGGCGTACTCAAATTATTTTTGATGGGGGTGTGCCGCCAGAGGCTTGATATCGTGACCCACTTTGGGGTGTTTTTATCTTTTTTTTAAAAATGTCTGATTTGACTGGTTTTTTTCACAATTTAAGGAATAATTTTGGGTTTTTTTCTCACGATTTGGAACCCATATTTAGGGTGTTTTTCACAATTTATGACCCATATTTAGGGTTTTCCTTGCAAAAAAAAGCAACCCATTTTGGGTGGCACTTGCCTGTATACTTTATATAGGTGAATACCCCCTCCCCTCGGCAGCCTAATCATCAACGGTAAGCATTAATCAGCATCCATATTGGACAAAATTTATATGTTTTTGTACACTGGTAAATATTATAAATCGTTATTATTATTATTACTGTAATTATTACTACTACTATAAGAATATGAGCAGATAAAGAAGAATGGGGAAACCAGATAATGTGAATTGTGGATAAATGGAATTAATATATAATTATTGTAAAGCAAAACATTGTGTGATATTTATGACGAAAATATTTTCCCTTTGCTCTTCGTATTTGTACAGAGATGTAAAGTCAGTCAGTATTAAAACTTATCTAATAATAATACACTGATGAAGAACAATTTGTGTACATTTGTGTTTTTCTTAGGCTATATTAAAAAAATCTTTCGTCTCAAAGCTCCCGCGCGCGTTAGTTAATTGGTGCGCGTTAGAATTCTCTCTTTTTTTTATTAAAAAAAAAAAATCCCAAAGTTTCACCGATTTGTCAGATTTTCATTGATCACATCATTTTAAATACAAAAGGTCACTTTTACAAGGATTTCAATAATTTCAATATTTTATATTTATAAAAAATAAATTTTAAAAAACCACATTCGGTTTTGAAAACCTGATGAGCTTTGAGACAAAATATTTTTTTAATATAGCCTTAGTGTTGTAAATATTATTATTATACCATAACACTTCCCTATACTTACTGATTGCGCTATCAAGGCGCGCTATATACTGTCAGAAATTTAGATTTGAGAAAAAACTCACTTTGCTCACCAGTTAGAGGCAGGAATTCCCATCAGATGCTGCTCCAGCATCAACACATTTTTGGGGCAAGACAAATTTCAAGTGTTTGGGGGACAAAATGAGGTGGGGCTTGAACCGATAGATTTATCACCAAAACCACCCTGCCGGAATTAGGTTTTAAAGAATAAATATTATCGGGAAGTGTAAACAAAATAACCGTCTGATTTCTTGATATTTATTCATTAAAATATATCATCTTGAAGTATTATTTTTCATACAATGTATTACAGAAATAATTTATACAGAACAATTATTATATTTACACCATGATTTACAACTGATTCAAACTTGTTATTTAAATTCAACAAGTACAAGCCAATCACACATTGGACCTGCATACTAATTCCATGCAATATGGTTTCATTATTGCACAAACAAAAAACATGCATATCTTCATGGAACGCCCTCTTTTAATGATCCCCCAGGCGCGTCGCAACTGGGGCGGCCATGGCTGCCCCACTTTTTTGCAAAGAAAAGAAAAAAAAGAAGGGGGAAAAAAGAGAAGAAACGGGGGAAAGAGATTGCTTTTCAATAAAATAATGGTCAAAAGTACATACCAAATGGGTTCAAAAATTGAAGATAAAAATCCAATTGTGAGGGGCACATCCCCCCTCAGTCTCCCCCTGTTCAAGCTTTTAAACCATGTATACTTAAATCAAGAATATATCAGTTATGCTCAACTTCTTTCGGGCATTGATAAAAAAACCAAATATTTATTGGAAATGAAGAGTTGGCTTTTCGATAAAATTTTGGTCAAAAGTATACACCAGATCGCACCAAATGAGTTTGAAAATTGAAAAATGTTCTACTTCTAGGGGGCCTGATCAGACCCCCCTGTCTGAGCATAGCTCGGAGGGTGATGTTGTGCACCGCTTAGATGGTACCAGCTCAATTACCTTTACAGTTTTCAACATAAATGGCCTCCCCACTTTTTGGTACCTTGCTACGCCTCTGCCCCCTCTCTAAATGCAATTTTGTTGTCAAATTACATTTATAAACATGAAACTAAATTATCTTCTAAGTTACAGCAATACGTTTCCTAATTACTTCAAAATCATGTTTGAATAATTTGTCAGGTTAATCCAACAATTTATTTTCTGATTGGTTTTTTCATTCGTAAATAGAATGCCATGGTTTAACATCGTGTTAACGCCGTTTACAGTGTTTTCCTGCTACGATCAAAGCTGCACAAATGAACACAATAGTACGGATGAATGTTTCATGATGAAAATCCTTAATTTGGAAGCAAATTTCTATTATGATTTAATAAAGTTCTGTGATGTTTTTTATTTAAAATACAGGCAAGATTTATAAGTCCAGAAAATGACCATGAAAGTCTCTACTGGCAATCACATCTTTCCTGGTAGCCAAACTTCATGATAAAACACTCATTACTCACTGAAATAAGTTTCAGGATGATATGATTTAGTTTTTCCTGAATTAAAGGTGTATGTTCCGATCACTTTTTTGGGGGGGTGGGGGGTATGATTTTTTTTCTTCACATCAAGATATTTTCATTCCCGTATTTTTCTCATTATGTCTGTAAAATCGTAGGGGCCAGAAATGGTCCATTTAGAATTTGGACTAAAATGTGGTGAACTACTGCCAAAGGTGGTTAACCACCTAGTTTGTGTACTATACTCAATGGGCAGATTTATTATGACCTTGTGCTTCTAAAATAAGAACCATTGGAGTTATTCAACTCAAACTTTGGACTGTGACAATATTAAGGATGACCTTTTGTGTCAAATAGAAAACATCAAGTTGAAAATCGGGCCAGCAATCAGAACATCTACCTTTTAACTGTCAATATGTGTCACACCCTATATGTTTTACGGAATAAAGTGTATTATGATATAGGGTGTGGAGAGTATTCCAGAATTATGCCATATTATCAAATACCGTACAATATTTATAGGTCACTAAATGCATATTTGTTGTTTCGAGAGAAATAAGACAAATCAATGCATGTGCGCTGATGTGAATAATGGCACAACCCTGCAGGGGGAGTGCTATTGTGAGCGTATCAACATTTGCGCAAGTGCATTGATTTTTCTAGTTTTCAAGAAATAAAACATCGCATGTATTGAACTAATTCATACACGACACTATACAAATCAAAATTCACAATTTTAGCATAATTTTGATTTATGTTAAAACAAATTAAAACATCCACAGTGAAAATCAGCGAACCCATGATTCCTGAACAACGAATGAAAACAAAGCGTGCATTAGACACTTTCAATGCACTCCGCATATTTTAGTTTCTTGCTTTCTGAATGGTTCGACACTACTAAGAGTGTATGAATAGACTCCTACAGATGATGCCAGTTCGCAACAGATTGTAGGGAGTACAACACCAAGACGCTTTCCATAGACTTTACGTGTTAGGAAAGGCTTACTTAAATAGCTCTAGTTTCTCTGTACGCACGTTTCGGTCAATGAAATTTTGATATGTTTTACTCATAAGGGTAATCTATAACATATCTGAATACGAACCGCCACATAACAACATAGTGATATTCCTAGTTAAACTTGTCCTCCAGTCTAGGTATATACAGCGTGTGTAAATTACAATTGAGCTCAAACCGCCCAGTTTAAATGTCAGAACATCAACTACACATTTCAAACACCACATATAAATACAATTTTATATCATAAACCGTATATAAATCACCAATTTCTTCAATCTTTTCCGCCAAATAGAAACTATTATCGCACTTCAACTTTGATCGAAAGCGAGGCTCGAGACCGATTTAGTGGTGTGCTCCCTGTCAAATCTGGCTGCAATCGTATGGTGCTGTGTTCCACATTCAGTTATACTGCCCTCAATAGAGAGATGCTGTGTTTGGAATTAGCAGCCATTTTGGAGGGAACACTAAAATTCGCAAATATCTGATCCCGTCCACAACTTGTGTCCAAGGATCACAAGCTCATCATAATTACAGTACAGCTCGAAATAGAATGGACAATGTCAACGCACTTCATTGCAATGTCATTGCAAAGTCATTGCAATGTCAGTGCAATGACATTGCAATGACTGCACTAATCGGGTTACATCTCAAGGCGTCATTGCAATGTCATTGCAATATCAGTGCAATGTCATTGCAATGTCAGTGCAATGTCATTGCAATGTCAGTGCAATGTCATTGCAATGTCAGTGTCCATTTCGAGCTGTACTGTAGATGTATTCGACTTGTGTTCCAGAACCACAAGTTTAACTTGTTTCCCAGGACCACAAGCTTGAAATAGGGTTAGGGTTATTGTTTAAGCAAGTGGCCATCCTTGTTTATCCTCCCCGACCACCAACCCCTGAGTGTTTTGACATATTTGTTCATAAATATCATTTCAGCGGTGTCAAAATATGAGCTTGTGGTTCTGGAACACAAGTTGCGCTTTATTCCGTTAAGGGCGCCATATATGTAATAAATCTAATTTGTGATCCTGGGACACAAGTTGTGGACAGGATCAGATATATGCACTATAACTCTATTCAAGTATCTTGTGGCTAATAGAGAGACTTTTCAAGTAATTGTTTCAAGTAAAGGTCAGACGAATGAGGAGGTCATTCACCAGGTTGCATGGAATGAGGAGGATTGTAAGTCCCAACTTAATTGCAAACATGAATAGAAGGCTAATTCAAAACACTGGATCTCTCTATAAGATGATTGATATTAATGTTCAACAAATTGTAAACAAATTAATTTCAAAAATAATACACAAATAACGGTCCTCTCTAGTAGGACTTGTTCCTGGACTTAAACTAAGCCAAAAAACATTATTTTTGTGAATACAAGCTTACACCTAACACAAAAAGTTCCAGATCAGGTACTTTAAGGCCAAAAAATGTAATACTTCGTCTCAGCGGCCCGGGCACATTGCTTTTAAAATGGGATTTCGCCCGTAGCATACCTTCTTTTTTTCGATTTTTTAAAAATGTTATTTCAAAAAAGAAAATCTAGTATTTTCGGTGATACTCAGCAACCTTGTGACTGAGAACACACATTCTTTGTGAAGTTAAGAGATCAAGAGAACAAACGCGTACAATGTGCTTTGATCATGTCTGATTACTATTATTAAAATTACTGCAAGTCACGACTTGGGAATCCCCCTGGCTCAGAGATCAACTAGCTGAGGTCAAAGGTCACATAGGGGTCATGTTCCCCCGGTTTTCATGTTTCTTTTCTCCAAGTTTGACGTCAATCGGGCAACTTTAATGATTTGACCTCTGGATGACCTTTGACCTCAGATGACTTCGGATGACCTCAAATTATTTTTTTGACATTCCCCCAGTGTTCATTGCACGATTTAACCCCTTGTCGACCTTTGACCTTGGATGAACTCTAATGACCGTTGACCTCAGATTACCTCTAATTAATTTTAGACATGTTCACCCGGTGTTCATGTTTCTTTTCCCCAAGTTTGATGTCAATCGGGCTACTTTTACGATTTGACCTCTGGATGACCTTTGACCTCAGATGACCTTGAACGACCTCTAATTATTTTTTGACATGTTCCCCCGGTGTTCATGTTTCTTTTCTCCAAGTTTGAAGTCAATCGGGCAATTTTTACAATTTGACCTCTGGATTACCTTTGACCTCAGATGACCTATGCAAATTAGACCCCCCCACCCCCCCCCAAAAAAAAGCAGCAACAGTTTTTGACCAAGGCCTATCCATCGCTGAAGGTTTGAAGTCAATCCAACCATCCATTCAAAAGATACAGCATTCGAGGAAAAGGCTAACCAAAAAGGCTAACCAAAAGGTACGGACGGACGGATGCACATACGGACATTGACATGACAAAATCCCCCTCTGGTTTTACAAACCAGGGGGATAAAAAGGCAAAAGCAAAACTATTGAAGATATTTGGATTTTTATTAAATAAAAAAATAAAAATAAAACATCGCATAGGACATAGCTCTTATTTGTAAAAAAATAAAGGCACAGCCCATAGGTTTATAGCCCAAAGTTGCTGAGACAAAGTTTATTTTTGTTTTTGGCCTTACTTGGCTGTGAATACCATCGTTATTCATCAAAGTGCTTTGGATTCTAACATTAACATATATTTTGCTTTCACAGGAATTTTGAATTTTAAAAATTGGACGTTTCTGACAGAAATTATGGATTTTTGTAAAAATTATAGATTCCAAGATTGATCAAAATTACCTTGTTTTAAAGTCATAAAATCATTGACCAAGTTCGACAAAAAGCTCAATCTAAATGATGTGCAGGTAATATGCTGTGTCCTCTTTTAATTTTCACTACAAAGTGAATAGATATGAACTGATTGTGTGATATTTTATGAAGCAATATTTGAATGGTGTGCGGGAATTGTTCAGATTGAGTGACTTATACCATACTTTCTAAAGCATCAGTCTTGAAGTTTGGTACGAGTTATATCAATTGAAATACGCTGGAAGTGAAAAACAGATTTTCACCAATTTTCGATAATGTCATGCCATATCAAAAAGGATAAAGATATCTTGATGAAAAGGACAGAGTAAGTCGGACACACGTTCCCCGTTATATTGCAGGTATTTGATTTGGACTGCAATTGTGTTTTTATATTTTTAAATATTTTTTTCAAACACAGTATCAATCATTCTGGCATAATATATTGTAACCCATTATAAATTAAACAAGCAAATTTCATCTCCACCATATGAATCCTCATTCATAAAAATGTATACTTTTTAAATCCTGATACTTTTAGTAAAAACACCTAATGGGAGAAAGTTATTTTTTGTATGGGATGTCATTGATTTGCGTTGAACACTGTGTGCTATCTAAAGCAGTCAGGCATGTACGGATGAATGGTGAGCTGTGATTCATTTCACACAAAATATCACTGCTTAGCACACACTAGGCAATGATATTCCATTGAAAATCACTTTGATGCAACTTTGTGCTTGGTATGGCTACTTAAAGGTGTATGTTCCGATCACTTTTTTCACATCAAGATATTTTTATATCAGAAGAATCCACATATTTTTCTCATTATGTTTGTGATATTTTAGGGGCTGGAAATATTCCATTTAGAAATGATAGGCTAAAATGAGATGAATTACTGCCAACAGTGGTTAACCACCAGCCATGTTGTGTACTGCTCAATGGGCAATTTTTGTGTGACCTTGTGCTTCTAAAATAAGATCCATTGGAGTTATGCAACTCAAACTTTAGAGTGCAACAACTTTAAGGATGACCTTTCATGTAAAATAGAAAAAATCAAGTTGAAAATCGAGCCAGCAATCAGAACATCTACCTTTAAGTCATCATAACTTTAATAGTATCCACTCGGTTATTTATTTCTATAAATGAGGTGTCATATTGTGGGGAGGAAATGTGCTCGTTTCATTTATCTCTCACTTTTTTTAATACCGATTACTGATTTTAAATTAGCTAAAATTAAAGCACCTGGTCTGGATCTTTTTGTGTTAGGTGTATATTATAATTTGTTTACTGCATTCAGATATTATAGCATGGATGTCATGTGTGGATTATTCTGGTTGTGTACTGTATTCAGCCAATCAATGAGAATTTTGTTGACTTCAGTTGGTCTGTAAAACGACAAAACAAATCATACAATTGTTATTATTTCACAGGGTGTTTTAACTGCAGGTCCTGATTATTTGGGACATATGATACAACTAAGTACCAAAAACTCTTCTACTATGAGGCTACTTTGGTTGTGCTGTAAATGCAGTTCCCATACAGGGTCCAAGGTGACGGTTAAAAGAAACCCTGTTCTACGGGCCTGTCTGACCCATTGTTTTGGAAGGTGATGACAAAATGTTCACGTGCAAATGAATACCAAGCCAATTTGAAAGGTACTGACATTGCAATGACATTGCGATGACATGGCACTGATGTGCGTTGACATTTTCCATTCTACGAGGGTCATTAATAAGTTCTACCTCCTCCCTCATAACATTGCTAATATGAATGTCAGCCTCATGATGACATTTGTCATAATTATAGCGCTGAATCATAGCTACACATTTATAGTAAATGATAATTGATATCTGTTTTACTTTTTCTATTATGCGGTCAAATCCGGAGAGAGGTTTTGGACAACGGAAACAACAAATTACCTTAACAATAAATGCATGTTTTTCATGGTTTTGTCCGTATTATATGGTTTGATATTAGAGCATGATTTTAATACTGAAAATGGAAATCATTGAATGATATCTGATGAAAGTATAGTATTATCATGTATAAATGAGATTGTAAGCAATATTAACTCTTGCAGGCTCGCAAATAGTGTAATATCAACTCAAATGTATTGCTATGCCTTTGGCATACTGGAATACTGAGAATCAGTCTAATTTTCGTTGTTACAACTCAAGCCACAGTGATGCCTCGACATTAAATCTTTAACATAATAGTCACTTTATGAGTTTTCATTATGTGCCACCTTTAGAATAGTCAATCAGGTAGTCAATGATAGAAAATTATCTCTTTGGGAGACTTGTAATCCCTCTATTTAGTCCGTATATTGAAAATCACTTGGTTCTTATGAAAGTTAAATATGCCTTTTGCGGGGTTCTCTAGTGGAGGGGTAAACTTATGGTTGTCCCGATGTGGTTCTGGTAAATCAGAGGGCATAATCTTTCCAAAGAAATCAGTCACATTCAATGTTTATGGTCTGTTAAAGAGATATCTGACATTTAGAACGTTTATAGTTGACCGATAGGTATGTTTTGCCTCTTACAATAGGCCAAATGAATAGCATTCGGCATTTTTTTGCATTTTTTCATCCGTTTCCGTCGCACTAAATGTAAGGTTGGTTTTCACTGCACCTCTAGAAAAGTACAACTAGTACTTGGATCAATTTACAATGAATTTGTAGCCGAGGTTCCAAGCTACAATTGTGTGATATGTCATAAGACTGGCTTATATAATAATAAAGTTATGAGGTAGGAGGTAGAACTTATTGAAAGACCCTCGTGTTTCATTGACCTTGAAAGTTGGGAAAGGTTTCTGAAAAAATCTGTCTTGTATTTGGTAAAACCAATAGCCGCGTGGAAAGTGTTAACGTTTCCATGTTATATAACATGGGAGATATATGGTCGATGATTTGACTTACTTTTCCAATTGTGTCCAGTGACCACACTTGAGATGAGCTCGGGTCAAGTTGGGTATCTACAAAATTAGAGAAAGAACAAAGAGACATACATTGACATCAACTAAACTTTTGATAAACTTGCTGCAATGTCATTTGTTCTATAGTTTGATCAGTTTCAAATTGGCGAAGCCTCTTTACAGCAGTGGATGAATACAGAAGGGCACCAGCAGCGCACATGATGGTAACAAGCGCACTGTGCATCATATGCGTGACCCGTACGTGCAGCCCTAACCATGTGCGTATGGCCATAATCGTGCATGTAAACTTAATTGGATTACTTTTGCGCGCGGAAAGATAAAAACCAACTATTTCTCGCCAATTTGGAACAGATTAAACTATAGCCTGAATGATAAGTCATGATATCACACAGCTTTGATCATGTCCTGACAAAGTGATTCATTACCATGGAGTGGTTCTTTTACACCATGCTACCACACACATGAAGGCCTCCAAAATAAGAAGGTCTGTCTCACATACATTTGGGAAAATAGCTATGCGATATGCAACATTTTTTTGGATTTTTTTAATAAATAGTTATGCTAAATGCGGATTTTTTAAATTTATTTTTATTGTGTTTTTGGCCCACTTTTTCTTTTCTTTTTTCTCTTTCGAAGCCAATTTAAAAATGTTAAAATTATTGACTTTCGATCGCCACGAAGTTTAAAAATTGCATGTTGAGCGATGGCAGTTTTTATTCGCTATTGTCATAAGTATGATGTTTTGTTCTATATAATTACGCAATTTGGGCTCGATAATTATTTTTCTAACATATAATGCACAATGTTGTGCTTGCGGGACACCTCCTTTAATGGCAATCCAAAAAGCCCAGATCCCAGTTTCTCGAATTGATCCACCATGTTTTTAAAGATGGCGGCCCTTCAAGAGGGCCTGCAGGGTCCAAGTTTAGTTTCATTTCTCTGCTTAACTGAATCCTTCCTGTGTTCAAAATTTACACACAGCCCCTGCGTGGGTGCTCAAAAGTGATCTGGTCCTACATTTCTAAAGATGGCAGCCAAATAGAGGGACGTGGGGACTTAGTCTACTCACCACTTTGTCCATGTACATTGATGCAGCTCTCGGTAATACTGCATCATACTCGGCAGTTACCATGAGTGAAGGAGACAAAATCTACATGGAAATGATAAATTAATAATAAAAGGTGAGTCATGAAAATTGCAGGCCTGCATAAAATGCAGTGCAGATGCAGTGCATCTTATTGCTTAAAAAGCTGCGTATTTGGCTTTTGTTCTAAAAATAAAATTTGAATTCGATCATTGTGTCATAATGTTACATCAATTTTAGTAAAAGCCAAACCACAGGATGAAAATAACGCACAGAATTGTTGGCTAGCTGATTCAGAGATGGCAATCAATGAAACGGGTTAAAAACCTTGAAATGCACATGAATATCGGATACAAAATCTTAAGAGGGCTGAACACAAAAAATTGCACTAACTAATTATGAGTAAGAACAAGCCTGAATTCAAGGGGGAAAACCTGAAAAGAGACATCGCAGCTGAATGGGGAAGTGAACCTAATTAGAATGCATTGAAGAATAGCTTGTTAATTCACCCATTCTGTGGATTGGCTTTAAATTTTGGGGTATTACTCAAATAAGTGTTACATGGGAATGCAAAAGTCATATTTGATTTTCATAAGAACTATAAGAGATCTTCAATATACAGGACTAAAGGAGGGAATATAAGTCTCTCGAAGAGATAATTTTCTATCATTATTATTATTATTATTATTATAATAGGCACTTATAAAGCGCTCTTAAAAAAGCACAGCGCTTAAACAACGCCCCAAAAACAAAATACAGCAAACATAATACACAAAACATATACAATATTACAAAGTTACACATTTGGAAATAAATAAGTCTTTAGAAGACTCTTAAAACCAGACACAGTCCTAGCCTCTCTGACATAAACAGGTAGCTCATTCCAGAGCTGAGGTCCAAAAACAGTGAGACAACAATCACCAGCTCTTTTGTGGGAACGAACGGATTAAGCTTTGTTATGTCAGATGAAGACCGAAGTCTGTGCCTACTTCTAGTAGTATCAGGATGATTGTACAACGTGACTAGATTCTGTAGATAAGCCGGAGCAATACCTGATATGCACTTATATACCTGCAACGTGATTTTGAAATGTATTCTTTCTTTGAGTGGGAGCCAGTGTAAGGAACGCAACAGTTTGACAGAGCACCTGTCTAGCCCACATGCAAAGACTAGTCTGGCAGCTTTATTTTGGATATCAGCTTCACAAGCAATGAGGGAGGAGGTATACATTTTGAATATCCCTCATACAAATTAGAGGAAGGGGGTAGAACTTATTGAATGACTTTATACAAATAAGAATAAACAAAGGATCATCTTTATAAACTATACTTCAGAAGTGTAGCTATATATATTTTTCCTATCTCAATGCAATTACATTATAATGGTCATTGTCTTGTTGTATGAAATCAAATATTGCAGTGGCCAAAGTATATAGAAAAGGATTGATAGCTGAATTGATTGGTAGTACAACCGTAACAATCCATGTGTAGACATGAGGCGTGACTGTGTGTATCCCAGTCTGTACAAGGACAGAGAGTATAATGATAGGTAACCAACACATCATATCTGTAAGAACAATCAATCCCATCTTGATTGCCATTCGAAGTTCTTCTTTTTGATTTTGATTTCTACCAGCTTGTTTAGCTGTTTGCCTGACGGTTATGAAGATCCCAACATAGCAGAACAGTATTATACAAATACTGAACAAGTTGATGATGGAAAATATTGCGATACCATAATAAACCCCTGGTTTAGTGCCAATTACTGTATCATGTGTAATGTTCAAAATAATTTGGTTCCCTTTCTGATCATATAGTTCAAGTTCATATTGCAAATACTCAGTCTTAATAGTATAACTTCTAGAGAGTGGGAGACCAGTACAAACCTCAGAATTGTCATACAATTCAGGGTTAATTTCTGACAAAATTGTTGATATGATACTCAAAACAATAGCAAATGCCCAGAGCAGAGCTACGACTACCCTTGCTGATTTTGTCCTCAATCGCTTGTTGCTATACATATATCGGACACCCATAAATCTATCTATGCTTAGTAGAGTTACAAAAAATACAGATGCTTCACTAGATAACATCGATAAAGTTCCTGCTACCTTACAGGTTATGCTTGTTCTCCATGCTTCAGATGAGAAATAATTCTGATAATATAGATCTGCTGATGCTATCATCAGCATATACAGGGTGTCCCAAAAGTCTATGCACGACTTTGAAGCTTTGTATTTCACAACATATAAGTCGTATTGAAAATATGAATACATATTTAGAAAGAGGAGATGTGGGAAATAATTTTGATACCAAACATTGGAGTAACATCTGTTTGTAATGCCACCCTAGAAGTAAAATATGTATTACTGCAAAAATGTAATTTTATACTTCGGAGGAATAAAGTTCATAAATCCATACCTATTGAGATTAACAAAAATACGGGTAGAGTTGGTTACACGGAAAGTGATCCGTCAATTGTAATATTCAAAATTTTACATTACAGTGATATCATCATAATAACAAACTATATCACACATAATTTTCGTTTCTATAGTGAAATCTAATTTAAATGTTTTCCATGTATACAGAGACGTGTGCTAATGCAAAAACACAGACCTAAACAATTGAATAACATAACAGAAAAGTGAACACACACATCACACAGCTGTCAAACATGTTAAAATTTAAACTTAGCGGATTATTTTAATGCTGCTTGAAGGCCTCATCGAAGGTTGCTTTACCCATTTAGAATATGTTCCTGTGTTCAAAAATGTATCCACCAACTTCAGAATGGATATTCTTCCTGGTGCGCGTTTCACTTTGAAATGTTTTTTGAACTTTTGTTGAGTAAGTTGAACTGAATGTGTTTCAGCGTAGAACCATACAATTTGTATTCGCATATCTATGCTGTAAACCATCTTGAATAAAGACTTTTGCTGAGCAATGTTGTCTACTACGCTTATTTATGTTGTGAGTGACCGAGTTTGGTATTAAATAACATTAATGTTGCAAGGTAAGCAGTGAACTGTGACTAATGCGCAACGTTGCTTTCATACCGTTAATTTATGCGCACCTTTAGCAACAATGTGTTGTACTTGGTATGGGTTGGTCTGGCACACGGCCAATGACTTTCAACCAGTTTTATAATGTTGTGGGTTCACCAATAGAGTTGTGTTTGGTATCAAATTAATTTCCCAAATCTCGTCTATCAAAATATGGTTAAATTTATACCATATAATTTATATTTTATGAGATATGAATCTTCAAAAACGTGCATAGACTTTTGGGACACCCTGTACAAGCCCATGACCAAATCTGACAGTGAAAGATTTGAGATCAAAAACAACTGAATTTTATTTCGACCTGGGTTTTGCCTACATCGATAGCATAACACACACACATTGCTAATAACTGCAAATATACCTAATATCCACATGAGAATTCTTTGAATTTGATTTGAAAGTAATCTGCCACATGTTAGAAATTGTGAAGGTGGGATTGTGGCAATGCAGTGTGTTGATTCTATAAAGTAACAAGTAGCAGCACTGTCAACCAATATATCAGTTGAGTTGTTGAATCCTTGAAAAGACTCATAGTTTACCATCTGCAGTATATTTGATCGCATATCTACAATGTCAAGAAAGGCCAATGAATTATTCTGAAAATACATCTTTGAATAAAATACATTTAAATTGTTCTCAGATAAATCAATATATTTCAGATTAGTCATGCTCTGGAATATACCAAGTGAGAAATCTGACAACTTATTATGAGAAAGAAAAATATACAGTAGATCATTGAATTGTGCAGTGGTCGACAGCTGAAAGGACAAGAGCTTATTGTGGCTCAAGTCAAGTAATTCTAGATTAAGTAAATGTAACAATATATGCGGTGATATCGTCTTAATTTGATTGTCTGACAAGAATAACTGCTTAAGCCCATTAAGGTCTTCAAACAGCCGCGGGTGTAGTTCCACAATGTCATTGTGGGACAGATACAGATACACTAGACTACATTGTCTTTGAAATTGTTGTGGGTGCAGCTCTACAATATTATTGCGAGACAGGTCTAATGCCCACAGGCTGTGTGACCCTTCAAACTGTTGCGGGGATAGCGCTACAATATAATTGTGACACAGATATAAATACTGTAGACTACTTAGTCTTTCAAATTGTTGTGGGTGTAGCTCTACAATATTATTGTGAGACAGATCTAATATCTGCAAGCCATGTGACCTGTTAAGCTGTAGCTCTACAGTATTATTCTGAGACAGGTCTAACCAACCCAGGTTGATGAGTTTGTCAAACTGTTGCGGGTGGCGCTCTACGATATTATTATGAGACAGGTCTAACCACCCCAGGTTGATGAGTTTGTCAAACTGTTGCGGGTGTAGCTCTACGACGTTATTATGAGACAGGTCCAACCACCCCAGGTTGATGAGTTTGTCAAACTGTTGCGGGTGTAGCTCTACGATATTATTTCTGTTCAGATACAACGTCTTGAGATTGACAAGTTCATTAAACTGTCGAGGGTGTAGCTTCGCAATATTATTGTTGGACAGATATAAACTCTCCAGACTGGGTAGTTCTTGAAACAGCTGGGGGTGTAGCTCCACAATCTTATTTCTGTCCAGAGATAACCGCTTGAGATGATTAAGCCCATCAAACTGCTGCGGTTCCAACTTACTTATCCAATTTTTAGACAGGTACAATGATGTCATGTTTGACAGCTCAGGTTGGTCTATAAATGCATTCTGCCCTATCCCGTGTAGACCTGTGTCACTCCAAGATAACTCATCAACATCTGGCGGATACAATACCTGCACTGATGATGTTCCACCAGGGCAAGTTAATGTAACATTCCGATTGCCTAGTATACACAAGCACTTGGACTTACAGCGGAATTGTCTAGACATAGTAGTAACCATTACACCAGACCAATAAATAGATTCCACCTGACATCCAACAGTACAATTGATAAGCTGATCATATTCTCCATCGACCACCTCGATGTTTGCTAGCAAGATATACGCATTACTAATACATAATATCAATAACCAACGTAAAAGTTCTAGCACATTTCTCGAACCTGTTGTGAATGCCATCTTAAACTGTTTCAAAAGAGATTGGTCAGCCGGTCATTAGTCAAGTTGACAAGTCGTTATTCAATGACAATTTTTGGTCTGTTAAGCTCTGTTACAACCAACTGATTGGTTGAGCTTAGATTACATGCAATAAAACTCAACTCTCATATACGATGTTACACGATAGGCTTTATAAAGAATCAATCGGGCTGCAAGATAATTAATCATGCTGTCTTGCAATTACATTTAATTACTTTTTAGCAATTTGATATGGGTAATTAATCAGCCTATTCCCAACATGGAAATAAATTAGTTTTTAGTTAGTTGAGATAGGTAATTTTGAAGTCATATCAATCAGAGGGGAAAGTAGTCACATTAAAGGGACAATAAATACCCGATATGCGAGGATGACGAAATTGAAATTGGGCTAGAAGGTATTTTAACAATTTAAACAAAGTATTTAGGCTTTATTATGGTTTTATTAGGTGCTTTTCCTAAACATGATGTTCTTAAGTGTATGAGCTGGAGTTGGTATCAGTTCAGGCCTGGTATCAAGAACGCTCATAAACACTGTAAAAGTGGAAATTTTCGCTCCTGTAATTTTTCACGCTTCATATTGCAAATACTCAGTCTTAATAGTATAACTTCTAGAGAGTGGGAGACCAGTACATCTATGATTGGTTAATTTCAGGGTATATACTCATTTGAATAACCAATCAAAATACTGCTTCTAAATATTTCACTCCAACCTTTACCAGGAATACAATAATTCTAACAATGTCTCTCATTGGTGCAACAAATGATGCATCCATTCTTCTGACCAATCGGCAGGTAGTTCTCAAATGGTGAAATTCCATATACATCACACTCTCCAACACAAGGCACCATCAAGCACATAATTTCGGAGAGCAGATAAACACATTGGGAAAATCTGTAACTTGTTCCAATAACATTTTCGATCTTTACACAATCTGTGCAATCCAGAAAATGACTTTATCTCAAGAAATTGGTCATTTTGAGTGTTAAATCAGGTCTCTTAAAGCCCCAGTATGTTTGAATTCATACAAATAATGTCATCACTATAAACTAAACTCCTCAAAAAAAGTTCAGAATCTTTTTCAATCGCCAATTTTCGAATATTTCGTGATATATTCATATTGTGTCATATATCAATACAAACCTGATGTGTTCCTCTTTCAAATTGTCACCACATTCATAGCAATCACTTGCTTTAGTGCTCAGCCACTTGCTTGAGAATGTGGGGAGGTCTCGATCAAAATGTGCCAAATTCACCACTATTTTGTGCTCAAAAGAACAACTCTGTCGTCTGTTCAATGAAGTGTCACATTGACAACTACAGTGTAGAGTCTAGAGATGCTCAATTGATTTTGTAAAATAACAGGGTGATGATTTTGGCACATTCAGATTGAGATCTCCCCATATTCCCACACAAGTGGCTGAGTAAATTAAACAAATGTGGTGTCATTGGAAAGATGAACTGAACACACAGCTTTTTATTGATTAGATGGTACTAAAACCTTAAATTTGGCTAAAAATTATAGGTAATTACATTTTCATGTTGTCTCATCAGTTTGAAAGTTTCAAATAATTTCTAGATTGAAATTATGTTCTAATTTAAAATCTGGTGATTTAAAAACAATTAAAGTCAATTCAATGAGATTATTTCCAAAATACTATTCTCGAGTCTTGACATATGATATTCTTTAGTGTGTAAAACTGGTAGTTGGAAGTGCACAAAACGTGGCAGTCTGTTTTACTTTATGTACATCTGGCAAAATTTCTGATAAGTTTAACACTTTCCACGTGGCAGGCATCTGCAGACGACATTCCAAAATTTCACAAAATGTTTCAAAAATGTCAAAATAATTAAATTCCATTAGGCAAAAAAAAAAGGTGTTTGTTTGTCCACGTCCGACCGACCGTGTACCCAGGTGCCGACAGTATTATTTTTACTTTCTATAATCTTTTTAAAACAACTTTTTGAGCAATTTGAATGGCCAAACAGACCGTTTTATTCCTGATTTCGTGTGCCATCCTTAATCTGGTCTTTTATAACGCCATTCCCAATGCACAATCCCCTGTAACATGATGTTTATTGCATGAACTTGGCACCTGCGGGGACTATTAAAAGGACTAAATGAAAACATTGATCGGATGTGCAAGTGATGTCATTTTTGTACTAAAAACGCAGTGTGAGAAAATATGAAAACTCTAGTTACGGTTCATGTTTGATCCCAAAATGTTGCTCAACGGCATGAATATTAATTTCAACATAGTATAAAATAATTTTTGGGGTAATTAGTTCGGAAAAAATAGGTTTAGTAATACTTATATATTTCTAAAAAAACTTCAACACAACGATGTTTGATCGCTTTCTGCAACATTCAATCATAATAAATGGCGGCGATCTACACCATGTACACGGGTATCTGCGCATTGCAAACTCGGTACAAAAATAATCTTTGACCGAGTTTGCAGTGTTGCAACCAATACTACAATACTGCAACTTTATAATAGACAATCTGCCCCAGCATATTAAAGATATCCAAATCTGCAGCGTGAAGGTGTGCGAAAGTAGAGAAGCAATGGCAACCACAAGGGACATTGTGTTGGATGAGTGTTTGGACTTTAATTCACAGTATTCTTGCCGGATTTATATTCCCAAATACAATATCCGTATTTAAAAAATAAAAAAATAAAAATCTGACCTACCGACCCTCCCTTTTGAGGACCCTCTATGGACAAACAAACACCTTTTTTTTGGCCTTACCATAATTGGAGTCACCATTAGAAATGCATTATAATAAGTACAAACATTCCTAGGTTTGGTTTAGTAATTCTTGAGATAGGCTTTTAAAAGTTTGGAAAGGTTTCTGAAAAACCTGTTTTGTACTTCGTGCTTCGGAAGGTACGTAGAAATGTTGGTCCCGTGTATCGGAAGAGCTATCCCCGAGCACGTTAAAAGGTCACAGACTCCTTCGTAAAGAGTAGGGGATCATCCCGGTCTGTGTCTGTACGCTCATGTTTGTATTCCTAGGTGCCAGGGATACCTTGTCTAGTTGCTGAAAGGCGTTGACGAGTAGTTGCATAGATGTAGATGTAGATGTATAATAATGGTAAAACCAATAGCCAAGTTGAAAGTGTTAACAAGTTCTATCGGTCGGCTCTAATGACGTCATTTGACAACAAACAACATGAAGTCAGCAAATTTTAGATTGCAACGTAACCAAAACGACCCAAATACAGCTCTTTTTCTACCTCCTTGATATGGTACCATTAAACAAAATACACAGTTGAATAAATATAAGTTCCCATTTAGATTATGCCTGATATTTTTAAAAATGAGTAACTCCATCGAAATGAGCTTTGGCACACATAATGCATGTGTGCACAGCACCACTAGAGTGGGCCTATAGCTACGCAGGTGTTATAATGCTTGAATGAGCACACATTGAATGGAGGAATACCTCAATTCAAAAGTTGCCAAATGATGTATTGAAGGAGGATGGTTAAGCAACTTGAACCAGGGTCTTTGCTTGAACACCGCACAGTTGTTGTGCTGCTTGAATGAGCACATATTGACTGGAGGAATACCTCATTTCAAAAGGTGAAAAATGTACGCGATCACTAGGAACAATCAAAGGTATGGTTGAGTAGAGCGTACAAACTGAAGTGTTAAAATGTTTTGCTTTGTTGTCACAGCAAATGACCCGGATGTAAAAAATACTTCGATGACCGGGGCGATCTATATGTGCCTTGGCCTCAAAATAAAAGGAAACCAACATAAAGTCAAGTGCCATGAACTTTAACACCCACTATGCCGTATGTATTCATTGGCGGCACCAGCATCAAAACAAAGAAATTGTTTTTCATGTAAACTTTGCCTGAGCCTGAAATTAGCTTAATCTGTTGTAAATTGGACATTTCAGACTAATTTTAAGTAATTTTTATATTAAAAGTCAACATTTGCGATTGTTTGGGGGACAAGATGGGGTGGGGCTTGAGCTGACTAGGGGGGGCAATCAAAAACTATGGACAAAACCTTAAAAACTTATTTCTCCTCCCCCCCCCCACCCCCACCCCAAGTAGTGCCACTGGTTGTGTTCAAACCTTACCTTTCTCCCCACTGTCTTACAGCTCCACTTCCAGTTCCTTTCAATGTTACGATACCAATTTAGAGGTCCCCTGTTCACAGTAAGACACAAAAAAGGCCGAGAATAAGGTAAGAAGAATAAAGTATACCTTCAACCGATAACTCATAGCCTAGGTTCAATCCTTACCAGATGCCCTTCATCTGCAAATCCACGTTCGCTTTGGCAAGGTTTCTCCTGAATCTCCTGCTTCCTTTTCAAATCAGGGTTTTTAGTGATATGACCCCCACCCCCCAAATATGCTTAAAGTATGTACACTTAATCCGCTGTCAATATCGGATACATCAGAATCAGTTTGCTTCACTTAGTAGGCTGCATATCATACATCATACAAATATTGATAATTGGGCACATTCCTATCAGACACTTAAACAAGTGTGTAATTATGCCACCCCCCCCCCCCCCCCATTTTAACACCTGGATGGAGAGAGGCAATTGTGATTAAGAAACCTGCCCAAGGACACAACATGTTGGCTGCAGTGGGACTCGAACTCACAACCTCCCAATTACGAGTTGGTGCTCTTTTCACTGGACCAGGCATACCCAAAAAGTGACTGGAAGTGTTTGATTGCCATAATTCTTTTGGATATTCATTTAAGATGTTCGGTCGTCGGCTATTTAAAGTCAATTTTGGGTTGGAAAAAGAGGGTTAGGAAAAACTGGGTATTTTGGGTTGGAAAAAGATCAGAAAGAGAGGAACCTCCACGACGAACCGAGACGAGGGGCAATACAACCTCACCCATGTTTTCGATGATCTTTTTCATCTGGCAAATAAATCCCCAGATGATAAATCAACTGGCAACTCCAAGACTGCAAAAAGTGCTGTGTGTTTGCGTTGTCAAGATCATCATTACCAAAAATGTTGACAAAGGATACAAACGTATCCGAAACGTACATGTGAGAACCTTACACTGAATCAGTAAATAGAACATTCCCTATCTGATTCTGATTCTAATCAACGATCCTTATAAACCTATTTGGTAATTTTTGGTCAGGGATTATAATTTTATTTTAAATCAATTGTTTTACGTAAACTTTCAATAACATTTAACACTTTCCACACAGATATTAGTATGACCATTTACAAAACAGATTTTTCAGAAACCTTTCACAACTTTCAAAGTCAATTTCAAGGATTACTGAACCAATACTAGGCATGTTTGTACTTATTTTAATGCATTTCCCATGGTGATTCCAAATATGGTGATAAATTCAATAATTTTGACATTTTTGAAAAATGTTGTTACATTTTGGAACTGTTGTCTGCAGGCGCCTGCCGCGTGTAAAGTGTTAAGATCAAAAATGTGTGAAGGATTTCTTGACTCACCTAAATCCAGAGTTGGTGAACTGTTTGACGTAGTAGTCCAGATCTTCTTGTGTCAAAAGCCTACTTGGTGGTGCATTCTCTGGCTGTCCAACAAATAGACCACCTGATCAACAAAAACAAATTTTAAAAACAAATTCTGACATTTTTCTTTTAGCAGTTTACACTTCTTTGATAATATTTTCAAAAGAAACAAACATGACATTGACATTTTGGAATCTATATATCATCAAAAATTGGCCAAAAAAAATTAAAGAACACTAGCCCCCAAAAAATCTTTTTTGGTACTCATCAAAAAGAAATATAGTACACAGCAAATCTGACAATCGCAAATTGCCTCTTGATATTTTGTGATTTACTTAATTCTATAAAATCAAATTTAGTAATTAAAAAAAAAATCCACCCACCCTATCCTAGTTTTCAATGGCATGTTATGCCGATACAACAACAAAACAAATGTGCCTATGTATTTATGAGTAGAATGAGATGTACATCCCCACGCCCCCACACCATACCTCTGTCCCTCACTCCGGCTGTACTGACTGGCTCATGACCTGGTATTCTATCCTGAAAAATTAAATTCATTCGAATGAGAACATTATAATCTACAATTTTTTTTTTCTTTTTCTATTCTCAAACTTCTCGATGGACATGTTCCAATTTTGAATATCTAGTGGTTTCCTCAAAATAATTTTTCTTTTCAGAATCAGGTTCTCTTAGGCATAATCAGCAAATAGGTGTTCATTAACGCTTTCCACGCGGCAGGCGTCTGCAGACGACATTCCAAAATGTCACAAAATTGTTCAATAATTTCGAAATTATTGAATTGCATTACCATGTTTGGAATCACCATTAGAAATACATTGAAATAAGTACAAACATGCCTAGTATCGGATCAGTAATCCTTGAGATATATCTGTTTTGTGATTGTAAAACTATTGGCCACATGGAAAGTGTTAAGGAATCTCTTAGTTGCTTTGTGCTGCATTCTCTACTGGACACCTACCTCAGTCTATTACCCCTTTTATCCTATTGAAGGTAAGGTAATGTCCTTATCAGCATCAATTTCCTTTAACCCTCCCTCTCCCCTAGCATCAATTTCCTTTACCCCCCACCCCTCAATAAAGCAACATGCTAGCATGCCATGCCACTTGAATCTACAGGGGCAACAGTCTTTAAAAATAAATTTAGAGTACAAAATTTCCCAATCTAGAAGCCTGGAAAATTAACCAAGAATTTGTTCATGAATATTTATGAGGTGTTATAAATTAAACATGTGCCACATTGGGAGAAAAGTTGTATAGGCTTCCAGCCACTTAGTAGGATTAAATACAGTACATGTTATAGATTTTTTGATGCCTACCTCTTTGCTGGTGGCACGTAAAAACAACTTAAAAGTTCGCTCCAAGTTTCTCTCAAGCTCTTCCTCTGCCAATCCCTTTGTAAATGAAATATCAAAATCCAAAATTAACCGCTTGAAATGTTTAATACTGTCATTTAAGTTTGATTTTTGTACGCAGATAGTTTCACAAATTCAAGCAAAAAGGGGAATTTGATTGTTGACACATCCAGAAAGACTTAAACTAAAAACAGAGGATATTTTGAGAAAAATGAGATTTAATGTATCGTATTCCATTGAGCTGTGTGTAAAAATGAATGGGGCTATTTTTTAGTATTGGGTAAGTCTTTTGGTACTTTGAATCTTTGGATGACAATGATTTTGTTGGTACCAATATCTTGAAATGACCAAAAAGTGAGTTACGTCTTTCTGGCTGTCAGCCCTCAATTGCACAATTCTTAAATTATGGGCTTGTTGCACTTGTTCACAACCGGAAATATTTCCTGATATTATGTAAATTACATTGAGGAATAGGGTTCAAGTAAGTGTTAGGGTTTGTGTTAGGGTTCGGGTAAGGACTAAGATTAGGGTTAGAGTAAAGGTTAGGATTTGGATAAGGAAAAAAAAAAAAGTTGACTTGCACTTTCAGGGCCGGCCAGCCAGAGTGTGGGTCGGACGGTCGGATTTTTTTTTTTTTTTTTTTTTTAATTTTGAAAATCTAAACAGGGAGATACTACACGAAAACATGTTTTAAAGATTTTTTTTTTTGATTTTTTTTTTTTTGATTTTGATTTTTTTTTTTTTTTGATTTTTAAACAAGCAGATACTACTCAAAAACAAGTTTTCACCTTTCTTTATTGTTGTGTGCTTCTTTCGATGTTTTATTTTTTTTTGAAAAAAATAAAATAAAATAGCGACCCTAGATTTCAGAAAATTTGGGTCGGTCGGAAAGGGCAAGTCAATTTTTTTTTGCCTAGGCATAGGGTTGGGGTTAGGGCTAGGGTAAGGAGTAGGGGTAGAGTTAGGGTCAGGGTTAGTGTTAGGGTTCAAGTAAAGGGTTAGCATTAGAGTTTGGGTATGGGCTACGATTAGGATTAGGGTATAAGTGTTCAGGTTCGGGTTCGGGTTGGGTAAGGATTAGGGGTAGGGTTAGGTTGTGATTAAGGTAAGGATTAAAAGGATTAGGGGTAGGGGTAGGTTTGTGATTAGGGTTAGGGCTAAGGTAAGGGTTAGTGTTAGGATTAGGATTAAGTTCAAGAATTAAGGATTAAAGATAAGGATAAGGTTTAGGATTATAGGATGAGGCTTTGTTTTTTGTCTCATCATTAGAAAAAATAAGTGTTATTTCATACAGGAATGAACCTCTATTACATACCGGCCTCTGGAAATAGAGTTGATAATCGTAGAGTCCTGGCTTCTTGTACATCTTAATTACTGGATTACTTGCAGGATTAGCTGGGAAATAAGGCGTGTTCAAACCACCGACAGCTCTGTGATCAGATGATAATGATAGGTATATGGCAGATGGACAATGAAATAGTTTACAAATATTTACTGCTCTTGAGGGATCTGGTGGAATCTATTGGGCCCCAAGGTGAACTGGTGACCGTGGGGTACTATTTTCCCGAGACCGAAGGTGGAGGGAAAATAGTACCCCACAGTCTCCAGTTCACCGAGGGGCCCAATAGATTCCACCAGATCCCGAATAAAGAGCAGAAAATATTTGTTTTATATCCTTCATCAATATATTTCTTGTTCATTAATTTGTTAAAAGTAGACTCTCAAGACTGAGCTCAGCCTAGGCCTTACTAGGCTAAGACTAAGCTTAATTTGTACATTTTAGCCTATGCCTAGGGCCTAGGCAACGAGAAATATATTAAAAAAAAGAATTTACTCACCACCTGGCACTAGTACTGTAGCTGCAATATGTTTCAAAGTCAAAAGCTAACTGTTCAAAAGTTTTAAAAAGTTCCAACTCACGAACTGTTCAATTCAAATTTCATTCGGTTACGGGCACCGACATAAAACATGGAAAGCAATAAGACATGTCGAGTACGGCGTTTTCCATTAAAGTGTATAATCGGCGTTGGTTTCCTTGCAAAATTCGTGAAAAACTGACACCCATATTTTATTTGTTTTTTGGTCTTCTCGCTGTCTGCGCTGTCAATAAATTGAGTCAATTGATCCTCATTTACACGCCGAAACCGTGGAGTTTCACCAGCAGCCGACATTGTTGAAACTGTGGTTGTCTGTTTACATTTTAAGGCTTGTCAATCCTAAAGTCAACTGTCATAATATTAACATTAAGAGAACTTTGACACGTAAATCGAGGTCATAGGGTAATAGTAGACTATTTCATTCTCCAAATAGTACCTCTCTCCCTCGCCAATAGCATTTTTGGTCTTCTTGCCTAATGGTGAGACTATTTTTGATCATGTGACACACTTTTAACCAATTAATGAACAGGAATATATTGATGAAGGATATAATACATCTTAGTCATAAAAATTAAGATCTCTTTTATACATGGGTATACAAATTATTCTATTTGAATCAAGATGTGGACAACTTTTGAGCACATTTCTCTGTACATATTGTCTGAATTATGGAAGGAACTATGTCTCATAACACTGATGTTCTGTCAAAACCATGTATCTCCATGTGATACTCATGATGTATTCAACTTGATTTTAAACATGTTATGATCTAGAACAACAATACCTGTTCCACAGGCAAACAGACCTGTCAGGTAGAGCAGATCAGTCAGGCTATATCTTTTCTTCCTTTTTTAATTTTGAAAATATTTGGAAAATAAAAAAATAAAAAGGGTTGGTTGGGCCCACAGAACAGGTCTTTTTGTCTCCTTTTTAACACCACCCTGCATAATACTACACAGCTAGATTATTTACCACAAAAACATCCAAATCTTGCCCCGAGTATTACCCAGCAATAACTTACCTGGTCCTCTCTGGATACCATAAGGCAAGATTCCACACAACAGCACCGCCCCAATCATGCCCTATGAAGGTAGCTGTCCCTATACCCTGTGGAACAAGTACAAAGACAATAGAAGCTGATTGACAAGGCTAACCCTCAGAGCGTGTTTCTACTGGGGCACTGCAAAAAGTAAACGCTAACAAACGCTAAGATCTAATCGAAGTTTTTAATCCCCCCTGTTTCTACTCGCAAAAAGTTACTGCTAAGTTTATCGATCCTAGTCGATGGGCCACGACATTTGACCTTTTGTAATACCAAACAATGCCACCGCACCTGAAAAAGATTGCTTCACAAAGTGTATAACCCAGCATGACACGGTTCACGGTTCACTGTTTAATTCTATTGGGTTTATTGCCGATTATTATCGGTTCAAAAACTTGGTTTGTGAAAGTTTTTGGGATTACCAAAAATTACCAATTATTAGCGGGTTCTGCCAGTTTCTACTGGGCAAACTTAGCGTTTATTAGCGGTTTCTTCCCCAGTAGAAACACGCTCTTAGACTACATCCTTCCTGTCTTCACAATTTACACACAGCCACTGTTAGGTTGCTCAATTCAGAGACTGAAAAGCAAACAGTTCCAAAAGTGTGCGCAGATCAACTCATGAATAAACAGGATCTAAGTTACGCACCACAATGCCTCACTGCGCCTGTGGTTTCATGCAGCGCTGTGTTTTGTGTGATGTCATGGGATGCGCACATTTATGGATCACGATGCAGTGTGATAATTGTTAGATGCACTATATTTTTAAAGATGGCGGCCATATAGATGGACATGGGGACCAAGTCTAGGTAACTATTTTGATGAGTACATCTACTACAAAGGAAGACCAGCTTAGTTAGGTGAAATCATGCCACTTCTCTTGTCCCCCTCTCCAAACAAATTGTTGTTACTATAAACAAATCACTCACCAGTGAATCCATTAATGCGATAACATCTGCACAGAGCTTTTCTTGAGTGTACTCTTCAACTTCTGTATAAAAATACAAAAGATAAATCATTGGTGTATCAAAATGAAGGTTTCGCTTTCGCTGAAATGAGATTCTAGAATCCAGGGATATATAGCCTGTAGATGATGTGACCATTGTTTACAACAGTAGTGTTTACAAATTGATTAGCGCCTGGTCCGAAGACATGCTAGAGGTGCTAGTCCATGACTACTGCATACGCACTATTCAAAAGCAAAATACTCATCAATGTGCGCCAATTTTAAAAGCACCTGCCCTTGATATAGCGCATTTCCAAAAAGACCAATGCGCTGTACAATGTATACATTATATAAAAGATGCATTTAAAAAGTGATAAAAAACACTAAAAGACCAATATATATACATACAATAATTGTGTAAAAAAATAAGGCTGAATTATTCAACAGGGAACAGACGAGTTTTTAAAAGCTTTTTAAAACGTTCACATTTGGGGCGGCACGCACAGAACTGGGTAGGTCATTCCACATTCTTGGTCCTAAAGCTGAAAATGATTTATCCCCAAATGATCTTTTAGTTTTGGGGATTGCAAGATGACCTAAGCCCTTGACGGCCTGAGATGACCTTAGCCCTTGACGGCCTGAGTTATAAACGTTTAGCATACTGCCGGGCAACCAGATTTAGTACCTGGCCTCTCATTGTGCTAGGGATGCAGACCATGACTACTGCACTATGCTACACCCTAATAAGTAATGATCAATCAAGTGTGAATTTAATTTACAAAGCACATTCCCTGTAGGTGCGCACGCATACCGCCAGGCATTACGTCACAGGTCACATCATCTATATACAGTCCTCAAAAAAGTTACTTACTAGGTTATAAATACGCTCTTAATTCCCAAACTATAGCTCCTACGTAAAAATATCAAATGATAATTGTATAAAGATATTTCTTCTCTTTAATTTGGGATATTACACGGTTAACAATTAAAAACGCCACACCGAAAAGAATGACACTATGGTGTATATTCATTGGAAAGTGACAATGAATTTTTAAATGTGTTAAAAACAAAAAATCAAATATGAATTGCTCATATTGATGGCTTTTAAGAAATATGAAGCACATTTATTTTAATACAATTTTCAAAAACCATACAATTTTCCCAGCGATTTTGCATTATGTCATAGCAGACGACAAAAACATGGCACTCTACCAACAGCACTTACTATCATTGTGGTCCATGATGAATTAAATGTATGTAGCTTCCAATTGGCAAGCTGGGTTTCAGCCTCCTGATATACCCATGTTGCAATACAGGCAATTGTATTTTTAACACTTTCCACATGGCTATTAGTTTTACCATACAACACAGATTTTTCAGAGACCTTTCCCAAATTTAAAAGTCTTATCTTAAGAATTACTGAACCAATACTAGGTATGTTTGTACTTATTGTAATGTATTTCTCATGGTGATTCCACATATTATGGTGATGAAATTCAATGATTTTTGACATTTCTGAAACATTTTGTGACATTTTAGGACTGTCGTCTGCAGACGACAGCCTTGTGTAAAGTGTTAAGATGGGAGTGAAACACTTCCACAGACAACTTAGACAAACCTAACCAAAATAACATAGTGGTATAGACCATATATGATCCAGCGCATCAAAAGGGGTGAAGTCAATTTTGAGTTTATTATGTGTGCTCTCAGAGCATCTTCTAAGCTTTAAAATGACACAAAATTGATCAAAATTGATCAAGGCATTCACAGATTTTATGAGTGAAAATGACTCTTAAACTTATATTATTGTCTTTATTTTTTCTGTCTGTTTTCATCTATATCTTGAAAAACACACAGCCACAAAGTCTCCCCTTATGTTGTGCTGCATCATCACATATTACCATATGGAGTAATATGGGCTGCCTCACATATTATTCTACATACCGTATGGTCGACTGCTTTCCCCATATCCTCTTTGATCTAAGGCAATCACTCTGTAGCCTTGCATGGCAAGGGCTGGTATCTGTGCATGAGAACAAATAAAGCCCCATTTCAGTCGTTTTATCAGAGAAGGTCTTGCATGTGCTGGTCTAAGAAAATAGGGTTGAGGGAAAAACATATTTTTGTCCCCCTTCAGTATTTGTGTCCGACACTATAATCTAAACAAATAATTCTCAATCAACAATGGACGCACATCAAATGAGGTTGACCTCGCGTAAAAGTGTGAGAGGTCAAACGTACCTCCAAAATGGTGAAACAGACATCTGTGGTGCGCAACGTGTCAGCTGGACCTGACAGCTCCGATTGGTTAGCGGAATTTTGTGAGTTCAAGCATGCGGCAGTGAGCTGATTGGACGTGCTCTCGCTTGGGTCGGACTGTGGCCAGGAGGATAAGTGCCATAGGTCCAGTGATTTTTAACACGCATCTCCGAAACATGCACAAGAACAACTGGTTCAAGTAGCATATTACGTGCAGTGTAAGAGTGTAGACTCACTTAGGTCAGCTCTATTAAATTAGTCCAGAGATATTTGGTCAAGGATTGTGAGATTGACAAAGTTTGATGCCGACCTGTCTTGATGCCTACTGTGATCTTACCAGGCGCGTCGCAACCAGGGCGGCCATGGCTGCCCCACTTTTTTGCAAAGAAAGAAGAAAAAAAAGGGGAAAAAAAAGAGAAGAAACGGGGGAAAGGGATTGCTTTTCAATAAAATATTGGTCAAAAGTACACACCAAATCGCACCAAATGGGTTCGAAAATTGAAGAAAAAAAATCAAATTCTGAGGGGGGCACATCCCCTCATGCTCCCCCTGTTCGAGCTTTTTAACCATGTATACTTAAATCAAGAATATGTCAGTTATGCTCAATTTTGTTTGTACATTGATAAAAAACAAAATATTTATTGGAAATGAAGAGGTGGCTTTTCGATACAATTTTGGTCAAAAGTATACAGAGTGGTCAAAAAAAGGTTTACACTTTTTAAGATGCATATTTCTCAAAATGGACGAGACATCTAATAATTGTTTTAATATTATCTTAAACGCCATTATCTTAGTGATTTATGGTGAAAACGGCGTTGAAAATGAAGCATAAATAAAAAAAAATGGAGACGGTTTAAAGAATCATGGTCAAAAACCAGTTTGTCCACATGTTACGCAAGTCTATGGGATATTGTCAACTCAATAGAACTACATTCACCATTTCCAGCAATAGTATGTAGGCCCTAATTATACCTGTAAACAAAGGGGAGGTACTCAGCCATGAAGCAAGCGTGGTGTCATTTTAGAGAGGAGGAAATTAGCTAATCCACTGATGCATAAAAGGATACAAACAGGTCTCAAATAAATGAGAAATAGGTGGCACAAAAAACTTTCTACACTTTTTTGAGGAGTTTACAGGGTGAGTCAAAATAGTCCGGTCCCGTTTTCAAAAAATCAAGAAAAATACTTCTTGTACAAAATTGGTAATTGTTTCAATTGTTTATGAAAGTAGACATACTTCTTCATACCTGCTGATGTTTTCACGACAATATCATATTCCACGCCAGATTTACAACATATTTACGAAAAGACGCGTAATCCAAAGTGTTCCAAGTTTGGTGGGGGATGTTAATATTACTGTAATATTAGTTATTCATACAACACAACACACTGTATAACTGTTGCAATTTATACCAAAATATCATGGTTTTTTTGTTAAATCTCTGATAAATTAAACAATATTGCATGCAAAGTATTTAAATATATTATAATATAACTCAGTATTGCACAAATATATTCATAAAAATGGACTATGCACTTTGCCTGGTAAGTTGCCAAAGCACAAACTGTTTAAAGATATAAGATCTGTTTTCCCTCAGACTTCTCTCATATTAGTTCGATTAAAATAACAAGTTTCAAAATACTTTGGTCAACATTTTGTACAAACTCAATAATGTTTGTTATAGGCTATCTATAATTGCACGAAAACATAACCGGAAAGACAATAGAATCTCTTTTCCTATTGTAATTGCTGTGAATACCAACACGCCTTTGATTGACTTATTCAAAACGCGCGCGTTAAACGTTAACATCCATAGGGATCCCTTAGATAAGTTGGAACAGATTTTATTTCACAGAATTTAGAAAAATTATCATATCTCCCGTTTCGAATAACCAATTTGAATGAAATAAAATTTAGGTTATAGCTAGTAATGCCACCTTGCTAGGCAAGTCATTAAATATATTCATTTTTGAATTTTAACTGGTTTAAAAAATCGGTAAAATCGGGACCGGACTATTTTGACTCACCCTGTATAATATGGAAACATCCATGACTGCCATAATGTGTGGACAAACTTGTATTTGACAAGTTTTCTTTAAATTGACGCTATTTCTTAATTTGAGCTTTAATTTCAATGCCAATTTCACCATATACCAACAAGATATTTTAATTTAGGAATATCTTAAAATAATTTAAACATGTTTCCCCAATTTTGATAAATTTGCCTCTAAAAAGTGTAAACTTTTTTTTGGACCACTCTGTACACCAGATCGCACCAAATGAGTTCGAAAATTGAAATAAATTATACTTCTAAAGGCAGCACATCCCTCCTCAGACACTCTCCTGTCCGAGCATAGCTTAGAGTGCTGTGCTGCGCTTCGCTTAAACGGTACCAGCTCAATTACCTTTACAGTTGTCAACATAAATGGCCGCCCCTCTTTTTGGTACCTTGCTACCCCCCCTGGATTTTACTACATCAGCATGTGAAGTCAATTCCATATAACCAGGGCCCTATTTCATACTAAGATTAATCTTAAGGTAATAGGGTCTATGAAATCTGTGAAAAATGAATTGTAAACAGGATCTTTTTTGACCACATATAAAGACGCGGCACAGTGTGTGAATTTATCACAGCCGTGTGTATTTTGGCAAAGTAAAGTCATGCCGAGGATATGAACTATTTTAGTCAATAAGTTTTCTACCTGAAATCTCCAGGAGTACCACGATTCAGGAAAACCATGACAGAAGATGACCACCGGACCTTGACCCATCTCGGCAAAGTGAAGCTGTATGCCATCCTGAAAATGAAATAAAGCAAGTATAAATGTTAATATATTTAGTGCCTTTGAGTAGTGTTAAACAAAGCATATAGCAAAACTCTTAATGGGCAATCAGGCGGGTACAGATCTGCAAATAACTTGTATCGCATCGCAATTTTCACCTTAAGAATCATCAACTGTGAAACAACTTTCAAAGGCTGGTACAAAATTGCGACACAAGTTTTTGCAGCCCTAAATCAAGTTGCTATCGCAAATTCACCTAAAAATGCACCTTGACTTGAAGGAATTCCACCTTGACCTCAAAAGTAAGGTGCAATTTGGAACCTCAAGACAAATTAAAAAAATGTCAGCACTGGGCGGGTACTTTTCAAAAGTTACCAGCCCAGCAAAAAATTCACCTGCCCTGGCTGGGAGGACAGGTACTATATAGGGCGAGTGGGCAGGTCAAAGAATACTAAACTATAGAAGTTTTACTGGACCCAAATCCAAAATCTGACGCAATTTGTTATTGTGCCATTCCACACTTAATTATAAATGCAACGCAAGCCCTTGTGCATGAAACTGCCCTGCGTTGTGCCATGCATTTTGCGTTTGGGAGAGGCTGAGCGGGATAGCATATATTCAGCAACACAGCAGATGTAAGCCATAAAAAAGAAACGCATCTGACGCCTGTATGTGCGTTAAAACTTTGCGTGAAAATGTTAAAATGAGACTCAATTTAGTACAGCGTATGTTCAGCAAGCAACATATGCGCGCCATCAAAAAGAGACACATTGGGCGCCCATATACGTTAAAACATTGCATGGAAATGTTACAATGAGACGCAATTACATCGTACGAAATTGAACAAAAAAACCCAAATACCCCCAGATCGTACAGTGACCACGGACAAAGTCTGTTAAGTGCTCGGCCTATGGGGCAGGTATTATAAGTAAAGCCATGCTTCAGATTAGAACTTATTCAATGTTTATCACCCCGTTCTTTCCAGAGGTTGCTGCTTAGTCTTTTACGACAGTATTACCTTAGTGGTCACATAGCCATGGCATACTTGGTTTGGTTTGCAGGCTATTGGGCTGGCTTTCTCAAATACCTGAAATAAATGAAGAAGATAAGAATATTGTTACATTTCTGTCGAAAACATGTTTGTGAATAAAATGACAACTTAAAACACTTGAAATCTTTTCCTGTTGAAACTATTTTTTTCTTTGATAAAGAATAATATGCACTAATATTTAATGACATAATCCACCTTCACGATACATATGCTCGCTTTCATTTGAAATTGAGAAAAGACAACATAACTCATTTTTGGAGATGGAGAGGAAGGGGTTTTGATAGACTCTGTTTTGGGCACACCCAGTCATTCGGTTGGAAGTGCCCTCATTTTTATATCAAAAAAGAAGAAGAAAAAAGAGAGGAGATTTTGAAGTTTTCATAATGCTTTCTTATGTTGTTAGTCATATCAAGAAGGAAACGAGTTTGATGATCAGTTGTTTTGCAAAGAAATGACTCGGTTTTTTTTAGACAATACCCACATATAGTTTGATCAGTTCTAGATTGGGGAGAAATATTCATTTTTTATCTCTCCGCGCGCAAAAGTAATCCAAGCGCACCTATGCGATTATGGCAACATGCAAACGGTTTTGTTCACACTAACATGTTAAGGATATGATGCACAGTGCATTCATGCGTACATGCATCCTTATCTCTATTCATTTGCTGCTGTAATGTGGCTTCACCAATTTTGAAACTGATCAGACTATTGTTCATTAACAGCAGGTGGACCATGCAATACCAACCCATTGATCAATATCGAGGGTTGAGCGCCAGAAGGCCGTAATTCAAAAAATGCTATTCTGAGATAATCAACTTTCAAATATTCGGGACTCATTACAATACACTGTAGCAACCAACCTATATCTCTAATTTTAGTCAATTTAAGATTGTTTATGAGTTATCTCTTTATGGTTCTAAAAATCTAGGTTATATGGATTATTTTGGTACCAAAATCTCATTTTGCCCAAAAGTTGAGTAACAGTCTTCTGGCGCTCAACCCTCAATATACTGTACTGCATGCTACCTTGCAGACATCAGTAAAAGTGGGTTTTTTTTTCAGAATTGTATGAATTTTAAAAATTTCTGGGAAATGTTAGAATATTTTATGTATGTCAAATTTAAGTTTTCCCCCCAATTTCTGATTTTTCGGAGTGAAAATAATAGATATTGTAAATTTCTTCACGTACCGTAACAATTTATTTGTATTTTTAAGGAATTTCTTTAAAAACAAATCTTTTCTTAAAATCACTAAATATACCTCAACTTTGTCCAGCCAGACGAGGTCATAAGCACATTACTTCAAGTTAGAGTCTTAGGAGTGATTTGAACATTTCAGTAATACTTCTATTGCGGACGTTAGTGTAATCGATCAAGGAAGTATGGTGTAATCGTCTCTATGCACCCAATTTATATGAAGCATGCCCTCGGGTGCAAATCGAAGCCGAATATTGCGCCCAAGCGTTTGAACGCGTATGATTCGAGATCGTTAAATGCCGTAATGGCCAGATGAAATGAGTAAGATAACTTGTTTTTTCAGTGGTATGTTTATATTACAAGGCGGTTCTCGAACGGCCCGTCTCGCCTGCTTTTACAATTCAATGAGTAGATCAGTAATTTTAGCAATAGAGGAGTTGAGAGGATATCACAGAGTTTAACCTCCTGAGAACTACCTGCCAATTGGTCAGAAAGATGGACACATCATTTATTGCACCAATGAGAGAGATTGTTAGAATCATTGTATCCCTGATAAAGATTTGGGTGAAATAGTTTAAAAGATGTATCATAATTGGTTATTCAAATGAGTATCTCTTGTAACTAACCAATCAGCAACCCTGTTAGACAGGCCATGTGGTGCCCAGGGGGGTTAAGTGATATGATAGGATATCAAGGCCTAATTACTAATGCTGGAGTTGTCTTAACACAACACTCATTGCGAACTCTATTTGATATCATTACAGATACACAAATTCTTTAATCCACCGTATGTTAATTTGTGTTATCAAGAAGAATTCATTGGTAGATTACCATTGTAGTCATCTTCGGAGCCTTAATTTCATCCTTTTTTTAAGATGAGCACTCCCGGTGTAAATATCTAAGATGACTATAAATGAGTGCAGAGTATAGCATTTCATCAGAATCATCATCTGTGTATATAGTCTATGCTCTGAGGTCTCTGGGCTTCGGACCAGACATTGGCGGGTTAAACCTGTTTTGTGAGCACTCAACCGTCTCAATTTCCTCCTGGCATATCGTTGGAGGTGGTATCAACTCCGACTGTCTGAACATCTTGGTGCTTCTGCAAAGAATTGCAGTATCAAGAGTCGTCCATCTGAGCGGTGCTTTACAACCCTTAAATTACACTAAACTTGAGTCGAACTATAAGTGAAGCAACAAGAGACAGTTCCTTATTTCATCATGTACCTCATGAATATTCATCATGTACCTCATGAATATTCATCATGTACCTCATGAATATTCATTGTGTACCTCAATGAATATTCATCATGTACCTCATGAATATTCATCATGTAGTTAGTACCTCATGAATATTCATCATGTACCTCATGAATATTCATCATGTAGTTAGTACCTCATGAATATTCATTGTGTACCTCATGAATATTCATCATGTACCTCATGAATATTCATTGTGTACCTCATGAATATTCATCATGTAGTACCTCATGAATATTCATTGTGTACCTCATGAATATTCATTGTGTACCTCATGAATATTCATCGTGTACCTCATGAATATTCATTGTGTACCTCATGAATATTCATCATGTAGTATCTCATGAATATTCATTGTGTACCTCATGAATATTCATAGAGTACCTCATGAATATTCATCGTGTACCTCATGAATATTCATCGTGTACCTCATGAATATTCATCGTGTACCTCATGAATATTCATCGTGTACCTCATGAATATTCATCGTGTACCTCATGAATATTCATCATGTAGTACCTCATGAATATTCATTGTGTACCTCATGAATATTCATCATGTAGTACCTCATGAATATTCATCATGTAGTACCTCATGAATATTCATTGTGTACCTTATGAATATTCATCATGTACCTCATGAATATTCATCATGTAGTACCTCATGAATATTCATTGTGTACCTCATGAATATTCATCATGTACCTCATGAATATTCATCGTGTATCTCAATAATATTCATCGTGTACCTCATGAATATTCATCGTGTACCTCCTGAATATTCATCATGTAGTACCTCATGAATATTCATCGTGTACCTCATGAATATTCATCGTGTACCTCATGAATATTCATCGTGTACCTCATGAATATTCATCGTGTACCTCATGAATATTCATTGTGTACCTCATGAATATTCATCGTGTACCTCATGAATATTCATCGTGTACCTCATGAATATTCATCGTGTACCTCATGAATATTCATCGTGTACCTCATGAATATTCATCATGTAGTACTTCATGAATATTCATCGTGTACCTCATGAATATTCATCGTGTACCTCATGAATATTCATCATGTACCTCCTGAATATTCATCATGTAGTACCTCATGAATATTCATTGTGTACCTCATGAATATTCATCATGTACCTCATGAATATTCATCATGTACCTCATGAATATTCATTGTGTATCTCATTAATATTCATCGTATACCTCATGAATATCCATCGTGTACCTCCTGAATATTCATCATGTAGTACCTCATGAATATTCATCATGTAGTACCTCATGAATATTCATCATGTAGTACCTCATGAATATTCATTGTGTACCTCATGAATATTCATCGTGTACCTCATGAATATTCATCGTGTACCTCATGAATATTCATTGTGTACCTCATGAATATTCAGTGTACCTCATGAATATTCATCGTGTACCTCATGAATATTCATCGTGTACCTCATGAATATTCATCATGTAGTATCTCATGAATATTCATTGTGTACCTCATGAATATTCATCGTGTACCTCATGAATATTCATCGTGTACCTCATGAATATTCATCGTGTATCTCATGAATATTCATCGTGTACCTCATGAATATTCATCGTGTACCTCATGAATATTCATCGTGTACCTCATGAATATTCATCGTGTACCTCATGAATATTCATCGTGTACCTCATGAATATTCATAGTGTACCTCATGAATATTCATAGTGTACCTCATGAATATTCAGTGTATCTCATGAATATTCATCGTGTACCTCATGAATATCCATTGTGTACCTCATGAATATTCACTGTGTACCTCATGAATATTCAATGTGTAGCTCATGAATATTCATCGTGTACCTCATGAATATTCATCGTGTACCTCATGAGTATTCATCATGTACCTCATGAGTATTCATCATGTACCTCGTGAATATTCATCATGTACTTCATGAATATCCATCATGTACATTGAATATTTATCATTCACTTAATGAATATTCATTAGTTTATAAATTGGCCTTGTGAACATTCAATAGGTTCTTGAAAAATATTCATTATGTACTTATTTTGGTTTTCATTATGATCAAGTACCTATGCATAGTCTTTGTTCTTAATTAATACCAATCAGTGTAGTAGCACAGAATATTCAAGTAATTAATCTTGAATAGCCATTAACAACCTTGGTATCAATTAGGAATCACAAATGAATATGAATTAGGTTCTTGATATTCACAATGTACTTATTTGTTTAATGATAATTCAAATTCATGTATGCAAATCATTTAATATGATCGGTTGAAATTGATGGTAAAATCAGTGTTCAGAAATTTGGTATGCATTCAGTGGCAGTAAGTTTACTTGTTCGTAGAATGAAAAACAAAAATCAATCTTGGCACATCGTCTTTATGCAAATTCATTCATGTGATTCGCATCACTTGTGTTATTCGGATAGCCCATCTGATGGTTCATGTTGATAGAACACATGTTTAAAACTAATATACAGGTTGTCTCAAAAGTGTTGATACCTTTTGAAAGCTTTTATATTTACGGTAAAATAATTTGCAGAATAGGACTGAAAATATAGTTGGATAGCGGACACTTATTTTCATATTAAACTTGTAATTAAACAACTATCTTTGTTGACAAAGTACAGAAGTTTTCTGAACTGTATACCTGCATTTTTCATAATGTGAAGTATATTTATGCACTTGTGTAATGCAAGGTAGAGATTGAGGGATCAGAGAGCAGTAGAGAGATGGTGAAAATATTCTTTATTATGAACTTTAACATAGGGAAACTATATGGAAATGAAAGAGACCCAAATATACCTTTTTTATCAAAGTTTTTTCTTTGGTGGGCCGTCACATCTCATGATTAAAGGTATATTATGTGATCTTTCCAGGGAACGCCCTCAACATCGAAAAAAAAATTGAAAACAGATTTTCTTGCAGATTTACATTTGTGATCATAAATTGTACATACATTCCAAGTTACAGGGTGATACGATTCTTAATTACTTGAAAATCATGGTTTTAGAGTGAACATAAACTGTCGGATGTCGATTTTTGTCCGACAACTTATTTTACTCTAGTCTAAATTCCCTCTAAAACCATGATTTTGAGGTAATTAGTAATCGTATCGCTCTGTAACTTGGAATGTATGTACGATTTATGATCAGAAATGTAAATCTGCAAGAAAATCTACTTTCTAAAAAAAAACTTGAATAGAGGAAGCTCTCTGGAAAAGATCACATAATATGCCTTTAAAGCTACGCACAACTGAGGTCCTGCATGTATGGTATTGTGAGCTATGTGACCAAACCTTTCAGCTCATGTTATTTATAAATTAAGGAATCTCAAAAATGGAACAAGTTTGGCATTCAAATAATTCTATAAGTTTTCTCTATCCAAGTATGTTATCTATATGCATTGTATTCTACGAATGATATGATCCAAAATACAAAGCTTAATAAAAAAGGTACCAACATGTATGAGACACCCCATATGAATTGCCACAATAGCATTTGTGCTGGAGTATTTTGTAATGCAAATGGCTCAAAACACATCAGATAAGAGGAATGGAATATGAATTCCTCTATCATAAGTAGGTGATAAAGAACAGTTTCTGAGATAAGAGTGGTGCCTTTCATTCTTCACAGTTAGTCTTACATGCTATAGTTCAGTCAGTTCCAAATTGGCGAAAAACCTGTTTACAGCAGCGAATGAATTCAGAAGATTGTCGCGCGCAAAACACTGGCATGGCGTAATATGGTGCGCAATGTCTCTGTGTCATTGTATGCGTGACGCTTGCTTATGCCAAAATCACGCTAATTATACGCTCGGATTAGTTTTGCACGTGGATAAATAAAAAGCAAATATTTATTGCCAATTTGCCAACTGATAGCATCACCATTAATGCAAATATTCAAACAAAAACAATAGTCATATATTATGAAAATGATTCTTGATAAATGAATTAAATGATCATTATAAAATTTGTAAACATTGTGATCAAAGCATCGCCAACATATAGCGGCAATATCCCTTTCACATGCATGTTTATCATTAGCCCCCCCCCCCCCCAAAAAAAAAGAGGTTTTTTTGCCCAAACACGACCAATCCATAAAATCTCACAAACCCCATGCCTTTTTTCTTTTTACAAGATTTTTTTTGATGGTGAAAATGCTTTTTTTTTAAATTTTATTTTTATCTAAATTACTACACACTGTCCTAGACTTCATTTATACCCGTATCCTCCCTTGTAAACACCAAGGAGGTGTGAATTCAAGATTTTAGCAAAAACGGGACATCAAACGTTTGTACTACGGACTGAAGGCCTATCAACCCTTGCACTCAACACGCACACTTTTAAACTGAGATTTTAGACTTTCCTTTTTTTGGTATGTAGCTATTATTAAAATAGATGTATTCTAATACATTACATTTTTCGCCTCTAAAAGTGCCAGGTAAGCTTTCGAACTTGTCTATATTGTCTATAGCAACAACAACAACAACAACAAAAAGTAATTGACCGACCGACCCACTATTTTTTTCCTTGTTTTGGAAATCAACCCCTTTTTTTTGCATTGCTGAGAATAGATTGCCCTAGACTATATAGATTTGGTTTTAAAACACAACATTACCCCATTTAACCTTAACTCCCGGGCATGTTTTTGCAATAAACTATCAGAAAAGAAAAATAGGTCACATTTTTGGTGTTGAAAATCAGTCTCTGCATGTGCCGGAGATCGAACTCGGACCGCATGCGTGCACGTCACACGCTCTACTGATTGAGCTAATTAGGTCACACTCACACGCTCTACTGATTGAGCTAATGGGTCACACTCACACGCTCTACTGATTGAGCTAATGGGTCACACTCACACGCTCTACTGATTGAGCTAATGGGTCACACTCACACGCTCTACTGATTGAGCTAATGGGTCACACTCACACGCTCTACTGATTGAGCTAATGGGTCACACTCACACGCTCTACTGATTGAGCTAATGGGTCACACTCACACGCTCTACTGATTGAGCTAATGGGTCACACTCACACGCTCTACTGATTGAGCTAATGGGTCACACTCACACGCTCTACTGATTGAGCTAATGGGTCACACTCACACGCTCTACTGATTGAGCTAATGGGTCACACTCACACGCTCTACTGATTGAGCTAATGGGTCACACTCACACGCTCTACTGATTGAGCTAATGGGTCACACTCACACGCTCTACTGATTGAGCTAATGGGTCACACTCACACGCTCTACTGATTGAGCTAATGGGTCACACTCACACGCTCTACTGATTGAGCTAATGGGTCACACTCACACGCTCTACTGATTGAGCTAATGGGTCAGCTTCAAAAACCTGAAGTTTTTCTCGCCATACTATAGCCCTGCATGGGATACACCGGGTGTTCGTGCGATATACGTAACAACATAGGGTTTGCGGTATGTAGGAGGGTTAGGGTTTATAACAATGTCTAACGGTCGGAAGATTCCCCTCCAACCAGGCTACCTATAAACAATTGATTCAGCATTATGTGTTAGGGTATAATAATTCATGTTAGATACTTTGTTCACAATATACACAAATTAGTAAATAACTACCACACGTTTACAAATAATCACTCAACACTGGTGGGGGAGTGAACCACCAACACCTTTATGGTGCATGGTCCACTATTAATAGCTCTGCAGAGGAGGGGTGAAAGAGGATCTGTATTTTGAGGAAAATGGGGTGATGTATAGAGATTAACACTTTCCACGCAGCCATAGGTTTAAGAAACCTTTCCCAACTTGTAAGGATTACTGGGTCAATACTAGCCATGTTTGTACTTATTTCAATGCATTTCTCATGGTGATTCCAATTATGGTAATGAAATTCAACAATTTTGGAATTTTTTTAAACATTTTGTGCAATTTTGGAATGTCTTCTGCAGCTGCCTGCCGTGTAGAGAGTGTTAAGTCGCCACCAATTCTATGCCATCACTTACCACCTTTTGGTTGTGATCACCACCAATAACCACTAAATTTGTGTTTCTATTCAGCACCTAAAGGTGGTGACACAGCAAAAGGGTGAATGCCAGAAGTTCACCAAAATATGCGCAATGCAAGTATATCCAAGCAAACCGTCACGCTACGTGCCCATCTTGGTAACCTGCGCATCAAGAAAAATGTTTTCATGCATGGCGGGCAAGCAGCGCACAAGGATAACGTGGCGCGTGGCACCTCATCACCACTAAAATAATCGCCTCCTGTTTCAATTCAAGATCACCACAAAAATCACCACCAATAACTCAGAAATACTGGGTTACTTTGGTGGTGATGGAGGTGGTGAAAAAGGTGGCGATTGCTTGTTTCTATTCAAGCCATCACCACCAATAACCACCTTTTGGTTAGAATAGAATTAGGCTTATAATATAGAGCTGTTATGTTATGTTGCTGTCTAAATATCATCAGTTAAGCAGAGCTTTGTTCATCCATGATTGCGTTATTCATCCATATCTCCTTGAAAAATAATATCACTTTCTAGACATTCGCCTTATCTGGCAAACCTGCCCATGATTGGCATCATGTATTATACATTGAAATGAAAAATACCCAAATACGAAGAAAATGTTAGATAGAAATTATTTTTTATACTAAACAAACTATTAAAGAGTTTTTAGAGAGCACATTATTTAGTGGGTACACCCACAAGGAGAGCAGTATCGCCAATATTTTGAATGTTGCTGAAGTTGATTGTCACAGATGAGTCTAATTCCTATATAAAAGTCAGGATACGGATTGCAGTAGAGAACAAGACCATTACCGTCACTGTGTCACCAGGAAACTGTTACTGTATGCAGTGCTCTTTCTCCTTCAAGTCCATACAGGTCCAACTTTATGAACTTGAGCACTTGATGGAATGTGATGTGATGTTAACTAGCGCAGCATGATGAGATGTTCTTATAACGTCTTCTTAACAACTGGGCCTCGAATGCAGTAAAGAGACGACCTTAGACAAAACAAAAAAAACAATAAATTAGCAAGTACATTCTAAGCGGGTTCTTTTAAAATGTTAATGAGTTTATTTCAGAACTTTATTATCAGTACTTTATTCTTTTAAGTATTATATTGCTTCCACAAGTTGGGTGCTGAGCCACCATAAACTTGTACATCAAATGTTGTAGTTGTATACATTTTGTTGGTGTTTGGGCTTGCTTCTGAAGAGGTATATAAGGAGTAAACAAAATGTGCATTTAATGTATGGAAAATAATATCTGAGCAAGTTTGTTTTGCCTTATTAATTAATAGCTATTGTGTCTCATGCATGTAGCCATATTACTCATAAATATCATGCATCATTGAGTACAATATTCAATAATTTGGTTCGGTTTCAAAATGCATTAACTTTACCAAAAGAGTCATAACTTGATAACTGTACCATGAAATGTTGTGATTCTTTTTGCTGATAACAGTAAATAAATGCAGCTATTGATTCAAGCATTGGTTGCCTTCATATTTTGGTAAGAGATATTTTAAATATTTATTTTACTTTGAGTACACTTTTTTTTGACTCACCCTGTATGTGCAATGGGTAGATATTCCAACCCCAGACCTACTAATCATAATACTTCTTTTGAAATGCCATAATTCTAGCAATAATGCATAATCATTTTTTAAAATCTATCACAGTCCGTACTATTAAAGGGACACAATGTCATGTTGAATTTGTTTGTATTTTAATTAATTTACTTCAGAATTCAAGATGAACATTAAAAATTGCCATTATTGTCCTTTCTACTAAAAAAACCTCCAGCAAAACTTGATTAAAACAATGTTTTAAATATGTTGGAATACCAACCTTAACCATGTAAAATGCTGGTTGCGGCTCTACCAGCATTTTTGAATCGATGTTATGTTGTACAAAGAGGGCTGATTTTTCTTAATCCTTATAGGTGTAAGTTCATACATATATAATCAAATTGTAAAAATATACAAATCCCAGTTGTTATCATATATTTTTTGTAATTGAGGGCGCTGCCTCCACCAAATCTCTTAATGCCCCTTTAAGTCGGTAACCATCCCATACTGCAGTGTGTTCAGATTATTCAGAAAGCCGTAATTAGTGGCATAGGCCAGTGGGGGTGAGATTGACCCCACCCCCAATATTCAAATTATGCCGGTTGAGATTGTCACTGTCGATCGAGATTGGCACTGTAGGTTGAAATTGGTACTTTCGGTTTAGATTGGCACTGTCGGTTATCAAGAGCTCGTTTTTTCGCGCCGGGTTCAGGTTCCAGAGTTGTTCATGTTTTCTAGCCATGATGAAACCTACTGCCTAAAATTGATACCTTGTGTAACCACTTTCTGTAGTTGATAAAGTTACGTTTTCTGGGAAGGAGATGGTAAAACAAGCATGTCTTGAGGACACACACAACAGCATAATAACATTTAGGGTTGCACTTCCCACGAAAAGCAGAGTACAGCATAGCTCTAGCACAAGTGAACCCATTTACATCCTACATCATTTTTTTTTTATCAAGGGTTTTTCCACCCTTTTTAATGAAATTTTGTCCAACATGTCTTTACATAATACCTGAAAGGCATATTTTCAATTTGATCTTTTCCAGGGAACGCTCAAAAAAAATTAAAGCAGATTTTCTTGCAGATTTACATTTCTGATCATAAATCGTACATACATTCCAAGTCACAGGTCGATACGATTCTTAATTACTTCAAAATCATGGTTTTAGAGTGAAAATAAACTGTCGTAGTCTGCGCCGACAACTTGCTAGTATTTTAACTCTAAATTCAATCTAAAACCATGATTTTGAGGTAATTTGGAATATATTCATGATATATGATCAGAAATGTAAATCTGCAATAAAATCTGCTTCCAATTTTTTTCTCAAGGAGGCAGGGCATCCCCTGGAAAAGATCACATAATATACCTTTAATCATTTCAAGACCATGTAACATCCGTCTGGTTTAATGGATTTCAATTTTTGATAAAACATTAGGTGGTTTGTAGCAATACAAGCTAACAGGGACAAATAATGACAACAAGATTTTTTAAAAAACCCTTCAAAACACTTACCTTAAACTGCTAGAAGTCCATCATATTTCAACTCAATTATGGTAGGACTACTCCAATGTTGGCACCAGCATCATCCCACAGATTTGTAAATGTAGTCACGATTACAAACAATGGGTTTGTTTTGTTCAGCAAGGTGAAGGATTGGTCATTGTTGGTCATGATGGAAAAGAGTGTCAAAATCTGGTCTGATGCAGGGATTAATTCCGTTGTTAAGTCTGTGATGAACACCTCTTCACCACATAGCATTATGACACTGCCTTATAGTGGAGTGAAACTGAGTAGGAAGTGTGAAGTCCCGACGACTTTCTTAACAAAAGCGAGCTTTCTTCCAACTGTGTGCGCAAGTGTTTTTCTTCTTGTTGTGCTGATCACAGGACAGGGTATTGTAAAGAGGCGAGTTTGGGTTGCTTTGGTTCACAAACTTCGCTCTTTTTCAGACATTTTAGTAGAAATTAAGTGCGATGAGCAAACAGGCTCAAAGGCCTATAATTATATTCCCATCAAATCTAAGTGTAAGTGTAAGTGTATAACCAATGTAAAACAGCAGAGAAATAACAGTAGAATGTCATAGCTGGTGTCTGTTTCTGCATACCAACTTGATTGTCAACATATTGGACATTACAACACACATTTTGAGTAATGTGGGGCCTAAAGTAGCCCAAGAGGTGACTATAGTAGCCCAAAAGGTGACTATAGTAGCCCAAAAGGTGACTATAGTAGCCCAAAAGGTGACTATAGTAGCCCAAAAGGTGACTATCTTTGACAAAATATCAGCTTATAGTCCTGCAATATAGCCCAATAAGCTAATGAATCCAAATACTGTGAAGCACAGTAAGGCTCATAGATTGGCAACTGTTCTAGTCAGACCAATGATGTGATTGGTTAAAACTACAATGCATTCATGATTATGTAAAACTAGCATTATCAAGAAAATTCATATGCAGGATTTAATGCATGTCTGCACAGAGTACCTCCTTGAATAGAGTGAAGTGTGAAAAACTCATCTAATCTAATCAAATGTCTCCATAAAAGAGTTACTTTCACATGTGAACAATTAAATATGGCTTCAAACAGTTTTATTTCCTGTTGTGAATATATTTCCTTTTCCAACAAAAATATTTTTAAAAACCTGTTTTACGGGCCCAACCATTTATATTTATTTAGTTAGTTAGTTACACAAAAATTGATCTTGTTTTTATTTTGAAAAATTATAAAAGAGTTGAAAAAATGTAGTAATTTTTTGAAAATTGTAAAAAATTCACCAACATTTTCATGAAAATTCACCAACATTTTCATGAAAATTCACCAACATTTTCATAAAAACTCACCAACATTTTCATACAATTTTTGAACCACACAATTTGTCCACTATCAGATGGGCCTCACAATATTAATGGGTGGGGTAGGGGAATGGGGTTAAGGATGGGAGCCTTTTAAAGGCATATTATGTGATCTTTTCCAGGGGCGCCCCCTATTCATGATTTTCTTTAGAAAGTAGATTTTCTTGCAGATTTACATTTCTGATCATAGATCATAAATATGTTCCGAGTTACAGAGTGATGCGATTCCTTATTAATTCAAAATCATGGTTTTTAAGGGTTGAAAATAGATTGTTCGCTAGCGAACAATTTATTTTCACTCTAAAAACCATGATTTTGAAGTAATTAGGGATCGTATCGCTCTGTAACTCAGACAATATTTATGATTTATGATCAGAAACATAAATCTGCAAGAAAATCTAATTTCTAAAATAAAATCATGAATAGAGGGTGCCCCTGGAAAAGATCACATAATATGCCTTTAAGCGACCATCAACAAGTTGCATTGCGACACCAGGACGCTGGAGGCTGTACGTTGGACAGACAGAAATAGTGAGTACATATTCTCATCCTGATATATCAGGCGAGACAAAAATGAGGACATGCATTTTTTGTACTTGCTTTTCCAAAACTGCCCATCCATAAGACAGGTTGAGGATATTTCCACCTGCCAATTTTAGAAGCTGATGTCTATAAAAAGACGGGTGGACCCCGGGGGTTGGGTGGGGGTACTCACTTATATTGGCCATACGGGTATGTGCGGGGACAAAGACCCCCTTTTCACGGCCTGTCAGTCACTCAGAAGAATCTCATTTCACTGATAAAGTCGTTCCACAAGCTATACAATCCAAACTCTCCCATTCGGGCGTTGACATCCCCCGTTTATTAGCCCGGAAATCTAAGCAAAATGATTAGAGACCTGTTCTCTAAGCATATCGTTTTCAAGCGCCGAGTTGCCCCCAAATGCACCCAATTTTGGTAAATTTAGCTCAATTTGTCCTACTTAAAAAACACCCAATTGGGCGAAAAATGTTTTTGCTAACGTTATTTATGATTGCAATTGGTCTGCTTGCAATAGCTAATACACACAAGGATTTTCGAGAGAAGATCCCTGGGGAAAATCCAATGCCAGTCGCGTCACAGTCATTTGTGTCAGATTGTGTGTAGTTTGCCAAGACCCCCCATTTAAACCTTGGGCAGTTCACCAAGACCCCATTCAAAGATGCCATAAGACCCCCAATTCAGGTTGTGTCAGTTCGGTAAGCCCCTGTTTTGAGAATGCCCAGTCACACACCCATACCCTCTTCAAAGTCGCTGGCTAAGATCTTGCTTCACCTACATTGACTCCTGTGACCTGTTGTAGCTCCTGCAGTGCTTTGTTGAAATCTTTCACTAATATGGTGGTCATGCCAAGCTTACGGGCTGCTTTCACATTGGGACCGAGATCATCTAGAAACACAGCCTAAAAATTGAAACAATCAAAAGGAAGCTAAGATTAAAGGGGCACAGATAGATTTCTTAAACAAATATTATTTTCATCTTGTTTAGATAGGTGATATACATAGAAACCCTCTCATATAAGATTTCTTCAAAAATATCAGTAAAAATGAAAAATAAAGACATTTTCTCAGCAATTCCAAAGGTATAAATTGGAAGCAGATTTTCTTGCAGATTTACTTTTCTGATCATAAATCATACATAGATTCCAAGTTACAGAGCGATACAATTCCTAATAACCTCAAAATCATGGTTTCAGAGTGAATTTAGAGTAAAATTTGAAAAATAGATTGTACCGGAGCTGTTAAATTATAGCCTCCCTCCAAACCCCCTTCCCCTCCACAGCCCCTTCTTAAACTATCCCTCCCCTCACATTTAAATTGAAGATATTCCCCCTCCCCCTGTGGTAGCACCCCAATCCTTATACAAGCTTCTGGATTAATCTTAGGATCTGGTTGTCACATACCAGAACAACAAAACTGCAGTCAAAATATACCCTCCCTCCCCTCCTCTCCCTCTCTTCCCATCACACCCAAATTGAAAATATTTACCTCTTGTGGTTGCACCCCAATCCTCCTACAAGCTTCTAGATAGATCTCTGGGTCGGGTTTTCGCAAACCGGTTTGGCAAGATTCAACAAATTGATCGAAGATCATCCTTAGAGAAACAAAGGCATTGACGTAGTCTTGGCCCGGCCCACCGGGAATATTGTCGGCGATGTAGTTATTAGTCAACACTCCCGTTTTGAATCCTATTAAGCGAAAGGAAAACAAGGACCGGAACATTCAGAGACTATAAAACACACAAATGTAAACCACAACCTGCGAATTAAACAGTTGGCACACACGTTACGTTTATTCGCTGTGTCAAAAATATGGATTTGAAAATTACATGCATTCAAAGAATAAAATAGACCCCCCCCCTTGACCAGTCACTTCCTCCTGATTGCTTTGGCAGGAACGTAAAAGGTATTCTTGGAGGAATCTATTTTGCACACAATATCTTTAATGTGACAACAGGAACCGGACCTCTCAGGTAAAAGTCGGCAGGTCAGGCTTTGCTGTGGTTTCCTTTTTTTCTCAAAATGTTCGTGAACATGTTGGTGAACTTTCAACAAATTTCAAAATTGTCACAATTAAAAAAATAAAAATCCAACATTTTTCAAAGAATGATTTGAAAGTTTTCAAAAATGTGTAAAATATAAAAATGAATCTCAAATAAAAAATATTAAAAACTTGGTTGGCCAGACCCGTAAAGCAGGGGTTTAATTCGTCGCCTGAACTACCTTATTTCCCAAACCAAATAAGACAGGTGTTTAGATCTGTTCCCAGTAATGCTAAGTAGCCACTGTTTTCATAATAGTATTTGGTGATGATAATTGTCAGAATAGGGGTTAATTATTTTAACCACCCTGAACCACCAAGCTTACCATGATTCTTGAGTACGGCTACAGCGTTGAGTATCTCGGGTACCGGCTTCCCTGTGCTGAAACATTTGACCATCTCTAGTGCACTGAAGTTACTAGGCAGGGATAAGCCTTGCTCCGTGGCTTCTTTCTGACACTCTATCTCATAAGCCTCACAAAACTGAAATTAAAGTAATTTAAAAATATCTAAGGAAATAATTAATAGAGATTGCTTTTGCAACATGAAACTGTATGTACTAACTTAATCTACACTGTAAGTCACCTCAAATTGGGAGATGATGTCAGTGTGTTATCTCATGGGCACTGCATTCTGCATAACAAATCCTGACATTCCTTGGCACTAGGCCTAAATTCAATTTTGGTGCCTACACTTAATCAATGTAAACTCAGTGGAGTAGCCAACTTGGGCCAGGGGTTGCCCCCCCCCCCCCCCCCCCCCCCCCCAACACACACACAAGCCGTTTGTACACCGAAGGTCGTCAGTGCACACACAAGCTGTTGGTACACCTAAGGTCGTCAGTGCACACACAAGCCGTTGGTACACCTAAGGTCGTCAGTGCACACGCAAGCCGTTGGTACACCTAAGGTCGTCAGTGCACACACAAGCCGTTGGTACACCTAAGGTCGTCAGTGCACACACAAGCTGTTGGTACACCGAAGGTCATCAGTGCATCAGGGCCATAAGAAAAGAGAGCCTTGAAACACTGCTTAGAAACGCCCTTAGAGAGCATGTTCAAAATTGTCCCGGGATAGGTCTCACATACGGAACAAAGCACAAGGCAGCAATCGGTTTTGCAGTTGAGTTACATTGTAAAAATGATAGCTGCCTTGTGCTTTATTCTGTATGTAAGACCTATTTGATGACATTGCACATTCATCTTTGATTGGGCAGGTAGAAATGACAACATACTTGAGTTATGCATGCCATCAAACAATGCGATCCATATAGCGAACACATTGATATCTCCGGAGATCATTGATATCTCCGGAGAGGGGGCTGGAGATCATGATATCTACGAAGGGGGGTGGGGGTCATGCAAGTTATTGAGACAGCGATGTAACCGTATCCAAGAAAGCATAAAAAATGGTCAAGATTTTGCTATATTGTCAATGTCTTTCTGAAAAAGAGAGCTTTTTAGTAAATTCCATAAATGTTTATGGTTAGTATTTATATTTGTAAGTAAAATAAACCAGAGAAAACAAAGAAACACCATATTTGGCTTGTGATATTTTGTCACACCACGCATTGAATGTGTGCATTTCGGGGTACCTAAAGTATTTTGTGCTTTACGCCACTAAGGGTCCTTTCAGAGGTGTTTAGATGAGCATGGGCAGCGCTGTTTGGTGGGAGAATGACCCCTGGGTTATCTTCTCTTGTGGTGACAAGGAATATAGGACAGTTAAACACAAGGCTTACGAGGGTCGGTCAATATGTAATGAAAGTGATCTTGGTATGGGATGCATGTGTGATTCTATTGAGGGATAGTATATGATCAATACAAAGTATGAACCTTTGTCTTTCGAACAATACACTTTTGAATTGTTAGATACCTTTGGTTATGTAACGTCATTAACATAAACCACTGACTGAAATATGTGAACATTTGGCTGGACATGTATTAGGTTGAAATGTGGATCGATTGATACATTGGCCAAATTTCTCGGCAATGCAAGCATAGAAACTGATAACACTGGGAACATAGTTAGAACACACAGTAATCTCATGTTATGTAATCCTCCTAGCGCGTGTTTCACAAAACAATTTAAATTTCATGCCATAAACCTCATTTGGCAGCGTCCATAGTGAACTTGCTATGACGTCATAGATCCTACTTAGAAATCCAAAAGTGAATCATTTGAAAGACAAGAATCATACTTTACATTGATTACACTATATCTCAATAGAATCACCCATGCGTCTTATAACAAGATCGCTTTCATTACAAATTGATCAACCCTCGTAAAATAAGGAAATAAGAACCAGGAGCTACTTTTTACACAAATTGCCCCTGGTTCACAGATTTTTCTTCAGGACCAGGGTTAGGTTGTCACATACCAAGGCTATAGGGAAAAAACACAGATGTCAACATGAAGATGAGTGTAAACGAATAACCAGCTGGCAGTTTCCAATTCCAATGTAAAAGTTGCTCCTGGTGACACAATTATACATAAGAACCAGGGGCATTTTGAGGTTAAGCGGGGGTAAATCTGCTCCCTGCTCCTGCTTATTTCAAGCCATAAGTTAAACTGCTTGTATACGACCCAGGGTTGTAGCTAGACCAGATTGAGTGCCGGACAATTTTACTGATGGCGAACAGAGTAAGTGTAGCGAACGAAGTGCAGTGGATCATGGAATGGGGTCTAGAGGTCTTCTTAATATTTTTAAGGGGTTATAAATGCTTTTTTTTTTTTTTAGTGCCGTTTTTTTTACCCTTTTTTTTAAGAGTGCCGGACGCTGGGCACGACTTCCGGACGGGGCCGTCCGGCGTAGCTTCAACCCTGGTACGACCCCAATTTGCCAGACACCATAATTTTAACATAACAGGTTTCACATAGCAGGTTTATAGCAGTATTTTACACAGTATAACTGAATCACCACCATGTTTCATTTATTTGGGATGGGGTGAAAGCATGCACGACCACAGTTTTACCACACATACCCTAGCATAAATTTCTCCTGAATCCAAAATACACCTTAAATGAATTAATTGGCCTATAAATTGCAACTAATGTGTTGAATATGAATGAATATTTCACATAATTTAAGTACGATATTATAGGTGCAATGGTGGCAGAGCATCAAAATTAAGGTGGGAGGGGGGGGGGGGGGTCAGGAGTCACAGACTATCTATATTTTAGAGGGAGGGGAAGGTCACAGACATATTTAATACACATGTTGTATAGGAGACTTGGCACATTTTAGGACCCTTTCTGGTTCCGCCACCTATAGACCATTTCAAATCCGAAAATATACGACCACCCGAATGCTTCCGATTAGCCGAGTGATTTGACGCTCGGTTACATGACCTGTCAGCTCCTGACAGGTCATGGCCATGTGCCGGAGAAAAACAACGTGTTTTTCACCCGTCTGCCCGTGTGATAGATTGCGCTGGTGTTGGTGATATATTGTATCCCTCACAAAGTTGATGTTGCGGCATTTCAGTTACAAAAACGAGTGAGATGAAAGAGATTTGGGGTAATATTTTCACTTTTTACCGTCTGCTCGATACATTTGGAATTTGTCCGTCAGCGCCTTTGTTGATAAAAAAACAAAATAGTCTCGTTCCACGTTTTACTTCTCATGTGTGCACGCGTGTATGTAAACATAGGCGGACAATCAACTAGGGCAATGCTGTGAATGCGATCAACTGTTGCGAAGAACGCGCAACGCACCTACTCCACGTGACCTGTTTTTCCAAAGATTTCCGATCTCAATTTGAAATGGTCTATGGAGAGGTGTCCGTCACCAACTTAAAGAATGTTAACGCTTTCCACGCGGCTATTATTTTTACCATACACAAAACAGATTTTTCAGAAACCTTTCTTAATTTTCAAAGTCTATCTCAAAGATTACTGACCAAACACTAGGCATGTTTGTACTTATTTCAATGCATTTCTCATGGTGATTCCAAATATGGTAATGAAATACAGTAATTTTGACATTTTTGAAAAAAATTGTGAAATTTTGGAATGTTGTCTGCAGCTGCCTTCCGCGTGGAAAGTGTTAAGCCTTGTCATCCTTTTTGATCATCTCCCAAAACTCCCTTCCTATCACTACAGCAGTAATTACCTGTGTTACTGTCAGGTGTCCTGTTTCCATCTTGCAAAACGCATTGTTGGGTCGTCCTTTGATCATCACACTCTCCAGAAAAAATCTGCACAGGAAAATGAAGTAATAACCAATGCTATGGATGATAGGGTATTTGATCCAAAAAATTCTGACATACCTATAATACATATCAATTTGTCAAGTTATATCGTCGTGCGAGTGCAACAATGTCGTAAAGTGACATTTTGGCGAAATTTCCTTTTTTATATATTTTGAAAGAGTAGGTAATTGTGCTCAGTTGAAGCTAATTTTGAAGTTCTAAAACAAATTAATTATGTTTTAATTAATAAAAAAACATGTCGTAAGTGCACTTCAATTTTATTTTATATTAAAGTGCAACAATAACGTATCTGCCACTTACGTTAGAATTGCACTCTGCTTTCATATGCTGAGTGCAATTTCTTCGTATCTACCACTTACGATGCTCTTGCACTCTGTTTTCCTATCCATTTTCCAGTTTTTGTCACTGTTACAATAACGTATCTGCCATATTATACATGTACGTTGTTGTTGCACCCGGATTTCTCATATTTTCTCATTGCAATAATAACGTATCTGCAGGGTTGTAGCTAGCCACATTTTAGTGCCGGCTAAAATCTCACACATTATTGGCACGCTCTGGCATTCTCAGCCATTTTGTGGTATTTGATGTACATTTCCTCAATTTTGGAGTCTTTAGTGCTGCTTAATTTGCCTGAAAATTGCTGTGAGTGCCGGTTGTTTAGCCTTAGTGGTGGTCGCTACCGACCAGCCCCGACCAGTGTAGCTACATCCCTGCGTATCTGCCCCATACTTTGTTTTTGCACTCACTTGATTTGTTAGTGCAGATGTACGTTATCTAAAAATGTCAATATCTTTTCAAATACTTATGTTTATGACACAAACGACGCATAGCAGACCGCTTTACGGAACACCTCAGGTCCATTCGCATTCAACTTCCTGGCACACCAGTAGTGCAACATTTCCACAATCATGATTTAAACCAGGACATCAAAGTAGCTGGACTGTTCAAATGCCATGGCGGCAATAAAAACAGAAAGGAGAGAGAACAACGACTAATTCACTCTCTCGGCACTCTGCACCCAAATGGCATTAATGTCAGCTTCAATGCATTTCATGTCTAGCCGTCCGCCACCCCCTGCTCTTAATCGCAGTGTGTACGTGTTATTTCCCGCACGTGTATTTTTCCCGCATTTTTTGTCCACGCGCACGGCGTTCGGCTCCTTATGAATTTGGGTGCAGAATGTAAACAAATCTTTTCAATCTACCGTACCCGATGAAGGCCAATGGCCGAAAATTTGTACAATAAATTATATATTATCACGGCATTTCTTCACTTTTGACTTCATTTATTTGATATATGTTTATGACACGATGTTTGAATGAGCACGTTTTAAAGGCATATTATGTGATCTTTTCCAGAGAGCGCCCTCTATTCATGATTTTTTTTTAAACCATGATTTTGAAGTAATTAAGCATCGTATCGCCCTGTAACTTGGAATGTATGTATGATTTATGATCAGAAATGTAAATCTGCAAGAAAATCTGCTTTCAATTTTTTTTTCGATGTTGAGGGATTTCCCTGGAAAGATCGCATAATATACCTTTAACAAAGAAAACAATCTCTATTCTTCCACAACATTATATTTTTTACTCAAGAGCACAAGAAGCATGAAAAACATAAAAATGCTTCTCCTGCAAATACAGCAAAATGCAGATACATTATTGTTGCACTCACACGACGATATGGATATAGATCAAATCCCAGGGAGGGGGAGGGGGGGGGGGTTCAACCTTTCTAAAAAAGGAGATATATGGGTGAGAAATTGGCCAAATTTGTTAAAAATTAGAGGTCTTTGGGTGAGAAATGTGCCTAGTTTTCTTAAACTTAGAAGTATTTGGGTCACATTATAAAAAAATGTGGAGGGTCATTGCATGCTAAAAAGGGTGATCTTAACAACTGCTCATGCATACCCCCCCCCCCCCCCCCCCCCCACAATGGTAGTGCCACCCCAAGGATCAAGTTACGATAAAAACTTGGATACAAAACAGGTTTTGAAGGTTAAGCCTTTGTTCAAGGTGACTCCAACACACCACCACCAAACCATACCCCTTACCATGCTTACTACACCTACCCGCTCCTAACCACCTACATGTACCATGATCTTGGATTGATATTGGTTTAGATATAACATTGCTATGAAACAAAATAATTGTTACTTACTTAGGGAGTCCCATCTGCTCGGCATACTTGGCCATTCCTAGCTGAGGGGGCTGAAACAGTACACCTCCCATGTCAAATATGGCCGCCTTTAATTTGCGCACCGCCATTACAAAACGTTGTTAGCGGAGCTGTAGATAATTGATAACATGGTTTTAAAGCTATATTATGCCATCTTTTTCAAAATAATTCATCCAATGTTTTTCTTCTGATGTTTGATATCCATGAACCCATCTTCACAAATTTCATAGAACTATACTAACATTTAAACAGTTTTTATTTATTTAAAAACTCCATTTTTAAGTTATAGTCACCCTCGCTTAAAGGGACCAATGTCATGTTTTTTGTGTTTTTTTAATTAATTTACTTCAGAATTCAAGATGAACATTAAAAATTGTCATTATTGTTGTTTCTACTAAAAAAACACACCAGTAAAACTTGATTAAAACAATGTTTTGGGTTTTAGCAGCAAGAAGCTCTGTGTAGTGTAGGAAGGGGCGGACATACGGGAACTGAGTTATTTTTAGCAAATTTGCTTGGCAACCAGTGTTTCAGAAACAAAACATTCCATGCACGCACTCAACGCTGAGCGTTACGAACTTGATCCGCAGTAGGCGCAATGTGCGGTTGCCTTAATTGATTGATCTGCGCAAGTTGTTTTTGTTTTTGTTTTCACCGGCGTTGCATTTGTTTTCACCGGCGTGACGTAGGTCCGCCCCAACCTATACGGTGGCTATGTAAGACCGATGCTTGAAAACGCTGATGTAGCACTCAACTATTTCTGTCAAACAATCAAAGGAATTGGAATCCATCCAAAAAAGGGCTTGTAGAATCATACTTGGGAATAAGTATGAGTCTTATGATGAAGCCTTGGGTAATTGTCATTTTGACACCTTGTCTGGAAGGAGGGAGAAGCATTGTCGAAGATTTGCTGAAGGGGTTCCTAAAAATGAGAGGACAAAATCTCTCCTCCCTCCTACCAGACTGGAGTGTCATGACAGATCACTTCGTAATAGTGGTAACTTTACCAAATTTCATGGTAGCGTTTCCAAAATAGTCCTGTTCCTTATTTTGTCAATATTTTAAATGATTAGGTACCCATTATCACTTACGACTGGTCGTGCAGTAAATTTCTATAAAGTGTGACATTTTGTTGTTTCTTAATTTGTTATCTTTAACATATCTTTATTCGTAAATTGTGATTCAATCCTACAAGTGCAATATTTTTATGTTATTAATGTGCATTTTTATATCATAATTTTAATATTGTATATTAGCATGTAATTTGGCCTGCGGGCCACGAGATGCTTCTGAATAAAATACCAATAACCAATAATATGTTTTAAATATGTTGGAATACCACCCCTAACCATATAAAATACTGGTTGTGGCTCAACCAGAATTTTTGAATCAACGTTTTGTTGTACAAAGAGGACTGATTTTTCTGGCATAATTCTGTTATACCCTACACACCAACATCGGTAGTATGCGTCGTTCTTAAAGATCACACACTATGAATACCCCTGTGAAGGGTATAACAGAATTACTCCATTTTTCTTAATCCTTATAGGTGTAAGTTCATATGTAATTTTGTAAAATATACAAATCCCAGTTTTTATCATACATTTTTGTAATTGAGTGCGCTGCCTCCACCTCATCTCTTAATGCTCCTTTAAATGTATTCGCACATGCCTGTTTTTATTATAGCCGTAAACAATGTAAACACAGTTTCAAACACTTTTTAAGAACAAGAAAACCGGACAAAAAATAAGTAATGTAGTTTGTGTGAACTACATATTTTTAACCTTGACTTTGAAGTTATTAAGAAATGTATCACTCAGTAACTTACAAGACATTTTATTTTTACATGTATGTTCATAAATGCAATTTGGAAGGAAAAAAACATGCATTCACTGGACAAAATCAAGGATAAGACACATCGTACGCACCATAAGGCGCTAGATGGGCAAGCTCCCTGCGTATTTGCTGATGCACGCAGAAAAGTCAAACTGTTTACAAAATTGGGAAATATCATGTTTCGTGCCGTAATGGTACACGGCAACGGAATAAGCTGTGAAATGTTATGGCGTTAATTCTGTATGACGTCACGAACGGTTAAGTTAAACATGATATTGCCCAAAATTGACTATTGGCAGCTTGAAAGTTACCCCCTGCAGCTTATAGCACGCTAGTTCCTACTATTTTGAATATGATTTATTAAGTTTAAATAAACAGTCGGGTTCGCTCAAAGCGTCGGCAATAATCATGTTTCCTTACATCATCATGCTCTCGAAAGTACAAACATATACGCAAGTTTTCTAGACTAGTGTGTTATTTATCAGGGGACAGCTTATCATATGGGCAATTCCATGTTACTCACGTAACGCTTTTTCACTACGTTACACTTTTGGAAAAGCCATATTTTTTAGAAGAACAAGCTTGACAGAATTATTTTTTCTGCAGTAGTTACACAAGACCCAACACTAACTTTATATGCAATTAGAATTGCAATACAAGACATGACTTGCGAGTGAGAAGGAAAACACTTTTGTTACTCACGTTACATTTGATTGGACATCATAAAATGGCAACAAGCCTTCATTCACAAAGTGTCCTCATACAGGATATTTTTGGAAACACGGTTAACATGGTTGATAAAGCTAACATTAAGATCTACAAATGCAAGGTGAAACTAATCTGATTAGACAATCACTTTTCAGAAAATTGACCAAAATAGCTGTTACTCACGTTACGTTACTCACGTTACTTGTTTTTGCAAATTCAAATTGTATTTATATAGCTCATGCAGATTAGCTCAAAATGTTATGAAATAAGTCTTGACATGATGTATTTAATTTCCCAAAATGATATTATGTCTCCAAACGGTCAATTATGACCGCTACACAAGTTCACACAGGACATTTTGCAAACTCTCTACCTGTTACATCAACAATATCTTGATGAAAATGGTATCATTTTGCATTAAAACAGAAACAATTTGAGAGCTATTTTCTTTTTTGAAACTTAACATTATGTTTAACAAGTGTTAGGTGAAAATAATTGCATATAATTGATGAATTACACCATAGTTATCAAGGTTGCCGAATTCAGCACCTTTGCGCAAAATCAATATTTTTGAACTTAGGAACGATGAAAGCAAGAAATATGCAGAAAATGCTCTACAATATTTGTGTACATAAGCTATGCATGTATATTTAAACACTTTGTAACCAACAAAATGGAATATTTTCCTTCAAAAGTGACTTTCAGAGGACAAAGTTACTGTTTTACTTGTTGAAAAACTTGGAAAGACATGCAATGACCCCTGGAAATAGTGCGTACGAAGTGATGGAAGTGCCAGACTGACATAAGACTGATAAATGAATAAAACTAAGTGCAATAAAAGCAAAAAGAGATCCATTTCTTATTGCTACAATGCATTTTAGGCCGTTACTCACGTTACATTTTTGTTACTCATACAATTGTTACTCACGTTACAGTTGTCAAACCTCTAAACCTCTGCCATTTTAATAAAACTACATGCACATAGCCCATTATATTTCCTGTTTTCAAATTAAGTACCTGGAGTATGATTATTATTCCATTTGGCAGAATTTAAAAGCAAAGAACAATTGAGTAGGACAACTATTTGATGTTTATCGTTACTCACGTTACATTTTCAATTACCATCGGACACAGGAGATTCCTCCCAACTTGTGTCAATGCATAGATATTTTTCATAGTTGGTAACTTGAAACTAAGGTATTATGCATTTCAGAAATCAACAAATATTTATATTTACAGTTAATATTAAATGTAAGAGGTCAACATAACCTGAACACACATTTTCCCCCGGGGGGGGGGGGGGGGGGGGGGGGGGGGGGGGGGGGGGGGGGGGGGGGGGGGGGGGGGGGGGGGGGGGGGTACTCACCCAAGACGGTTATACGGGGGTGTGCCCGCTCTAATGGGTAGCTTTTTGGGCACAAAATCCCTAAACATGGGGTATGATTTTGTGCTGGAAATCCCTAATAATGGGGGTCACTTTTACAAATGGGTCTATTTTCGCGAAATTTTTGTCTATTTTCGCGAACATTTGCAAAAATTAGGTCTATTTTCCCGATAATTTGCGAAAATTTGGTCTAAAATGAAGCAAAACCCCTAAAAATGGGTACCGATTTTTCCAAAATCACCCCTAAAAATGGGTATGGGTTTTGAATCTCCAGCGGCACACCCCCGACCAAACCAAATCCGAGTACCCCCCCCCCCCCCGGGCATTTTCCACTTATTTTTTATGAAAAAAACCATTTTCCAACTTATGACGATAATTTCTTGAAATTTACAAACAAATCATTCAAACATTTGATTGTCCCATATACCTACAAGTGTATACAATAAAATAAAATGGGTAATAAGCATCCAAATTAAATTTACATTTTTCGGGTCATATCACCAATCTATGGAATTGCCCATATGATTATTACGATTAAACAGCGATTTGCATAGGTCGTGAAGGATGATTTGAACTTATGACATTCAATACATGGAAGTGCCCTAAGGGAGTGTTCAGAAATACTTTGGTGGGAGGGGGGGGGGTTGGCCAACTTGCATTTTTGGGTGTCTGAACTTTTTTGGGGGACACATTATGCATAATTCCATGATTCCTCTGGTCAAATGAACCAACAGTGCCAATCCTCAACCCTACACGACGTCAATATTGTGGGGGGTGGTTGGGCGATCGCCCCCCTCACCACTGTTGGCCAAACTTTTTTTACCCCCCCTCTTGAGCACCCAAAACTTTGGCTATATCTTGCCTCACGTCCCGTACGGAATAAACCGTATAGCTACAACGTATCATTAATTGGTTTGAGCATTCACACTTGAGTTAAGGGACGTCTAGCCAGACATTGCCAAAACTTTGGCTATATCTTGCCTCACGTCCCGTACGGAATAAACCGTATAGCTACAACGTATCATTAATTGGTTTGAGCATGCGCACTTAAGTTACGGGACGTCTAGCCAGACATTGCCAAAACTTTTGTTTTGGTCCCCCTCCCCTTTTTCAACTTGTAACTTTTAGACCCCCCCCCCCCCCCACCAAAGTATTTCTGAACACTCCTAAAATGCTTAGTAAATAGACGAATTCGGAAGCTTTTTTTTACTGGTAAAAAAGTAAAACTGAAAAAGCAGTTAGTAGGCCAAGTTTATTTATACTAAAAACTAAGGATAGTTAAACTCAATACATTCATGAACATTGTCAATGTACACAAAAAGTGGAAACCTGATTTTGAACTTACCTATTTACACAAGCTAAAAATCAGGTCATATATTATATGTCGAGTCGTGCTTGTGGGTGTATATTGTAAACAACAGCTGATTGGCGGTTAAGTACATCCCCGTACTGTGCATGGTTTAACGTTGGCTCATCACTCTGTTGTAAACATGCATAGATTGTAGAGGGATTACACACTTAGTCTACATGGACGAGGCCATGGGCCATGGCGGAATCGAGAATGATACTAGATTTAGGAAGAAATAAGTGGTGTGCATGCTAAATCCATATGGAATTGGATTGTTAGTTTTGAAACACGGGACGAGGTAACTTTCATTATTCATCATTTTAGATTTTTTTTCATTATTCATTATTAAATCAGAACCGATGGTTTTAGAACGTACCCCACTGTATCATGACGATACAAAGTAGTGTTTCTACTAGTATTATTGCTACCATTGGATTCGTATCACCTTTTAAAACAAGTATAGGAAGTATTTTTAGATGATTGTTGAACATGTCAACAATGTGTCTGAAATATTTCAAAGTGAATTACATTTGAAATTTGAGTAGTAAAAAAATAAATGCAAACATTTTCATTACTAATAAGTATTAACAATACTACTACCATGACACCACTGCCAATACAATTCCTTCAAATCAATGACAAGAAGAGATGCCTGGTGAAAGTTTGGTAAAAAGAAGAAGAAAAAAGTTTGAAAGAATGAAAGTTTTGGTAAAAAGTAAAAATCCCCAAAAACCCAATTGTCATTCCCAGCTGCTGATGAAGAAATGTTAACTGTTGAAGTTGCTCAGTTAAGACAATTGGATTTTTATTTAGATTGACCAGTCCAATTTATTTTACAAGTATTTTTATTTAAAAAGAGTGTTCTTTCTAAAAAAAAATCATACATTATCATATCATCATCTTCATATGCAATGGTTCCAAAAATTGGGTCAAGAGGGCAATACGGAGTGGGGGAATCAGTTGGTTAGATTTGGTTAGATCTATACAAAAAGTTCTCTATATAGGCCTAAGGTGACAAAAAGAAACCCTGTTCTACAAACAAGATCGACCCATTTGAATTTAAATTTGGTGTCATATGCAAATGCCACCAACCGAACATTTTTAAAATGGCAAAATAATAACAGATTTATGTGTTGTATGGTTTACACAATTTTATTTATCACTGCCCTAGAATGTCACGAAAAGAACATTTTAGGAGCTGTATTTTTCTTCTCTGTTTAGGGGTCATAGTTTTTTTCCCACACAGAAAATAAGGGTGTCATGAAATTAATGCCATTGTAATAGGGGGGTTAAAATCTTCTTTTTTTCCACACATTTGTTTTTATACTGTCCATGCACCCTCATTTTTTCCCCTTCCACATCAACTGTTTCCCCAATAATCTTTGTGGGTATGTGTTAAAGGGGGGTCATAGAAATAATCAGTTTCGTTTAGGGGTGTGGGGGGGGGGGGGGGGGGGGGGGTCATAATAATATGACGATGATAAATGACATTTTGGGGACCCACCCCCTACCAAGGAAAATGTCCACCTCCTTAGGGATCGTCCATAATATTCGCCATTTACAGATATGTTCAAAGCGTACATAACAGGGGGGGGGGGGGGGGGGGTGTAAAATATACCCTAAGCGTACGTAACTTGAATGGCAATCTTCAGAGGCAGGCATTTTGTTATCAAGCCATGTCATTTTGGCCATATACTGCGTACGTAACTCTACTCGTGGTGGGGGGGGGGGGGGGGGGGGTAAAAAGTTATGTACGCTCTGTACGTATGTGAAAATGAGACAGGTGTATGATTTTAAGAGGTGTCAGTTTTCCCCCTTATACTAGGTACTGAGTTAATTCCCCATAAATCCCCTTGAGCTCCCTTGATCAAACTATATGCCTTATTTCTTTATCTTCCCATTTCCCTTCCCCTCACCACTTTCTTCTGGCCCCTCCCCCTTTTCCTCACCAAGTTTCCCCCCATTTACAATTGATTTCCCCCGCTACCCTCGCTCGAAGCAGCAGGGTATTTCAAGTATACCACTGACATGAGTTACCTGCCTCATCATAAGAATATGCTTAGGTTCTCCGAGCTGTCACTACAACCAAATTAAACAGTGGTGGGTGGGAGAGGTTGTGGGGTGTGTGGTGGGGAGATTATGGTGAATTTGTGTCTACATGTTGTAACTATATTCGTAGAGATAATGACTAACTGTTGACTTCCGGTGTGAGAAATGTGAGTCCTATCTCACACAGTACACTCACCAAGAATAAAAGACTGAGTGTTGCATGATTTAAAAGTGTATGTTTCGATCACCTTTTTTTTGGCTCTGATTCTTTTTGACATCAAGACATTTTTATATCAGAAGAATCCCCATATTTTTCTCATTATGTCTGTAAAATCTTAGGGGCCAAAATGTTCCATTTAGAAATTATAGGCTAAAATGTGGTGAATGACTGCCAAAGGTGGTTGTTTACAATATACACCCACAACCAAAAGACCAAGGATATTCACTGGAGCGGGGCTCGACGATCCCAATTCAAAGTGCTGCATTTCAGCAAGTATCAGTGGCTGAATGGTTAGGCGCCTGTACTACATTGTAGTATACAGGAGATCGTGGGTTCGAGTCCCGCAATAGAGAATGTCCTTGCTCTTTTTTGAGTTGGGACATTCAGTAGTGTGGATTGTTATGTGTTTATTTTGCTCTTTCAGTTTGGATGAGCTCCTCTATACTTTCTATTTATACAGTTCAACAAAAATAAGTTCCCCTTTAGATTATGCCTGATATTTTTAAAATGAATTACTCCATCAAAAAAATGTTTGGCACACATAATGTACATGTTCACAGCAACACTAGAACAGGGCTATAACTACGCAGGTGTTGTAATGCTTGAATGAGCACACTTTGAATGGAGGAATACCTCAATTCAAAAGTTTCTAAATGATGTATTACAAAGGAGGATGGTTAAGCAGCTTGAACCAGGGTCTTTGCTTGAACACCGCACAGGTACTACTTGAATGAGCACACACGATATTGAACTTTTAGCAACTTTTGAAATGAGGTATTCCTCCATTCAATATATGTTTATTCAAGCATTACAATACCTGCATAGTTATAGTCCCGTTCTAGTGTTGCTGTGAACACGTACATTATGTGTGCAAAAAATCGTTTCGATGGAGTAACTTATTAAACAAGGTATTTAAAAAAAACTGGACGGGGGAGATATAAGACTGTTGAAAGTAGGCTTGAGTTATCCCGTGCTTTTTCTCTTACGTGACACGGGTCATTCTATACGTGCGTGTCACGGGTACCCGTATCCCGTAAGTCTCACTCTCCGTGAATTCCCAAACCCAACCCACAGTAGAGCCCAAGCCCCGTAATAACCTGCATAGTGCATACCACCACGCAGCGTTCGATTTAACCAATGTAGCATCACGAAATACGACACACTTTTGAACACTAATGCACAAATATGTAGCAAAAAGTGCTACGCCAAAAGATTCCCTACTTGATCTCTGATCACGTACCATCAAAGCCAAACCTAAAGATTGAGTGTCATCTTCAAATAACTAAAACAAAGTATGGTAAATCTTGAAATATCGGCGGTTCATTTTCACTTTCGTCCAGAGTTAAAAATCCCATTGGTTTACACGTACTTGCGCAGAATTTTTCTGTCGGTTTAAAATGTGTACAAAATGGCGGAGTTCTGCGCATCTCGGAGAAGTAATAATCATGACGTCACTTCTAGTCTTGTTTTCGTGTCGCATGGCAAAGGTCGAGGGGTTGTTGCCATATCATTGGGCTAATCATATAGACTGTAACTCTCAGCCGCCCTCTTATGTCGCTATCTTGCAGGCTCCGATATTTGTACAGCTTTAGCGTCCGTACGGTAATATTGATGACTGGGGGATGTAACCTAGGGTTCGCCATAATCATTGGGCTAATTGCGAGACCAAGGCAACACGGAACAAAGAGGCCGTGGACTCAGTGACTCAGTATATTACTAAATCATATAATATAATACAAAATAGCATCCAAATAGCTTAGTATATTACTAAATGGCATCCAAATAGCTGAAATAACTTACTGTGTCCTCTTACCTTCATATTATAACAATATCAATTACATTTTACAACAAAATCGCTTCAGAAGATGATTAATGCAAGTTATTAATATTAGCAAATGCCGCGAATTTTAGGGGTTTGTGAAAAGGTTACGACTTAGAAACGTCGTTTCAAATGACGGGGTCGCTAATCTCCCCCGTCAAAAATATCTGGCATAATCTAAAGGGGAACTTATTTTTGTTGAACTGTGTAGTTTATGAGGAGGCATGACATAAATAAATAATGCACACAAATACAATGCACATCCATATAGGTGTTTTTTTGTATCTTTATTAGTATATTAAAATTGATTGTTAACCTTACATGATACAGGTTACATTTGAATGTCACCCACTTACAAATACACAATAAATCTCATTTGTGTATTAATTTGAAGTGACTTGTGGTGTGTGTTGATGATGTAGGTTTATGATAACCGCCCCCTCCTGGGTCGGTCGATCCCACATCTGACACCATGTTTATACTTCAAACTCTCCTGATGTTATAGATCATTTAAAAGAACTAGATTGCCTATCCTGAGTCTCTTATATGATCAATAACATCTGGAGAGTTTAGAAGTATAAACATGGTGTCAGATGTGGGATAAGTATAAAACAGTATGAATCAAAATGATTATAAGCTGGATGTTTGATATTCCTTGTGAAGAGGCAATAGAGACAGTCCGTGTTTCGGATTAGCGGCCATCTTGGAGGTAACCCTAAACTCTAAGTAACTTTGAGCTAGAATGCACATTATTTTTTCAAGTAATCTTCAAGTAAAGGTTATACTAATTTCGAGGTCATTCATCAGGTTGTATTGAATGGGGAGGGCTGCGGGTCCCAACCATGTTGCAAACACCTTTGTGTTGGCAGCTAATCCAAAACATGGAAAGTGTCTATTGTCACAGAGGGGAAAGGTCTGGTTGTCCTTTGGGCCTCTTTCAGGAGGAGCAGGCAGATGGCCAATAATATCCCTATCAAAGCAAATCTGACCTATTTTCCAATTTAGAGCCAGCAGCAGTAAAGGACAACCAAACAACACATTTTGTCTATAACCTTATGTTTGTCTAAATACCTAAATATGGTAGTCCTAAAATAGAACTAGTAACCTAGCAGCTCCCTATACTTCATTCGTCTTACTCTGTGCAGTGTTGTCCGAGCATATTCCAATGATCTCATCTTATCATCACAGCACAATTGTGATGCCATAGGGACATACCCAGGCAATCAAAGATGAATATCGACATATTCGCGTGAAAATGTTGCATTGATCAATCGAATACCCTCTAACATCACTTCACATATTTAGAAGAACAAAGTGCGGTGTGGTTTACTAGTCAATCCTAGCAAAGCACTCTATCAATGATGGTCAATTATGGGTTTATAAAATACACATTATTATATATATACACTTGTATTTGTCCTAAAAATTAAATAAAATGGTTTGACTTTCCTTCTACGAAGTCTGATTTGAACCTATTTTTGATTTGGTTTACGATCCAGAGGTAGAAATTGATTGACAAAATTTGGGCAGAATTGATTTTAAATTCACCAGATTCTTTCCAATGCAAATATGCATTAAAACTGTGTAGTATAATAGCACATGACATTATCCATATTATAATATGACATATCTATGGATAGATTACATAATCTATTCACAATTTAGAAATGTCTCTAGAAATCACCCGCACCTCTCCCTGTTGCATGCTGTTGTATCATTATTATAATGATAGAAATCAAATTCATAATTATTGCCAAACTAATTACATGCAGTTATCAAAAAAACATGCCCTTTTTCAAAACAGGCTTAAAACAAACAAACAAACTTGGGTTACAAAATAAGGTCTTTTCATACCGAGTTGACAAATTGATTATTTGACAAACAGTTGCTATTATGCAAAGAACTGATTCAGCCTTTTAAAACGTGTGAAAAATTGATCGATCAGCTTTCACGTTTTTTACAATTCTTGTGATTGAAATAGAGGCTTTAATTAAGCAAAACGAAGGTTCAGAACAATAAATTTGTCAAACAATCGATTGACACCACATAGGATTATGTCACACAGAGCCATACAAACAATAAAAAACAACCAAAATCTTACTTAATTCCAGTAGTATTTGAACATAAATTGTCACATTTTAACTTCTGTGGTACAAACCGGATAAGTTGGCATGAAGGATTTGTTGGCACAATTTGTTTTAAATTGGTATACTTTTTTTATTTTACAAACTGTCAAATGAATAATTTAAAATAGTCATAATGGATATACAAACAACCATGGCATTAAATATTGGAGTATGATTTGGAAGAATAAATCATGCAAATTGCAACCTCACTTGGAATATAATATGGTATTTATGAACAATCTTTTGTCATTTCGTATTATTTGAGAGTTCAAACAACGGCATAATTTGTTACAAACAGACAAGTTTTAGCACCTAACACCCAATTTTCTTTCGGTGTCAAAATTAATACAAAACTTTCCTAATGTTGAGGAAAGAAATGGGGCCTCGATAACTGACAAGAGAGTGTGAAAAAGGGGACCTTCAGGATGGCACGTAACTATACCCCCTACAATTTCAGTACCCCATTTCGTGTCAGAATTCATCCCCTAATGAAAGTTATCAAAAACACTAAATCTTTTCCAAACATAAACATAAAATATACACACACTTATTATTAGTAATCTGTTAACTAATAACCATATAAGACTACCATAAGAAACATACACATAACTAGCAGCTACAAAGCGAAATGAATGCTAGCAGTTACAAAACAGACGACTTACATAGATAATAATAAAACAATATAGATACACTGTATATATAGGTGGGCAAAATGCTAAAAATAAATACGGAAGATGTTCCAAATTTGGGGACTTGTAGATGACGGTAAGATGATATGCCAGTTGCCCCCCCCCCCCTTCCCATAATCCCTTCAAGACAGACATGGAATGTTAACTTTTAGGGTTTATCTAACACTTCCACACGGCTATTGGTTTTACCATATACAAAACAGATTAGTCAAAAACCTTTCATAACTTTCAAGGTCTATCCAAAGGATTACTGAATCAATATTAGGCATGCTTGAACTTATCTCAATGCATTTCACATGGTGATTCCAAATATGGTAATGAAATTCAACAATTTTGACGTTTTTGAAACATTTTGTGAAATTTTGGAATGTCGTCTACAGGCGCCTGCCGCGTGGAAAGTGTTTGGTTACGAATTGGAATAGCCACTTATAATTCATGAAGGGCCAAAATATTTTATATAAATCAAACATTTTCAACAAAAAGGGGGTCAAAACTCACCCTTTACTGCTGTATTAAGAGAGGTGAATTTTTTTTAATTACTATCTTTAAACTAAGCTAAGACACTACTGTAATGCTTCTCATATGGTTGTACGGTTTGATATTACCAAAATGTTCTGAATAATGGTGTGAAATAGCCGCCAAGAATTGGGGCCTTAAAAATGATAGTAGAGCCAAGAATTGGCTATTCGATTAAATTCCCTTACCCATCATCCTCTATGGGCGGACATGAAAAAAAAAATTGGAACCTGTGTACAGAATAAAAATAGAATTGTCCATAGTATAGTAATGTTAATAAGAAATTGTTGCATCACAATGAAACCTCCTAATCCTGATAGTAATTTGTTAACAATATTTGTCGTGCGTAAAACTGGATAAGCTTATAACACAGTGTTATTGCAGTATTTCAGCATAAATATTAATATCTTTTTAATAACATTAAATCTAGAAGTCTACTTACTGTTAATATAATAATGCATTAAAAAACAATGATTTGAAAAATAAATAATACTAAGACGGGACCTCGAGGGAATACATTTTGATAAGTCTACAAAACAAACTATTGTGGTCATCTTTTTGAAATGTCAGGGTCTTATTGCAGCCATTTTAAGGGGTTTAAAAATGACTGATGATCGTGATGATCAATCATCACAGTTTTCAAAATAACTTTGATCCAAATCAACACATTCCAAAATGTTTGGGAGTCACGGACTCTAAAATTTTACATAATGCCATCCTTGTCAGTATCGGTATGTCAAAATGTGTCCACTAGTAAGTGTAAGTTTCAAAGATTTGTGACATGGTATATGAGTTGATTATTCCTCAGTAAAAAAAATCCCTTCCATTGCATACTTCAAGAAGACAGTGTCCAACTACCCTGTCATCTAGCATAAAGAGCACCCAGGGTATTTAGGATGGGCTTTAAGTACAAATGACTTAAGTATGCTACCTTTTGGCGGGAAAATGTTTCAAACACATCTTTGTTTAAAGTTCAGGTTCAGGTTAACAATGGATCAACAAATTTGGTGTATCGATGTATCCATGTCAAAAGCAGCAACATCCCTACCAAAATAAAACTTGAGCACTACGCCATCCCTGGGTAAAGAGCGCCCCTCTCTAACCCCCTCCCCAGATAAAGAGCGCCCCCTCTCTACTTCTTTTTCTTTCCCATGGTTTGTGATTGTTGCATAGCCTCTTCTGCAGCCTGTTGTTTCTTCTTGTTGAAGAGATTGATCTCCTCCTCCAGGAGTCGTCGCTGCTCATCTAAGCGCTTCTTCTCCTCCGTGTGGTCTTTCTTCAGCTTATCGAATCTCTCGTGAAGCTGTGAAACAGACACAAATGTGTTGATGCATTAACCTTAACATTATTGATTTCTGCAAAATTACTACACTAACTCTTAGACTATGGCTCTGGATCCCCCTCCCCCCTCTAACTCAACCATTTTACATTTTAAACCTTCAATGAGAGGTCAGTATATTTGTTTAAAACTGTAAAAAAGTGGGAAGACACATTCTCTATCTCATTGCCCAACCACAAAGGGCTATTTAATATATGCTCGAAAAACTATTTCTTTGTAGTACAACTCGCATGGCACAGCAGTCAGAGACTGTCAGTTCCTTGCCGGCTACCAGAGTTTAATTTCTGGTTTCAGCGGAGCCATTTTGCCTCCTAATTTGTCCCATTTTGTCCTCTGATAATTCTATTCCAAAACCAACCCTTGGGTGGAAGGGTTAAAGAGTGTTCGATGCTCGAGTTCAACCAGTAGAAGATTATTGTTTGAGGTTACAAAGTCAGTTGATCCCTCCATCTCAAAACTTTGCAAATCTGGATGATCTAATTGATTTAACCTCTTAAAATATCACTACCCAGATGACTGCCAATAAATGAAAGTTAAAATTGATGAATGTACTTTGGCATTTGAGACCTGTCACCACAAAATGAGCGTTAAGTCGCCAGAGTGCATTAGGATATATGGTCTAATGAACATGCCAAAAAAACAATACAAAACAAAGGATTTTTTGTCTTTCAATTTGATTTTTGATCAGGAATACATTGAGGAATTATGACATGTTGCATATCATTTTAAAGCTTGTTTTCTGGGCATTCTGAATCTGGATAAACCTCAGAATCTAATTTTCCGACTTAACTCTCATTTTGTGATGACAGGTCTCATTTGTGATGCAATCTGTGAAAACCCGCCACATGGTGGGATTTTTCATATTGGAGATATTTATATCATAAGAAAGCTGATTACAGAACTGTTTCGATCATTTTTCTACGATCACTACAAAAAAAGTTATGAGTGAATGATGATTGTGATGTCAAAAAAAGCTACAAACAAGAAATCATGAAAACAGGTCAAAAAAATACATAGTTCAATAGAATAACAATATTAAGTTTTTGAAGCTGATATTTCATAAAAGATGATGACACAAAGTAATGGACATTAATTTTCTAAAGAAATCGTTAAAAAAACACCTTTTTAAAATTTGTTTTTTAACATTTTACCCATAATCCCTAGTTCACATTTTGCGACATCCGACGGGTTTTCACAGATCGCATCACATTTTTTATCACCTTACCTCTTTCTCCATTGTTTTGAGTTGTCCCTCTTTTTCCTTGACGCGCACTACAAACACCTGTCTCATTTCATCTTCTTTCTGTTGCAATTCCTGGATGTGTTCGTGTCGTTTGGCCTCGTACGTTTCTTGTAGACTGAAAAAAACACACACAAAAAACACATCACCATTGATAGCATCTATAGTCATAATCATAGTGATTCATTTGACCTTTTAGGTTTCCAGTCCTTTGGAGAAAAAAATGTCTAGTACGCAACATCACCTACAGACATTGTGCTATAATTATAGTGGTGAACTCTAATACTTTGTTGTCCCTGATGAAAGGTGGTTTAACCAGTTGAAACGTTGGTCAAATTATGTTATTTTTGTTGTTTTAGAAATAGTAAGATCTAAAAGGCTGGCTAATCTGAATACTCCAATCAACTGATGCATTCATGGACTCAATCATTCATCATGTGATCAGAATAATGTGATAAAAAAATACATGTATGTATACATGGACTTCCTTTTTCATCACTCATTTACTTTTAGTGTCGGGGGATGAAATGATCAAATTCCACGACAAAATGCTAAAACACACACTACCTCTGAACATCTCCCTACCTAGCCGTTGAATTTGCAATACTTTTTATATGGGGCACAATATTTATTCAACAACTAATTGAACTAAAAGAAATAGTTTAATTATTGGGACTTGATCGAGCGGAATTCGTCGGATGTCTGAGATATTGATTTTAGTTATAGGTAAAGAGAAGTGACAGATCCTTATGTTTTACTTTTTGTTTCTCAGTTGGTAAATTGTTTGTAACTTAAAAACTAGAAGTTCAATTTTAGTGGGATTTGGATCATAATACTGTAGCATTTTCCACCTGCTTTGAAATGATGGGCAAATATCAAAATTGAAAACTGCCGACATGTGACTGGTTTCGCTTGATCACGTCACAATTAAGCACCAGATTATGAAAAGTCTACCTCAACAGATTTATTTGGGTGCAAATTGCAATTGTGGCCGATCACGTCAGAAAGGACATGTTGTTGGTAAATACAGTTTTGATATAGAGGCCAATATATTTGGTGAAATATAAAAAAATAAAATAATAAAAGATATACTTCTTCAAATCATATCTTGTGATATCTTTCAACATGTTATCATTTCAATGCTTAAAACGTGCTCATTCGAATCATACCAATAATATAACTCAGAAGTGACTCAGGCCTCCAACATGTCCATTTTGTAGAAAAGGGTCACAATTAGACTGGATCCTCATGTCTTCCCTATTTTACACACGGCCCCTGCGAGGTGGCTCAAATATATTTGGTCCGCCATTTTTAAAGATGGCGGCCATATAGAGGGACGCGGGGACCCAGTCTAGGTCACAATTAGATAGCGGACATTTTGAGGTCTTTCCCTACCTGATGGGTTTGTTATCGGGAGCCGTGTCCATGAATCCCATCTCTTCAAGTTTGCATCTTCTGTACAGTTCATAGTGTCTATTGTGAGTCTGTTCTGTGAGGTCTTCCATGTTGGTTCTGATCAGCATCTCTCGAAGCTTCACAAAGTCGCAGTGGTTCTCGTTCTCCACTGTAACAAAGCAACACAGTTTAATTATATAGATAAATGATGGTACTTTTTATTCTTGAATTTATTGTGAAATATAACAGTAGACATAGAACAAAGAAGGTTGTGTCTTTCAAAAAAACCCAAAAAACAAACAAACAGGTGGCGCAGCAGTTAAAAGCACTCATATAATCACTGTGGTGCCGTAGGTCAATTTGATGGATTGTTATATTGTATGCTCGAGAGTTCAAGCCCCAGTGGTGTCGATTGGTATCACTTGAAAAACACATCATAGCACTTGAAATTTGTTTTATCGCATCGTATAGCATACTACTTCATCTGTTATCTACTGCTGATAGCACACTACTTTAACTGCTATACTACTGATAGCACACTACTTCATCTGCTATCTACTGCTGATAGCACACTACTTCATCTGCTATACTACTGATAGCACACTACTTCATCTGCTATCTACTGCTGATAGCACACTCCTTCATCTGCTATACTACTGATAGCATACTACTTCATCTGCTATACTACTGATATCACACTACTTCATCTGCTATCTACTGCTGATAGCACAATCCTTCATCTGCTATACTACTGATAGCACACTACTTCATCTGCTATCTACTGCTGATAGCACACTTCTTCATATGCTATCTACTGCTGAACGGCTACCAATGCTCACTACCCATGCCCGGAAAGCACAAAGCATTTTAAAATCCCTGAATGTCGTAACACACCCAAACCTGACCCGTAAAGGACATTTCCAAGTCTAGCGAAAAAGGGTGTTCTTTTTGAAGTTTGCTGAATACCAATTGTTTCCCTTGAAAATGAATGATTGCACTTCATCTTGAAAAAAGAGGTGAAATTTGGCATCCCAAAGGAACAAAACAAGTATGAAGGACGCCCCACCATTATCCACTTCCAGCTAACATTTTACAACTCCCCATTCCCCTTGCAACCTATGTCCAGGGATGCCACTAGGTCTTTGTGGAAAAGAAGGAAATACAGGCAGGGGATTTGGGGGCCACCTAGGCCCCCAACTCGAGCTGAACGATTTTAGCAGTTTAACATTTTTTTTATTGGGAGGTGGAGGTGGATTTTTTTCTTCTTTTTCTGAGCCTGTATGTTTTTTACACCTTTCTCTATGTCAACAAGATTGTCAGTTGGATCGACAACTTTCACCCCCGCCATTTTCTATTTTCTATTTCCCTAGAACGATAGTCTCAACACCCACACTATCGTGCGCTAAAGCTGCATTGTATGTGTCTATGAGCCCACTCACAAGTGCTGAGTATGAGACTATCACAACAACAAGGTCTTACGACTGGCAACGCTGGAATTTTAATACGCTAGTTTGTGTTTCAAAAAATCACTACCGGGGCAAATTTTAAAAAAAAGAAAGATTTTTTCTCTTTTTTCTTCCGGTTTTTCCAGCTTTTAAAAAACCCGGATATTTCCGTTATTTTTTTCAAAAGGCCAGAAATGCGGTAAAAGTCGGAAAAGTGGCATCCCTGCCTATGTCTTTTTCACATCTTGCTCACCTTGCACAACTCCCCATGGATACTGTCTGGCTCTCACCATCTTATTACCCATCTTCACCTCCTCTGTGCTGCCAACCACCGCAAATGGCAGATGGCCCTGTAGACATCAAAGACACAAGGATGAGATTTGGCAGGTCAAATATTATAGAGTAAATATGAGATGGGTCATGTTAGGCCAAAAAAAATATGTTGTGTTGCCCTCAAGTGCCAACATTTTTAATTCGGGTCGGTCGGAAATCTTTTTTTCAAAAAAAAAAAATTCACTTTTTTTTTATGGCTGAAAAATATATGGTTCATGTCAAGAAAAAATTGGTATATGCCCATATCGTCAGCCTGCTTCGATAATTGCCTAACTCACTTTTCAGCAAAATTGAGTTTTTTGCATAAATCATGACTTCATTACATTATGCACATGCTGTTATAATACCTAAGTCATTGACCAATCAAAAGTGTTGATAAATGAAGAGCTTTGTTTTAAAAGGGCCACCAGACCACTCCAACATGTTACTCATTTTGCATTATTGAATTTGCATTGACAAATCCATGGAATCAATCAAATTATTGTATGGCTGTGTTCATCTGTTTCTATATGACTTGGATTAGTACATCCATCCACGCCAATCCTCAATTGGCGTGCATGGATGCACTAATCCAAGTCACATCAACAATACAAGCCTAACATCAACAATACAAGCGTCATTCCACATAATGAATATCCATCCATCAATAATGCAAAATGAGTAACAGGTACACAGGTAACAGGTTTCATACTTTTGTTGTTGTTTTCTAAGAACTAGAAAAAATGAGTTAGGCAATTATCGAAGCAGGCTGACGATATGTCAATTTAACTTATGTTTCTAGTGTGACAATAGTCTAAAAAACATTTATTTAAGCTTATTTATTCATTTCAAGCAAGAAATAGTAACTTTAGACACTTTTAATCAAATTTAAATCTAAAAAAATAAAAAAATAAAAAAAAATAAAAACAATGTGACCCTAGTTTTTACGATTTTAGGGTCGGTCGCTGAGGGCAACACAATTTTTCTTTTTGCCTTATGGAGTGCCAAGCATGGTCATTAGTATAGTAAGGTCATCAGTTCCAAATTGGTGAGAAATATGCCGTTTTTTTATCTCTCCTCATGCAAAAGTAATCCAAGCGTACGCGAGCTATTTTGGAATACACAAGGGTCATGCATAGATTCTCAATGCGCCATGCTTGGAGCAGTGGGCGCATTTAGCCTGCCTACACGCTTCTGAATTAATTCGCTGCTGTACGCAGGTTCCCCAATTTGGCACTGACTGAACTATAGACTTCTTAGAGAGAGATACAGGAATGGCATTACAATATGTGGAAATGAAGATAAACATGAGTTAATAGAACACCTAATGTATGGATCACTAAAGCTGTGTCTTTGTGCAGTTTTTTTCTGAGGGTTTCCAATTATCTTTAACTGAGTTCAACTTATGTAAACATTGATTTTTACTGCAGCTTTTTAAGGAGGATCAACAAAATTGTTTACACATCATATATTATAGAAAGTGAGTTTTACTAATAATGAGCTGCCTAAACTACATGGAAATAAAAAACAAAGTATCTAGACACACTATCTAGAAACCAGTATACTGCAATGCTTAGCACTTAATCAGTGGTCGAAAAAGGTGATTGTTAAAAGCTAGCCTATCAACCCCTATCAAGAGCCTTTAATGAACCTTATTGTACAATCTACCCTATATCAGGAATTTGTGCCTAACACCAGGCTACATGCCTTAACTAAAAACTTTTATAAATATTATCATGCACAATCAAATAGCAGCCAGTGTATGGCCCTTGGCATTTAGGGAGTTGAACAATCACCTCAAAACCCTTTGGTGTGTTATTTATGGGACTGAATATAAATTGACAATTCAAAGCCACTGCTACCTGTTAAACCTGTCCTCTATCTGGACATTACTATATACTCACATTCATTGTGGAGTTCAAATCTGCGACCGTCTCGTCATCTGTGGGGAATTGGTAAATCTGTACACCGTTGCTCACTAATTCACTCATTATCTACACATAAGTAAAGAAAAAACACCATGAACCATCACACAACGCAAAACCCTACTCCCCATTTCAGTTAGGCATGATGTCAAGAATTCTGTATACCTGTACCTAATTGGTCAGCCTGGCTATTCCCAAGAACTTTTTTTCACCTTGCTCACTCTAAAACTCAAAGGGAAAGATTACTATACAGGTTTTGACCTCCCTGAGTGCTGAGACTAAAATATTAAGTTTATAAAGTATCTCCATTTCATATCAATGTATTAAATAATAATAACATGATCTGATGCAACTAACTCGTCTAACTGTGATGCAAAAGAACTTAGAAAACAAGATTTTGGCCATAAAAGTATGCATTACGAAGGCATTAATCTTTCCGGTTGCAACATATGGAGCTGAAACATGGTCAGTCGGAATAGTGGATTCAAAGAAAATATCAGCTTTTGAAATGTGGATGTTAGGAATATCATGGAAAGGGCATTTACTAAGGAGTATCATGGAAAGAGCATAAGATCAATGAATTTGTCAGTAGTCAGATTGGGGACCAAGCGTCTCTGTACACAAAGATCATGCGCATTAAACTACAATACTTTGGACATATTACTAGATGAGAGGGTGATAATCTAGAAAAGGTGATATTACAAGGAGCTATTGAAGGAAGACGTAAACGTGGCAGACCAAAGCTCAGTTGGACTGACGGCATTAAAGAAGCAACTGGTCTATCTCTTAGGCAAAAAAAAAATTATGTTGTCCTCGACCGCCCGCTCGTCAGATTTAGGGCCGCTCCGATTTTTTTCCAGATTTTTTCAGATTTTCTTAAAAAAAAAGATTTTTTTTTCTTCAGATTTTTTTTTTCAGATTTTTTTTTAAACAGTTTAAATGGCATTGAATATTAAATAAATTGTTTATAACATGTGCGACTCTTAGTCTTAGAGTGATTATAACTTCTTGTTGGCTAAATTTTGAGCTTCCACTGGTAAAAGAAAATTAAAATTAAAATAAAAAATCAGCCCGCCCGCCCGCCCCTCCTCTCTGAAAGTTGTGGAGGACAACATAACAATTTTTTTCCCTTATCTGGCATGTCACAAAATAGACAACGGTGACGTTCCATCGTCAATAGGGTCACAAAGAATCAGCCATGATCCATAAAACGATGACAGACACATACCTTGATTTTGAATTTGTGCAATTCACTTTTGGAGATGGTGTCTGCTTTGGCAATGACTGGAATGATGTTCACTTTGCTGTCCAGTTTCTTCATGGTGACTAGATCGAGGGACTTGAGTGAGTGGCCGGTGGGCGCGATGAAGTACAAGCATACATGAATACGGGAGTCATGGTAACCGTGCATGGAGCGCTTGATCTTCAACTCCTCTTGCAGGAAGTTCTCAAATTGTTTATCTATGTATTCGACTATAGGTTGGTAACTGCAGAAAGGGATAGGTAAAAAAATAAAAAATTGAACACAGCTTTGATTATCGCCTGCACTTCTTCACCTCCCCACCTTACCAATCCCTACCCCACCCCAGGTCTTAGTCATACTAGTTTTTTATTTCTACTCAAATTCCTTGTTGATCTGATCCCCAAAACCTACCCAATTTACTCCCCCAGCATATTATAATTGATTTCACAGTGTCACTACTATCTTGTTTGTTGATCACATCCCAAAGTACTTACGCATTTTACCCACAGTACCTCCTCTGGCATCCCCCCTCAACCACTGGCTTAGTCTAGTTGTTTTAATACCTACCCACAGCAGCTCACGGCATCCTGCTGTGAAGAAGAGATTCCCAGTATAATATAGAAATGGGATGGTCACGTGACTCGTCATAATCCAAATGACACAGTGGCGACGGACATGTCAACCACTGCTCTCGACTTTGTTGATCTATTTTTAAGATGTATGGTGAACTTTGCACACCCAACTGCACATTCTTTGTATTTCCCGGGTTTTACCCATATGGAAGTGCGCCCTCCCCTATTGAGTATACCCACTCCAAATACTGCCCTCCTATATCCAGCATGCTTCATGTATCCAGTATGCATGATTGTACCATAGTCGCCCGATCGTAATGCCAAACTCAAAACCGTGCAGCGATTATAGAGGGCTTTGGTAAATTAGGCTATTTTTGCCAATCCCCATTATCTTTTAGTGAAACTATATTTTTGGCTGATATTCTCTAAAAAACCGGAGTGCTTATCAACTGGATACCTCAGGGGTTCTCAGATTGATGTGAGGGAGTATCCTAGGCCTGTAGATACCTAAGCGCTTGACGATCTTACTCGATTCTGGCCAAAAAATGGTGGCGATCTAACCTTGGTTTACCTATGGTGGTTCTCGGTCGTAACCAGTTGTCAATTACGTGCACAGCGGGATCCTGAGAGCTGCTGTGATACCTACCCATCTACTTTGATGTTCTTATCCCAAAAATCTAACCGCATTTACTATTGTCACCTTTGAGTAGTGGTTAATACTCTGACCTCAATCCTACCCCCCCCCCCCCCAGGATAATGATTCTGGGACTTACCTATCTTCTTTGTTGATCTGATCCCCAAATCCAACAGTATTTACTATTGTCAGCTTGAGTTTCACATTACTTTCTGCAAGTTCTGTTAACAACAAAAAAATGAATGAAAAACAGACTTTAGAATGAATAGATACATACTAGAAGACTTTGAGTTTTACATTATTTTCTTGAAGTTCTGGTAACAAAAGAAATTGAACCGCAAACAGATTTTATTTGAATGAATGGTTTCATACTACATGTAGAAGACTTAACTGTACAGCATACTACCATTAAGGGATTTTCAAGAATGAGGACCAGTGTCCAAATTAAGTGGTAATTCGGGCGTCCTGATGCCCAAAATGGCCGCTGGACGCCCTAAAATTTCAATGCTGGTAATCCTTTGGACTACCACACTTTAAAAAATAAAATAATAATAATAATATATATATATATTTTTTACTTTTTCTTTTCTTCAAAGTTCAGAAGTATAAAACATGACCTTAGATTACCCATATTTGACCTGAAATAATTTGCATAATACCCCATGACCCACACCATAGCTATGGTAATTTATAACTTAAGATCATAAATTTACTAAGACTACATTGGTATTTCATTATTGTGATGAACCCAGAAAATAATTTGACTTGACTTGAATTTGGAAATATATTTTTATTATTATTTTATTGTTATGTCATTTAACAGGCAACACTTCTCGTCCCATATTAAATGATAATTTAGTGGATTAAAGTATTTTTCAAATTTATGTGCAATTGAAATCAAACCAGACTTAGCCTCTACCGATAGCCCCTACCCTTGGGGCTATCGGACATCGGAACTCCATTTTTTCTAGGAAAGCTGTATTTTAAATAGTACTACCACATGGACCATGTCGTTTCTTTGTACGATGCTTTGTTTAGAAGTTACATGGTTATTAGCAACACTTCTCTGCCCATATAAAATGTTAATATACTGATTTTAAATATTTTTAGAAAATTGCCAAAAATGTGCTTTTTCATCTGAAATTTCCGAGAAATCTTGACTTTAGCGGATTACCAAAAATATTGGCGGGCAACCAGATTTCATGACATTGGTAATCCGCCGGATAACCAGATTTCCCCCCTTAATTTGGACACTGATGAGGACCATAAGAACCATGTTGATCCTTTTACACAGTAAAGATGATGGATCTTTCAACAATCAAACAGTTATTTGCAGATGTAATAACAGTTGATCTGAAGATTGATTGTTGAATAAGGGCAACATCTCTGTATGAATAAATGACCAATGATGGATTACATTTACGCACATGAATTGAACACCACTCCACGGTAATGTCTTTTTCATGCAGTACCCTTTCAAATAACTCAATGCAGTTGAAATTACTCTTAACATCTTGTTGTGTTTAGGGAGTGTTCATATACTTGTGGTGGGGGGGGGGGGGGGGGGGTCGAGCCATAGACATTTTTTTTTTATCCCCCAAAATAGGTGGTTTTTTTCTTGATCCCCCCTTTTAAGAACAAAATAAGGCTTTTTCCTGATCCCCCTTTTAAGGACCTTTTTTTATCCCTGCCCCCCTCATTTTTTCCAACCTCCAACCAAAGTATTTATGAACACTCCCTTATTCATCAAAGTGCATTTAAGATTTTAAAGAATGGAATCAAACTTACCAAATGTGCTACCCGTAACTTTGACCCCTGGAAGATTGTGTGATGTCTGTGTTGATTCAAATTGGGTGTTGAAAAGTGTGTCCATGAGGGTCGACTTGCCGAGACCAGTCTCACCTGAAAGAAGAAAAAACCCATCTCAAATGTATGAAAATGATTTAAAACAGTTACGGTAAAAGTGATAATTTTTGCGCGATTAAATGTTCGCGCTTTGCCGATTTTCATCCATTTCGCTTGTTATTAAATTCGCGATTGGCAAGTTCATTACACAGACTAATACACAAAATAAATATGTTCGTGTGTTTTTTATTTTTGCGGTAGCTGCTTGGAGCTCGAAAATTAATTTAGCGTTTAAATTTCCATGTTTACAGTATGTGATATGTGACTTGAGTTGGCCTACCCTGGATTCTCCTATGGTTTATTCAGTTCCAAATTTGCTTACAAGCAGCGAATGAATTCAGACGAGTGTGGGCGCCCAAACTGGCGCATTATGAAACGTATTCATTCATGACGCTTGCATGACAAATTAGTGTGCCTACGCTTGGAGCACTTTTGTACACAGAAAGATAAAAACCGCTTCCTTCAAGCCAATTTGGAATGGTCTTAGGCCAACAAAAAAAGAGGTTTGTCTCAAATGACATGAGAGACTGCATATCTAAAGCGGTCTACGGATTTTTTATTTATTTTTTTCAATTTAGACCTGATCGTCATTTGTTTGGTCAAAAAATTGGATTTTACAAGATTTTTTTGAAAAAATTGAAAAAGAAAAAAAAGTAGAAAAAAAAGAAGAAAATAAATAAATAATTGAACCCCCACCCCCAAAAAAAACCTTTAAAAAAAAGTTAACGCGAGCGGTTTCGGGAATGCGCGCGGGTCATCTGAGACAATCCTTTTTTTGACCTTAGTGGTATTTGGTAGTCAGTGAACTACCAACTGAAAAGCACACACAGTGCAAGTGCTGGAAAGTATACATTAACTCTAACTCTACCCCCACTTTTTTCAGATTTTTTTTTCAACATGGAAAATTGATCAAAATATCCCAAAACAAAGAGGGTAGGTCGGTCGGGATTTTTAATTTTTTTTTAAAATCACCTGCTTTGGGGACTTAATAAAATAGCAGAAAATGAAAGCAAACAGTCAGAAACTTTTTAAAGTATAAAAATTGAAAAAATATTATTTTTTTAATTTTAATTTTTTACTTTTTAAAAATATTTATTGTTATTTTTATTTTTTCCTCCCTCAAAATAATAAAAAATATTCAGGGTCGGCGATGTATTTAGGGTCGGTCGGGTTAGGCCAATCAGCCCTCAAATTAACCGAAGACAACTGCCGGGGGTGCCCCACCTAGTTGCCTCGATGCCCTCAACTTCTGGCTGTTTTTACTCCATTGAAAAGTACATAATTGCCTTGTGCCCCTTTCAAATTGCCTGAAATTGCCATGCCCTTTTTATTTCTTAATTTGGGGGCTGAGGCCAATCAAACTTTTTTTTTAGGCCTTATTGACACAGATGCTAATGTGCTCATAAGATGATAACAATTGCAAATTTGCAACCATTAATTAATTAATTAATGTGTACAATCAGACTGGAAATGCAGACATACACACACAGGCCTAAAAAAATAGGCAATTAAGGAAACTCCTTGTGTAGAACTAGAATTGCATTTGGAAGATTTTCTTCTTCAGAAAATACAGAACAATTTGAATTTGAAGAGTAATATATTTGTTGCCATCTAAACCAAACTCAAAATAATAGGGGATGTATATTTTTCTCTTTCCGACCACAACATTTTTTAATTGTCTGGTACACACCAAAGGTGACCTGACCTCTCTTGTCGTAAAGGTGGAGAAATATGATATGGAGATGAAAGATGAAAACACCACATACCTACACTCACAAGAGCAGGGCCCTTACATCCTGGATGCACAAGAACTATAAAAACCCTCTTTTACAGGCCCGACCGACCCATTGAAGAATTTTTTTAATTTTTCTTTTTTTACCATTTTGTACTTTTTTCTTTTAAATCATTAATTTGTTTTTGAAAATTTCGAAATTTTAAAAAAATTACCAAGATTTCAAGAAATAAAAAAAACCCACCCAAAGACGAACAAAACAAAAAAACCCTGACCAACCCTACCTGAGGTTTTTTTTGCCCATAGAACAAGGTGGTTTTTTTCAGTTGCCTAAATTAAAGCAAGAAATGATTATCTAGTTTACCTATACAGAGAATGTTGAATGCAAATCCCTGTGCAACAGATTTATTAACCAGCTGATCTGGGAGACTGTCGAATCCGACATGGCCGGAGAGATCCAGGGATCTGTTCTCCCCTGTTGGAGGATGCTGAAAATTAAAAATTCAAATATAATAGAGGTTAATTTATAATACTAATACTAATTTAGTCCTCTCATTCAGAAAAACAACCCATTAACAGCAACAAACAACATCACCAGCAAGTTATTTGGTTTCCTGTACTGTAGAAGGCTATGGCTTCACTCTAATGCACAGCGCAACATGTTAAGCCGACTGCGATATATCCACAATAAATTTAGAGATTCTACAGATACACTGCCGTTTGTATCCCAAATGTGATTGGTCCAGCCATTGCAATGCGCGAGTAAACCAATGAAATCGATTGTTTCAACTAGGCCTATATATATAAGCACTTCCTTTTATGTCTGGAGACACACAAGGTAGATGACTTAATTGCAATCAAGATTTTCAACTGATTTATAAATGTCATGATGCACAATAAATTGGAAGTTTTCATTGAAAAACTGTGGTTTGTGTATATTAATAATAATATTATGTTTCTTCTGAGTCACATTTGATGGCAATCTTGTATTTTAGGGGGATAAATTAATTGACGGAATAAACCGTAAGTAGGCCTTTTGGCCTTAGCCCTATTCTATACAGTTTATTCTGTCAAATCAAATTAACCCCGTAAAATACAGGATTGCCCATTTGATTTAAGGCATAGGGAGCAGGGGTAGCAATGCATTAACTCCCGATTGGGGTTGAATGAATGACCCCTCCAAATGAAATGTTCACAAATGAATGTTCACCTCATATTGGGACTTTTTGAAAGCTTTTACTTAATTAAGTTTTAGACATGTTAGATTAGCCTTTGATAGGGATGTTCATATCATTGTCATTATAGAGGGCAACATTTTTGAAAATTTGGTAGCGAAAATATGTGGAAAACTCCATGTTTACCTCTTTTAAATCCAGCGATGTAGTAGGATGTGGGCTGGGGGTGTATTCACTGATGTCTAAATAACCCAACACAAGAAAGTAAACCCTTTTTTACCCAAAATGGTTTTAAATTTGCACGACTTGACCAGTTTTCAGCAATATGAGATAATGAGGCCAACTACTTTGACTTTTGGTTATAACTTTTTTATTATTCAGCCTGCAGACATGGTTGAACCATCATTATTTATTGTAAAGTACTTTGTTTCCATGTATTCCATTTTCAAAGAGATACTTTTATTTTCAAGCCTACAGACTTTGAAGACTGTTGGCCTAACCTAGGCCTATTAAATTAAAAGCCTAGAGTAGACTAGTAGTAGTACAACAAATCATACTTAGTGATATTTGTCATCAGTTGGTATTATTCATCATAGGGTATTTTGCATGTTTCACTATCTGTCCCCATCCTAAGTATGACTCCTTCTAAATATGATTTTCGTGTTAATTTCTGTATCGCTTACCAGAGCTCAAAAACACACTTCTTTGTGCTTGTTCTTATCTACTCTTTCTCATCTATCTTGCCATTCGTTTAATATTTTGTACAAATGCAATATTCCCTTGAAATTTGAGGTGAAATTCTAAGCCAATTCACTTTAACGGCACTCGCGATGTTTATCGAAATCGGCGCCATGTTTTATTATAATAGACTCGTTTCAATACATTCGTAAGTTCGAAAAAAAGTGATGTGCGTATAACTATAAGATGTTGGCGATGGGAATGAGACTAAATTCACCGCACAACTCATTTTGAGATGCACTCCATTCACTTCATACAGCAAATGAAATTGACAGTTTCTCGCAATACAATTTCCCCATACGTTGGTAGGGGAAAAGAAAAAAAAACCGAAAAAACCCCCGACGTATGGGTTTCCTGTACTAGACTAGTAGTATTTACTACTAAGTACTATTAATTACTTTTTAAATTTCAGTAAATTAAAATTACAACACTTCTAAATATTTTAGGACTAAAAAAATTAGGCCCTTGCAATAAATCATTAATCTGGGAGTGGAATGGAATTCAATTAATTACTTTGGAGCCCATGTCGATATGTCATGTGTGCATGAGGAGCTAGGAGGATACAATAACACATAGTAAAAACACCAATCGAGTTGTTTTGTGAGTGAGTGAGACACACCGAAGTCATGAATTGAAAAGTCACACCCATTTTTCAGTGCAATGGGATTTCTAAGTTAACTCGATTCATCTAACCAAAATGTTGGCGGAAAAGTCGTTAAATATTGTACGAAGATCACTTCGCATGATTCTTACCGAATTCTGATTAGTTTCTGCCGCCGTTTGGTCGCCTTCCATCGTCATTTTGTTACAGTTATTTGACAAGTTCCTGTAAATATAATCTTATAAATTTCCGATTGTTTCAATGCACTTGTGGTTTTCATTTTCAACGTGCGGTTACGGCATACAATTAAAAATATGTAATCATATTTTGTTACAAATAAGAACGATATTTACTTATTTTGAAATAATTTTCTTCAATTTTACATTTAAATCATTTATTTGATTTATATAGTAGTCTTAATTGTAACATTTATATGTTGAATTTGATGTTTTAAAATATCTATACTTGGCTATAAAATACATAATTATACATCAAGTACACGTCGGAATGCATGAGTCACTCTGAAGGGAGCACAACACTATGTCGTCTCCCATTGACTTTACACGCTTCGTACTGTGATTTCAAATCGCTCTAAATCCAGAGTGCTAGCGATAAAAACAACCAAATTTGGATATGTTTTATATTATTCTGTATATTATAACATTATCTGGGTTTAAACAAAAACATTCCGTCAAATTTTTTGATATCAGCAAATATAGCGAGACCTAGTGATTTCGTGGCATGTTATTCGGCTCTCATCCCGGCATGCACCGTGTGGGTAAATCGGCCGGTAAAATAATAATACAGCTTAAATTGACGCCGTTTTCTTTCTTAATTATTAAAAACATATGTAAGCTAATCCATAAAACATAAATTTGATATCACTACCCGTTAATATCATGCCGATTTTGCCCGTTCATTCTGTCAAAAGGAACTATTATCGTACTCAAGTTTTGCCGGAAGTGCCGCGCAAAACCGACTTAGTGGTGTGCTCCCTTCAAGGTGACACTTTTGGTCAAAATCATTAAACATTTGATATCAACTTGTTCAGCATAAAATTTTGAATAAACTAGCCAGATATCATGTCAATCGAACACTCCGTTTTTGAGATATGCTCAGATTGCGGAGAGCGCATCTTGCGTAAAATCACTATATTCCGGGTTTTTTATCCTAATCGGACGCGCGTTCTAGCCTACACTCAACATTCTCAAGTAAATTCAACTTTTTTGAGTGAAATCCGGGGTGCAAATCCAACCGAATTTGATTTTGATCAGTCACTGATAATGTTGAACTAATATAACAACTGAAAAAGTCACATTTAATGTATAAAAAAGTGCACCCCCCCCCCCCCCCCCCCCCTGGTCCTTGTTAAACCAAACAATTTGGGCATAGTGCGATATTTAAACTGCCCTGGAAATCTACGCATAGATTTGGG